>JAQPZY010001415.1:0-600000 GCA_029931535.1 Margaritifera margaritifera | reverse complement strand
GTACAAATTTTTTACCTGAATGAATCTTATTAGCTTGAGATTTTGTTACTAATAGTTTAGTAGGAATACCTCCTAATCTCTTAGATAATTTTATTGAAACTGGTTCTCTCTTAGCAGATGCGGTTGATATTTTTCTTATTTGCCCTTGAGATAAATTTACTTCCACCGTACTATATCTCATTTTTTATACTTTTTAAATAAAATTTAAACTATTACTTGCATTTAACCTTCATAAGAATCTAGTTTGAGATATCTATCTGATGTTATAAGTGCGTACACATAATATTCAGCAGGAGCTGCTCCTAAAGTCCATGTTACTTCTACATCGCAAGTAGAGTTAACATCCTTTTCTGGATGTTTAGATACATCAAAATGGAAAATAGGATATAATGTTCTAAATTCTTCGATTGAGATTTGAGATCCATCGCTTTCATCCTGATACTTCTGCATCGCTTCCATTAGCATTGCATATGCTCGTGAAACATTTCTATTAGCTTGAGTAAAGTCGCATTCCAGCATTTTATCAGGATATTGCCTAGAATTAATTCTAACATTCATTCTGCTTACTTGCATGTTTTTAAATACCATATTATTCTGATTCTGGCTATTATCTCTAGCTTTATTCTGAAATACTACAAATTAATGCCTAGGCAATTGCTCATTTGAAGTATATGATGTTACTCCCGCATTAATTGATTGCCTATTAATTGTATTTTGCTCAAAGTAGATATCTCTTGTAAAAGCTTTTAGTTGAGATTGTAAATCTATTGATCTATCTAGAATCATTACCAGCTTTGGCATCCAGAGTGAAAGTTGTTTTATAACAAACTGGCCATCAGCTACATCTGATCTTTTCATAATAATGTTATTATTTTCAGCTCTATTAAGAACAATAGTATGTTTTACACTTCTAAATACCTTATTAAAATCATGGCAAAATCCAAATATACTACTAAGTGGAAGAAATATACTAATTTGATTTCCAGAATCTGTAAGTGCTCTTCGCTTTGTATATCCTTCATTATAAAATTGAGATCTTTTTGATTGATTAATTATTGGAGGAATAATTCCTCTTATTATTGCATTAACATCTGCTAAAGCTGCAGTAGAAGGATTAGCAGCTGCTGCTACTACTGGAGCCAGATTTAACATTACTCTCATTTGATTTATAACTGGTAACATTTGAGCAAAAGTAGCAAGACCAGCTGGAGCAGGTAGTCCAAATAGAGGAGCGTATGTTGTAAGAAATTGCCTTTTTAATATTTCATCCGCTCCATCATTTCCTCCTGTTACTATTTCTGCTCTTCCTAGAAAAAATTCATTTGAAACTGGTAATCCAAATGATGTATCTTTATACCATAGCATGTTAGTAGCTATTGATCTTGAATAATCTTCTGAAAATCTAATGGTATTTAGAATAGTACTTGCAATTGGTAGATGCATAGAGATATCTTCTATTGTTTGATTATTAAGCTGATATTTAGCAGTTTGAAAGAGAGATCATCCATTATTAATGTGAGCTATTTCATCTCCAGCTGCAAAAGCAATATTAGGATTAGCTAAAGTCATTCGTTTACCTCGTACTTCAAGAAAGGCTTTATGAGGTAGGAGATATAAATCTTCATCTCTAGTACTTATTGTTCTTTGGCCTAAAGTATTTTGATCATTAGAATAATCATCAAGATACTCAATATACTCAAATTCTGTTACCGATTCATCTAGATCTATTACCTCATTGAGATCGACATAGGTTCTCATAGATATTTTTATTTATAAATATTACATAAAATTTTATGATTTAAAATACTGGTAATTCAAGAGGCTTAGTTCTGGGCGTAGTTCTTAGCATTAAATTACTTACTATCTGTTCTTCTTGTTTAGATAACAATTTCTTAGTAGTAGTTACCATTGCTTTTGCAGTTTCAGGAGTAGGAGCTATTTGTTCGATCGCTCGTTTGATTTCCGTAACTGTAGGAGGAGGTTGGCCTTTAAACTTATGTGCAATTGTCTGGCCTACTGCAGTTCCAGCTGCATTTGGTACTCCAGTAGCAAATGATTTAGTAGCATCTATTGCAATAGGAGCGACTTTTCGTGCAAATCCTGGTACATGTTGAATTATTTTAGAAAATATATTACCGAAGAATCCTCCTACTATCTTTTTATTGTAGGCTTTCTTCGATCGCATTTTATTAATGATATTTTCATAGAATTTAGATAATTTTACGTAAATGAAAGTAGAATGTTACTTGCTCATTATTTAGATCAAGTTGCCTTCCAGTTTGATCTGTTAAAGTCATATTTATAAAATATATATTACTTTCAAGATTAATAGGATAATAAATCATTTGCCTAGGTTGAACTTGCAGAAAAGATCCAGGAGAAGCATTTGGACTAAATGAGTAAATAGTTTGGCCTCTACTACCTTTTGAAGTGTAAGATCCTTGTGCAATAGAGCAGTTTATTAATATTGTACTTACATCTGTTATATTAACTGGTAATTCCCCTTCTATTGTAAGAGATAATACAACTGTAGATCCGTATTGGTTTTTTTATTAAATCCTAATAAAGATCCTATACTAGTTCCAGTTCCAACATTAATAAGAAAGTTTTTTTTTAATGTTATCTTTGGTCTTAGTGTATTATAGTTAGGCTCCAGTAAAAAATTATTTTCATTTACACCTTGAGTAGGTAATAATGTTTTATAGCAAGATTTAGATCATCTATATTATATACTCCTGGAGGAATCTTAACTGAAGTCCATGCTCCTGTTGAATAAGTAAAATCATCAGTAATATTATTTTTAAAATAAAAAAAACTATTCCACATAGTAGCAGAAATTAATCCTATTTCATATTGAGTTTTAGGATCTAGTTCAATAGTAACAGAAAAATTTGAACTATCTGTAGTTGCTTCTTCAGAATCGAGTAATAAAGTTGCATTTTGCATTTTATACAAATAGGTTTAGATTAAATCATTATGTAATATAGTATATTAATCTGATGTTAAACTTCCATTTGATCTAAAATGATCTAATATCTCTACAATCTCAATATCTAGTTCTGTACTAGTATTTCCTGCTTCTTTTGCTGAAATAAGTAACATTAATCTGTTTACTATTTCAGAATCATTATTAAATATCTTAATGTTTCCTACTTGTTTAAGTCCAAATCCATATTTCTTTAGATCATCATTTAATATTTCTTTAACCTTTTTAGAGTAATTATTATATCTTTCAACAAAAACATTATTTAGTGATTTATTTTTGTAAATTGATGATTGGGTTTTGCCTTCTTCAAGATCATTTAAACTAGTAATGTAGCGAGAAATAAATTCTTTATAAATATAAGAAATAATAAATTTTTGAGTAGCATCTCTTATTTCATTTTCAGTTTTTGATTGAAAAATATTTTCATAATATTTTTCTTTTGAATCAGTAAATATTTTCCTTATTTCTTGTATTTCAGATTTAGGATACTCAATAAAGTCTTTATCATTAAGCATTTTTCATAATAATCTAGATTATCTCCTGTATAGTCTCTTAATATTCCTTTTACAATAGCTTTTCGATTACTAAATATATCAGAATAAGTATCATCTACAATTTCTCTCTTTTTTATCTGGTTTATCATCTTGTACATCATCAGGAAGTATCATTCTCTGTTTACCCTCTTCTAGTTTCCTAATATATTTCCTATTTGCTTTATTTGAAGATTTTGTAGGTTATGTTGTTCTTCTAGTTTATTAATAAGCTTATTCAGTTTAGTATCAATTTCAGTTTTTAGTTCTTCCTTTCCTGTAGTTATAGCTTCCGTTACTGAAAGAAATAGTTCTTTACGCTCTTCTGCTAGAAATTGCTTACCTAATCGTGCCTCTAGAAATCTTTGTTTATTTAGTTTTTTGAGAGCACTAAGTTTCTTTAGCTTTTCAATCTTTTCATCAATCTTATTCATTATTAAATATCATTTTATTAAATTATTAAGTACTTATCAAGATCGTATCTAAACATTTTCTTTCTATCAGGTGCAAATCTATCAAACAATAACAATTTATGTTTTCCATTATTAATTGCTTGATGATAAAGATCTACAAAATGAACTTTTGTTACTTCTCCACATTGCTCTCTAGCTATATTACGGATATCAGTATTATCTAAACCTGAAAAGAGTATCATACATCCTGTATTCCTTCTGATAAATTTATCTATATTGTAAAAGCATTGAGCGAGAAATATAGCATTACATCTTTTATTACGAGAAAGTGAGAAGTATGATTTTATTTTATTGATCTCTTTATGCTCAAGAGGAATATCATCAAATACAATTATCTTATGCTCGGTAGAATCTAGTTCTTTTACTGGAGTAACCTCTTCTGGTTCACGAATAACAAAAATATCTTCATCAGCTCCAAGATCATTTTTTAAAGTATCATTACATTCATTGAGTAAAGTGCACTTATCTTGTTGAGGATTTACAGTATAAATATACACTTTATCATAGTTAAATCCTTCATTAAGTAGAAGGTTAAGTAAGAGATTAGTTTTACCTGATCCAGTTCTACCTACTATAAGGTAATGACAATTAGGTAAATTGCTATTATGATGTTGAACTAAAACATATTCAGTATCGAAGTTCATAATGCTCATTTTTATTTTGAATGATGATAAAAAATTTAGTATAAGGTAATTTAATAAAATGAGCTACTACACAAAATTCGGAACTATGATAAGTAATGGAATAACAGGAGGAACATCAAAAGTAGGAACTGGAGATTATGTAAAACGAACTGGAGACTCAATGAGCGGAAACTTAAATATGCAGGGTAAAAAGATAATTAATTTGGAAACACCATATCCTCCTGTTAATCTTGATAATACTCAAGCTGCTAGTTTTGCTCAATTACAAAGTCTAGAAGCAGGAAAATTAGGAATAGTAGGAGGAGTAATGTTTGGAAATATTGATATGCAAAATAATAAAATTATAAATTTAGAAACAGGATTTCCTCCAAATAATGCTAATAATTCATAAGCAGCTAGCTTTGGCCAATTACAAACAGAAACTGTTTCAAAAATTAGTAAATCTGGAGATAATGTTACTGGTACATTAACTTTTACAGGAGGAAAGATTACAGGATTACCTACTTCTTGGACTAGTGCTAATTTAAGTGATGTAGTAAGTTTTGGCCAAATGAAAAGTGAAATAGCATTTGAAGATTTTGTAAAAAGAGGAGGAAGTACAATGAGAGGAGAATTGAATATGGGAAACATGACACTTGATGGATTAACTAGCGATCTTAATTTATATAATGATAGTTCTGCAGTTAGTTATAAGATTTTAAAAGATTATTCTGTAAGCAAGTATGGAGATGCTATGCTAGGAGGATTGAATATGAGTAATAATAAGGTAACTTCAAGTGCAGTTCCTACTTTACCTAATGATTTAACAAATAAATCTTATGTAGATGGTGTACTTGGAGGAAGAAAGAGAGTACAAAATAATACAGGATTTATTCCAATATTAACGAGCGATAGTAGTAATCGTAGTGGATTTATTGCAAGTGCTTCTTCATTTTATCCTTAATATAATCCTTGTAATGCATTTGCTTGGCATAGTACAGGAGTAACTGGAGGAGTAGAATGGGCAACAAATGGACAAACATCAAATTTTTCTATTACAATAGAATGCCCTACTGCAGTAGCTATATGGAATTTTCAATTAAGAGGAAGGATTTCTAATGCTGAAAGAATGTACTACTGGAGATTAGAGGCTTCTAATGTAAGTATTGCAGGCCCTTATAGTATACTTGATAATAATAATCTTACTCCGAATTATTTAGGAAATACAATGAAAGAATTTATACTTGCTACTGATGTTACTCTTATAAAGTATAAGTGGTTTAGGATCTTTTGTACAAATGGGGATGGCCCTAATCCTGGATTAAGTGCATTTCAGATATTTACTTTAGATGATTTAGTGTAACATAATTTAATAAAATGCCAGAAATAGTAGATGTTTGCAAAGACTTTTACGATAAGATAGTTAATCTTAAATTTGAACTATTAATAGATGTTAAAGTACAAGATAAACCAGATAATATGTAAGCTTTGAATAAATTACTTGCACTAAAAACAAAGGTTATTATAGAAAGTAATATTGATTATAGTAATGCTCAAGAAGTAAATTATTATTCTGTTAATGGAATGAGAGGTAAACAGTTAAATGATGAAATTTATAAGTATGATGCTCTTGTAAAATTTAATTCTGATAGAGCAATAGAAGAATCTAAAAAAATAATAGAAGATTTATTGCATAGTATAATATTAGAATTTGAGAATGAAAATGTACTATAAATATTAAAATCTAAAGTAATTACTTAAAGAAAATTTTCTGTAAGAGCAACAACAAAAAAAAAAAACAAAAACAGAATAACAAAAAATGGAAAGAGGTTAGAAGAGCATAATATGAGAAAGAAACATGAACTTAATAAAAATATAGAATTGAAAGAAAAATTTTCAAAAAGAAGGCTATTTCAAAATGTAGAATTAGATTATAATGATGTTGATACTGTACTAGAAGTACATGAAATACCAGATGATGTACATTTACTTGCTTACTCGTATTTTATATTTGCTACTAAATTATTAAATAAAGATGATTTATATCCTTATACTGAAGAAGAGGTTTATACTGCAATAGAAGCAGCAGAAAGAATTTAAAAATTGTATGAAAAAGATAAAGTAGATTTTGAAAAGGAACTAGGAGGATTAAAATAAAATGATATAGAAACAAAAATTAAATGGCCTATTGAGCAGGAACATTTGATAGAAAAAGATTAAAAAGAGTAAAAGAAAAAAATTATACGAAAGATTTTCATGAAAGAATGAGACCAGATGGAGTAAAAGTAGAGGATGAAAATCATCGTATATTAGCATATGTAATTCAACAAAAATTAGGAATTAATTTAAATGATATACCTGCTTATAGAGAAATTGAAGAAGAAATCATACCAGAAACTGTACCAGATATTAAATTTAAAATAGATGGAAATAAAAATGAATTTAATGCAAATTACTTAGCATCTTCATATTATTTGTTAGGTAAAATGTATAAAGATGGTTTACCAGATAATTCTTTACGGCCTGGACTTTTTAATCTTAGTACAAAATATTTTCAGATGCTGTTGATGTTATTATTAAAATGGAAAAATTATTAAAATCATTTACTGGTAATGATCTAAATAAAGCAAATAATGAGATAAATAATTTAAAAGATATTTTAATAGATGTTAAATATGCTCGATATAATACTGAATATTTTGATCTAATAAAAGGTTTTGGAATGTTTAAATTTTTTTATTATAATGATAATTATAGTAACTTAGTTAATTTAATTAATAATAAACTACAAAAATCAATAAAAAGTGATATTATTGATAACATGTTTGGTAAATTTGCAGCTGCTTATGCAACTATAAGCCAATATATAGTTATTGGTAAACCTAAAGATTATAATGAAAAGCGTAAAATAATTATTGCAACTTTATTTATTCATGATTATGAAAATGATATTATAGATATAATTAATGATGGTACCATCAAATCTCATATATTCAGAAAGAGTCTATATAATTAAGTGAGTATGAAATTGATGATCTTTTAAAGATAGAAAATTTTGAAAGATATAGAGAACTTTTAAACGATCCAGCTTTTAATGATTTTAAGAAAGTAGTTGAAGAAGCAGCAGTAAAAATGATTATTACGAACCTACAGATAAAATTTTAATAAAAGATAATTAAATAAAATAATTAAAAAGAATGTAATTGATTTTACTCATATATCCTATAATATACCTGAAGGAGAAAGAAGAGAGTTAATCGCATATTATAATTATTATTTTAGAAAAGCATATTGCGCAAAGAAAACTTATGGGTATTATGGAAGAATATTAAAAGCAATTGCTTATGTTCCAATGACTTTAACAGCTATAGGAGTAGCAAGTGCAGGAGGAACAGCTAATCCTTTCATGTTAATAATATCAGGAGTAGGAATTGCATAAAATGCTAGTAGCAAGAAGATTGAACCTAAATTTGAGAATAAAAAATCAGGTTGTAAGTTTGCTATGATTACATATAATAAGATTTTAAATCAGTTAAGGACGTACTTGAGAGAAGAAAGATATATTATGATAGATCTAATACAGGAATTTCGAGTAAAGGATGATATGTTAAGTGATTTATTACCTTTAAGAATGAGTAGGTATGAAAAGGATTATGTAAAAGAGTATAATGAGTATAAGGATATTCCATGCTAAATTTATGTGAACTATTGTATAATGAATACTGAAATAAATGATGAAGTGATAGAGACGATAATAAATATGGAAAATGTACTCGTAGAAGATACAGAAAAAAAAAGAAAATGATAATGCATGATGGTAAACAATTAGTTTTAAAGTTTATTCATGAAGTATGTGGATCAGGATTTAGATCAGGAGATAAGCTGAAATTTTCCTTAGTTAAAGAGGAAGAATCAGATTATTTTGATTTTGTTAATGAATTATATGAAACTTTAAGTAAGAAGATAGATAATCTGTACAATCCAATAACAAAAGATAAATATACTAAAGTTACGATCGATAATGAGAGTAGTTGCCATATAAATGGAAGCAGAGTTAAATTTAGTGAATTTTGTAAATTAGTCGAACCTGGTATGCTAGCTAATGGATTTATGAAGTTTTTTCTTTGTGAATATAATGATATAAATTATATTATCGCATAAGGAAGAAAATTTATTGCATTTGAAGAGCAAGATGAGTATGGAGATGAAGATGAAGAAGGATATGAGGAAGAAGATGATGAAGAAGATGATGAAGTATTTTATGTAACAATAGATGATAACAGAATAAATTAATATTCTTATGCATAAATTTTATCTAACAAGATTGTATATTTAATTTTATCTAACATATAATAATTATCATGATTATAGTACTAACAATATTAGTTTTCTGATTGCAATGATTTAACCTTGCAGTGGTAATGATAAATACGCGATGCTGGATAATCATCTGTTTTCCAATGTGAAATCTTATGATTTTTCATCGTAGCGATATCTGAGTGATTGCGAGCGAGAGCGAGCAAAAAGCGAAGACTTTAGCGAAGATGAAAAATCATAAGATTTCACATTGGAAAACAGATGATGAGCCAGCATCCGTATTTAACATTACTATTATAGTATATACGTACGTTTGTGTGTATAGTGTGTGATTTCACCACTCCTTTTAAATCCTACCCTGTGTTAGTTAGTAAGTGTGGGTGTTGGTCAGTAGATGAGTGGGTAAAGGCCAGTGTAAACAGCATATTGGTTAGTAAGTGCGGGTGTTGGTCAGTCAAAACGGAAAATTGGTTAGTAAATGTGAATATTGGTCAGTCAACATTTTTAACATTTCCTTTTCCCTTGTCGCCGTACAGGACCATCTTGTTCAACAAAAACATTTATAGTGGCAATAGGGAAAAGCCATGTTCATTTTAATATTACGCTTTTCCTTGTTGCTTGTTGCCATAACGGTCCCCACTGTTAATCCTATGGACATTTTAGCATTAAATCCCCCTTGTCGCCACAACAGCTCATTTAAAAATGGAGGCCGTAATCTTAGTTCCTATTGTCCCCATAAAGGCCAATGTGTTTCCATAGTAGCCCCATATACTACTCATACACCAGAGTGTGTTTTCTCCATCTTGGAATAATATGTTTACTATTTGGCTATTCCACGTAATGCAAACACTTGATGTGCAGAAAAGACCGTTGTCTGCCAGCAAAAACGATGGCAGATGTTTTCAAGCGCTTACTTCCATTATAGATGTAACATATGATCCACATGGATAACCTCAACACCAACGTCCGCTTCTAGACAGCTATCATTTCTAATCCAGCGTTAATTTCTCTCATAATTACCCATTTTTGTTAGCTACCTTAGCCTCAGGAGTGAAGCACTAGAGCTACCCGTAGTTTTAAGATGGCTGTATATACTTGCAAGATCGTTATAGTGATTGACAAACAAGTGTAATATGGAGATAAACTTAAACTCGGTTAGAACGATAGCATTCGAAAAGTGAAGGTGGGGATTTAGGCTAACCATGTATGTCATATTTTGTACCTTAAATTGAGGTCAGCCATTGAAAAATTTGCTTTTTTACGCAGACTTCCTACTTTCGTAGCCAAATATTCAAATACTATTCAGAGACAAAGCAAACTCGGTCTATCAGGTACCCGAGAAAGCGACATGAAATATCGCGACTTTTTGACACGCTGTTATTTTAGAGTGAATATTATTGTACCTCGTAAGTATTTGATTTTGTGAAAGGCAAAAAATTTCAGAAATTTGCTCTACGTCCTACCATCATTTACGTAAGAAAATCTTTGGTAATGTAAAACAATTATGAAATTTTGCAGACTTAAATCATGGAATAACATACGTATCTATTTATGTTAGTCCCAGCTAAAATCAAAGCAACCGTTTTGGGTTTTATTCTAGCTAAAAGTTACGATGTAATACATATGGTGTAGTCCTGTATGTGGGAAGATTGCCCGCATGGTGTCCCGCATTATATAACATTATGTAACTACTCGTCTCACGCCTGAGCTAATATCCCTCCCTCCCACTGACTCTAACATGCTCGCGCTGACACCAGCTTAATTTTTGCTAATCCGAAAGAACACATACAGCTTCCAGGAAGCGGTAGATCGAATGTGTACCATCAGTAGTATGAGTAAGAGGTATGCGGACCAAACTGTCACGCTGGCAATGCAAATTAACATTATGGCAATGGCAAGATATAGAAATTAACATCACGAATGGCACTATGGGGATGTATGAAATTTATTGATTGGATGGCACTATGGAGACCTAAAGATGACAGTAAAAACGATGGCCACTATGTAGACGTATGGAAATTTGACAGAACGGATGACACTATGGGGATGAATGAAAATTTAACATTAGCTTTAAAACATACTCATACACGTACATACACATATATTGACACAGACAAACATTTCGTTTATGTCGGGAAAACGCAGACACACTTATGGTTGGAAACTTAAATATATTGTGACAGAAAAAAACCCAAACATTGGTTCGAAAAAAAAAAAAACATTGGTTCTTACAGACAAACATTCGTATTGACAGACAAACACCCACCTAATTAAAGACAATGACTTACTCTTGAAGACAAACATTAATTCTTACAATCCAATACACATACAAACAAACTACTAGAGAGAAAGGGAAATATTAGGATATTATCACCAACATACTTATATTTACAATCCAATACACATACAAACAAATAAACGTATAGGGTGAGTAAGGGGTATATTAGGATAAGATTACTATCACGCTTATACTTACAGTCAAACATATATACCATTACACATACAAAGGGAAGATGTACATGCACAAATACACGCGCACACATACACACACACACACACACACACAGAGAGAGAGAGAGAGAGAGAGAGAGAGACACACATAAAGGGATGGGCTAACTCATTACTATTCAACACACCATCACACATAAGAAGGTCGGGGTATGGAGTATATATTATATTTCTGCCATAGAAACACACCATCACACATAGATATGGAAGAGTATTACATACACACACACAATCACACAAGCAACGGGGAGGGGTTATAACATAAACACACACAAATACAAAGGGAGGGGGTAAGGCTTATGCATTTATATACGAATGCACATCCCTCATACAAATGAAGGGGTAGTTTTTGTATTCATACACACCTATAATCACACATACAAAGGTAGGGTGGGGTATATTTGTTTCATACACACACATATAATCACGCATACAAAGGAAGGATAGGGTATACTGTTTATACACGCAATCACACATACAAATGGAAGAGGTATGATATGATAACTAACTCACATTACATACTTACAATCCAACACTCACACATGCAAACCAATGCATAGGGTATAAAAAGGGTATGTTATGGTAGGATAACTAGCACATATCTTTAAAGACCAACACACATCCTTAAAGACAAACAACCATCCAATACAAACCAATGTTAAAGAGGACAACGAGTGGTATGATATTGTACGATGACTAGCACACGCTCTTACAAACAAACACCCACACTTACAAACCAACGTATAGGGGTCTAGGGATCGGATATCGTATGGTGACTAACACAGATGTCTACTATCCAACACACACTTACAAACACACTGTTATAGGGAAAGGGGCATAGTAGGAAAACTAACACTCATTCTTACAACCGAACACCCACTCTTAAAAAGCAATGCATAGGGGATAAGTTGTATATTCTGGTATAATAAGTAACACTTACACACTTACAGGCACACTGATTAGGAACTAAGTCACATTCATACTTAGAGACCAATACACATTATTACAAACCAAAGTTTAGTGGGTATGGGTGTGTGGTATGGTATGATAAAAACGCTCACTCTAACAAAGAAATACTCATTCTTCACAGACCAACACCCATCATTACAATCTAACACCTTCTCTTACACCAACACTCGACCTTACAATCCAACACACGCATGCAAACACATGCATAGAAGCAAGGGTTATGTTATGGTATGAAACCAATGTTTAAGGGGACAAGGAGTAGTATGTTATGCTATGATAAAAAATACGCACTTCTATAAACAAGCACCCACATATACAGACAAATGCATGGAGGAAATGGTGGTATGTTGGCTTTTGCAAACAATCACCTATACTTACAATCCAATACTGATCCTTAGAAAATAATGTTTAAGGGGTAAGTGGTATAAAATGGTATGATAACCAACACTCATAATGTTGCACAGAATTACACACTCGCACACCTACAAACACACTGATAAAGGAAGGGGAAGGGGCTTTGATATGATATGATATGATATGATATGATATGATATGATATGATATGATATGATATGATATGATATGATATGATATGATATGATATGATATGCTATGATATGATATGATATGATATGATATGATATGATATGATATAATATGATATGATATAATATAATGTGATATTATATGATATGATATAGTCACCAACTCGCACAGTTGCAATCCAACACTTTCCCTAACAAACCAATGAGCATTAGGTATCATATGATAACTAACATACATATTTTGAAATCCAACCATTATATTTACACACCATAATCTTACTTATAAAAACTCGTTAATGGTATGTGTTAATCATTATTTAACGAACGAGTGTTGGTGTGTAAAAAAGAGTGTTAGTCAGCATACTTTACCCTCTCTCCCTTTACACATTGGTTTGTAAGAGTGGGTGTTGGATTGTATTGAGAGAGTGTTGGTCTGTAAGGGAGGAGTATTTGTTTGTAAGAGTGAGTGTTGTTATATTAACATACCACAAATCCATACTCCCTTTACTTTTGGATTGTAAGAACGTGTGTTGGTCTGTAAGGGTGGGTGTTCGTCATCATACGAAACCACACACTCATACCCAGCAGACTTTGGTTTGTAAAGATAAATGTTAGTCTGTAAGTATGAGTCTGTCTTTGTTATCATACCGTATTATAACCCCTTCCATATCCTTTATCAATGTGTTTGTAAGTGTGTCTGTGTTAGTAATCATACCATAATACACCCACTTACCTCTTTGCTTTGGTCTGTAAGGGTGGGTGTTGGATTATAAGAGCTAGTGTTAGCTATCACACCTCGATCCTTTCCCTTATTAAGATGTTTATAAGTGTGTGCTTGATTGTAAGTATGTGTGATAGTCATCATACGATATCATACTCATTGCCCCAATACTTTGGTTTGATTGTGAGGGTGTTTGTATGTAAGAGTGTGTGTTAGTCATCATGCAATATCATAACACCCCTTGTCCCCCTTAAACATTAGTTTGTAGAGGGTGAGTGTTGGCTTGTAAATTTGGGTATTTGTAAGAGTCAGCATATCACCTCTAACTACTTTGCATCCCTCTGTATGTGTGGGTGTTTGTTTGCAAGAATGCGTGTTAATCCTCATACCATAACATATTTCATGTCCCTTTGCATTGGTTTGTATGTATATGTGTGTGGATTTGAAGTACAAGCGTTGGTGTGTAAAAACGAGTGTTAGTCAACATACCACACCCCTTCTCCTGTTACACATTAGTTCGTAAGAGTGGGTGTTGGATTGTATTGATGGCTGTTGGTCTGTAAGAGACCTGTATTGGTTTGCAGAGTAAGTGTTGTTATTGTAAGATACCACACACCCATACCCCCTACACTCTGGATTGCAATGACGTGTGTTGGTCTGTAAGAGTGGGTGTTGCTCATCATACCATACCACACACCCATACCCAGTAGATTTTGGTTTGCAAGGATGTATGTTGGTTTGTAAGTATGAGTCTGTCTTAGTCATCATAACACAGGATAGCCCTATCCATATCCCTTATCAGGATGTTTGTTATTCTCTGTGTGTGTGTGTGTGTGTGTGTGTGTGTTAGTTATCGTACCATATCATACTCACTTACCACAATGCATTGGTTTGTAAGGGTGAGTGTTGGATTGTATGAACTAGTGTTAGTTATTCCACGCCCCATCGCTTTCCCTTATCAGTGTTTTTGTAGGAGTGTGTGTTGGATTGTAAGTATGTGTCTTAGTCACCATACGATATCATACCCCTTGCCCCAATAAATTGCTTAGTAAACGTGTTTGTTTGTTTGTATGAGCGCGTGTTATTCAATATGCGTATTATACCCCTCCTTCTCTTCATTAAACATTGAGGGTTTATCTTTATGGGTGCCTGTTGGTATGTACGAATACTTGTTACTTTTCCTACCATAACACAGCCCTTATCCCCTATGCATTGACTTGTGTGGGTGTTGGATAGTAAGTGTGTGGGTTGTTTATTATGGAATACTCCCTTCCATTTGTGTGATTGTGTGTGTATACAAAAAATATAGAATACCTTCTCTTTGTGTGTGATTCTGTGTGTGTATGTGAGAACAAAAATGCCCCTCCATTTGTATGTGTGCTTGCTTTGTTGTTGAATACAAAATAAACCCTACCCCCTCCCTTTGCATGTGTGTGTGCTTTTGTATGTTATACCACTCCACTTTATGTGATTCTACGTGTGGGTCTATGTTATACCCCCTCCCTTTAAATACGTGATAGTGTTTGCATGGAGAAAAATAAAAACAATATACTTTATTTAAATCCCATTTGTATGTCTGATGGTATATTGGATAGAAAGTATAAATATATGAGTCACCCACTCCATTTGTATGTGTGATGGTATATTGGATAGAAAGTATAACTATATGAGTCACCCACTCCATTTGTATGTGTGATGGTATATTGGATAGAAAGTATAACTATATGAGTCAAACACTCCATTTGTATGTGTGATGGTATATTGAATAGAATGTATAACTATATGAGTCAAACACTCCATTTGTATGTGTGATGGTATATTGGATAGAATGTATAACTATATGAGTCAAACACTCCATTTGTATGTGTGATGGTATATTGGATAGAAATTATAACTATATGAGTCAAACACTCCCTTTGTGTGATTGTATGTGTATGTGTGCGTATAAAAATATATTCTAACCACTGTGTATGTTTACAGCCATAAGTGAGTCTGCTTTTTCCCGACATTAACATACTGTTTTGTCGTAAAAAAATGTGTGTGTGTGTGTGTGTTCACGCTTGTGTTAAATTTGCATACATAGTGTCATATGTAATGTTCAATTTCCATATGTAACCATAGTGTTCCTTCATTTTGACAGTCTTTATGTTTCTTTTACATAGGTACCCATAGTGTCATAGGAAATATTAATTTCCATATGTCTTCATACTGCTCCCTTATACTACTGACATTATAATAATAAGCTAGTTTTGTAACACGGTAACATACAGGCACTGAGCATTTGATCGAAGGTAAGGGTGCGGTAATCTAAAAAAAAAAAACCCCCATCCTCCTTGTAAAAAAAGAATATTTTTATTTGCATGGAAAAAATAACTTGTCAGCAATAAATAAAATCCCCCTCCCTCCCTCCCAACCTGGGAATGTTCATGTTCAGTGGACGGAAGAGTCCGACAGGGAGTTAAAAGGTTTTACGGGCTCTTCCCTTCTATTTATATAGGCATCATACAAGGCTTGCAGTGTACAAACGTTGACTAGATGTATTAGGAAAGGTTGGGAAGGGTTAAAGTTTATCGGAGGCATTAGGAAAGGTTGGGAACCAAAAAGTTCAAAATTTATCACGAGCGAAGAAAAAAAAATTGCACACAGAAAACTATTCGTGATCGTTACTTAAGATTACATTATCAGTTACCATGTACATAATAAATTATGTACCATATTATTATAGCACTTTTATCGAACTTGCGACCCTTGGATTACGAACCCGACGCTCTAATAACTAAGCTACTGCAGTTTTCTAAAACGAACAACCCTAACTCGATCTGACCACAATGAAACTGTACATCAATACTTACTGGTAAAAACGAACTACCCTATCTCGATATGATCACAATGAAACCGTACATCACTACTTACTGGTAAAAACGAACTACCCTATCTCGATATGATCACAATGAAACCGTACATCACTACTTACTGGTAAAAACGAACTACCCTATCTCGATCTGATCACAATGAAACTGTACATCAATACTTACTGGTAAAAACGAACTACCCTATCTCGATATGATCACAATGAAACCGTACATCACTACTTACTGGTAAAAACGAACTACCCTATCTCGATATGATCACAATGAAACCGTACATCACTACTTACTGGTAAAAACGAACTACCCTATCTCGATCTGATCACAATGAAACCGTACATCACTACTTACTGGTAAAAACGAACTACCCTATCTCGATCTGATCACAATGAAACCGTACATCAATACTTACTGGTAAAAACGAACTACCCTATCTCGATATGACCACAATGAAACCGTACATCACTACTTACTGGTAAAAACGAACTACCCTATCTCGATATGATCACAATGAAACCGTACATCACTACTTACTGGTAAAAACGAACTACCCTATCTCGATCTGATCACAATGAAACCGTACATCACTACTTACTGGTAAAAACGAACTACCCTATCTCGATATGATCACAATGAAACCGTACACCAATTAATGAAGCCTCCCAAACAATCCTTACTGGTAAAAATACTTCATTTTCAATGGATAAGAGAAGTTTATCTTAAATAAAGCTCCAGTGAAATACAAGCTCTGATTTTTTCTTCTGCGAACAAGGAATAATCTGCATGTCCAATAAACTGAACAATAAATTGAACTTAAATCATATGATTATAAAGATATATAATGTTAATAAAAGGCTAGAGATTTACAAACATTAAACGGGGTTTTAAAAAACATCGAGCATTGAATAGCAATTTAGAATTAGAGCACAGACAAAGTGAACGTATTAAAATATAAAATGTAGGAAACCCCCTGGAATCTGGTACAGAAAGAAAACCAAATTAAACAAAATCAGTCATCCCACTACTGAAGGATTAGTTATCTCCCACTACTGAAGGATTAGTTATCTCCCACTACTGAAGGATTAGTTATCTCCCACTACTGAAGGATTAGTTATCTCCCACTACTGAAGGATTAGTTATCTCCCACTACTGAAGGATTAGTTATCTCCCACTACTGAAGGATTAGTTATCTCCCACTACTGAAGGATTAGTTATCTCCCACTACTGAAGGATTAGTTATCTGTTCTATTTTACCCCGCTAAAAGTTATGAATGAAAAAAAAAAAAAAAAAACAATGTCGGGAAACTCAATGTGAAGATTGATACTAGAGAAAGTCCCACATATTAATTAAATGATTTGCGTTCTGACTCTCACTTTCTTTCGAATTATAATTTGTACAAACATTTTTGTTTATACAAGACCTGAGTGTGCAATAACATGCTCCCTTGGACTCCTTGTGCAATTCATTCATTATGTGCATATAAAGTTGATTGAAAATAAGAGGTCTTTTGAGACTGATATATACAAAACTTGAAATAAGTAAGTAATTCAAATATAACGTCAAGCCATATTTTTGGGTAAGAAAATTTCCGAAGAAAGAATGGAAGAAGAAAGTGAGAAGTTTAAACACGTCCAAATCAAGGTCGATAAGTTTAAAAATCTTCCATGTGTCATGACTGGCTTATCATGCTGCAGACATTAGATAACCTACATGTAGCTGATACATCAGATATAAAAGCCCGGATCTTAAACCATTTTCTACTTCGGACTGGGCTGTTGCACAAAAAGTAGTTTCAAGGTAAGTTGTAATTAGGTGTAATTGCTTAGAAAAAGGGCACAAAATAAAAAATAGAAGTAACGGAACACGAATGCCACAAAAGTACATGTAAACTGGTCGAAACTCAAAATAACCGGACGTTCGAACGGACAAGGGTAAGACAATATGTCCCTATCAAATCTATGATGGGACACACAAACAGAAGGATAAATGGTCAGTATCTTACTGATATTTCAAGTAAATAACCGAGAAATGCACCGACTGGGAATGTTGAGTGGACAGAATTACCCTTAAGGGAGTTAAGGGTTTTACGGGCCCTGTCCTCTTATTTATACAGGAATGCTGTGTGTGAAAGTTAATAGGGGTCATTAGGAAAGATTTGGAAGCCAGGGGCTCAAAGTTTATCTGTGGCATTAGGTAGCATTAAAACGATTTCGTCATAATAAATAGTAGTAGTAGTAGTAATAAAAATAGTTAGTATTATTATTAGTATTTGTATTATCATTACCATTTAAAAATCGTATAAAGTTACTAGTAGTATTAGTATTTTTATTATCGTTATTATTATTATTATTATTATTATTATTATTATTATTATTATTATTATTAAAGTTATTATTATTATTATTATTATTATTATTATTATTATTATTGTTGAGAGAAAACTGAAAATAAAAATATTCTATTCAAGGCAAGCTATGATGTATTTTGGAACATGAACAGCTTATGATAGCAAAGAAATTCTTGGGTTTAGACTACTTAACACATAGCCAGTGACTCTAGAACATTTCCTGTACAGAATCTGAATAAGAATATTTATTGCTAAAAGACAAGTCTGCCCACGAGCATACAAAAATATTAAGGAATACATTCTTAGACGCCGGTAGTATACTGGTCGTCTACATAAATGGTTTCAGAAACTGCTGAGTGCGACAGACAAGATCGCAAAAATCTTAAATTGTAAATGTATCTTAAACAGTACGTTTAATCAAATGTTTGAAAATGGGATATATGTAAAAATTGTAACCATTTACAGTTAAATGTTACATAAGAAAGATGTTTGAGATTAGAGGTAGAAGATCCAAATTATTGGATGACTTAAAAGATAATTAAAATACGCATTATATTAGTTCTGGTGTAAACCAATAGTATCTCTTTGTAAACCAATAGTATTCCTCTGTAAACCAATAGTATCCCTCTGTAAAATAATAGTATCCCTCTGTAAACCAAGAGTATTCCTCTGTAAAATAATAGTATCCCTCTGTAAAATAATAGTATCCCTCTGTAAACCAAGAGTATCCCTCTGTAAAATAATAGTATCCCTCTGTAAACCAAGAGTATCCCTCTGTAAAATAATAGTATCCCTCTGTAAACCAATAGTATCCCTCTGTAAAATAATAGTATCCCTCTGTAAACCAAGAGTATTCCTCTGTAAACCAAGAGTATTCCTCTGTAAAAAAGCGTTGTAAGCAAAGATACAAAGTTTCTTAAAAATATCCGTATTTGAAATATTTAAAAGATCACTAAAGAAAAAAAAAAAAAAAGAATATGTCTGTATCAGTATCTATTTGGAATGTCAGTTCTTTGAATATTTCCATACACAGGACAAATATGTCCAAAATGAAATTCACTTTCAGTTTCAGTACAGTGTCTAATATGTCCCACGTGATGAACTGTTCTAACTAAGGCAAGTTATTTAAATCGGGCTGACAGTCAGAATTTGCAGATACTTTATATATTGAAGTCACAGATGTTTTGGATAATCTTGAATTCAAAGTTTGTATGAGGTATCAGTTAAATTTTGTACCAAATGATAATAATAATAATGATAATAATAATAATAATAATAATGATAATAATAATAATAATAATAATAATAATAATAATAATAATAATAATAATTTACTGGTCTCAGAAATAATAAAAATACTTTACAGGTCTAGGAAAGAAAGATGTTCAAGCTCTTGGCGCTAAGCTGCATTGTCATTTTTGTGGCATGGTAACTCTCCCTCTCTCTCTCTTTCTCTCTCTCTCTCTCTCTCTCTCTCTCTCTCTCTCTCTCTCTCTCTCTCTCTGATCTCTAATTTATTTTTTCTGCAAGAAGAACATAATTATAACATGACTTAAGAACGGAAGTGGGTAAGCGCATTCATTCTGTATGAGAATACTGAAGATTAGGATGTCTGGAAACTAGCATTTATCTGTTATTATGGGGGTTACACGCCTTGCGTATTTATGAATGCAAGTCTAATATATTTGCAATATAAGAATAGATAATAAAAAGGGGCTGATGAAAGAGTCTGCAAGAGATAATGTTATTCAATAAAGCAGAGTATCTTTTTGACTGGCGCACCTGAGCGAAATTTCGAGTGTCTGTGTGTGTGTGTGTGTGTGTTTGCAGACATTAAGTGAAAAATTCTAAACTCGTTGTGATTCCCCATTTCTGAATGTAGATATTCATGTATGTATGTATGTATGTATGTATGTATGTATGTATGTATGTATGTATGTATGTATGTATGTATGTATGTATGCATGCATGCCTGTATCGATGCTAGCCTATTTGTTAGTTCGACTGCTCTCCATTATGTCCGTAGAATTTTTCTCTTCTTATGTGTCCCGTGAGCTACATAGGATGTTGATTCATGCTGAGGTTGTGCTCTACAGTTATTACGTACTTCTGAAACCGGACTAGTATAAGGTGAAGTTCTGTGCATTTTGCAACAAACACAATGCAGAGAATATTGGTATACATCTATGCTATTTTCATGTACTGTGAGTGAAATGTTGTTATATGTGGTATTAGGGAAACAACGCGCTGCCTAAAGCAGACAGCTGATCAAAATGGCTGATCCCATGTGCTCGAGAAATGAACTTCAACTAGTCCAAAGTGCATAAAGGTTTGCAGTTATTACAACAGGGAGAACACATTTTGCAAGAGTAGACAATACTAGCTTCTGAAAGTGCAATAAATAAATGATAAAATATCAAAAAAAGCTATAAACAATTGGTATCGACTTGGTCTTTATGTCTCCAATTTACCTCTGAAGTCTAGGAAGTGAAAATGACCAAGCAGAGCTAGAAGTCTTTTGAGAGATGCACATCTGAAGTAAGACCAAGCTGCAAACTCCACAACCCAAATTACACCCATCAATCATACACCAAAATAAAGTGATTATAAGTTATGTTAATAATATCTAAGATATACAAGTTTTTGTTTAAATAATCAGGATAACCAGTGAGGAAAACCTGGGAAATTATTTTTCTTTAAAAATCAAACCCTGTGCAAAGTGCGAAACTGTAGAGCGGAACCTTAGATAAAACTTATTTTGGGTGGGTTTGTTTTTGTCTTTTCTTGTGGAACAAAACTAAAACAAAAAGCCTTTTCTATTATTTTAAAATGCATTGAATACATAAATTGACTTGTTTAAAGAATTATAGACCATTGAATGAAGTTAAGAAAAAGAAATCAGAACAAAGGCAATATAATACTTTAATTTTCTTATCTTAAATATGTAGCCCAATATGTGTGGTGGCATTCGACGCCAGGATCGCAGCACTTTGGAGTAGTATGAACAAGAATCCAGTAGACGGATATGCAGACGCAGTTGAGGTGCAGACCTATTTCGCCGCAATGAAAACTAGTAAGTTGATGAAAACAATGATTATGTTATGTCTTACGAGAAAAATGTTGGGGATTGAGAAATGGTGCTGAAGCTAGATGTGAACACAATGTACTGTTTTCGCAATCAAAAGTTTGAAAATAGATACGTGATGATATTTCTGTAAGATCTTCATAACAATCCCCCCGGATGGATAAGGACGATCCGTTCAGAACAAACGTAAAATACCTTGTATTCATTAATGAATATTGACATACTTTCAATAATAACATGTACATCCAACAGATACGCTCATTTAAATGTAGAAATCAAACAAGGCATTTGCAATGTTTATTTTATACATCAAACGTTCAGTACAGCAAGGATAAAATGCAAAACAGAAGAATATCCTTCAAATGGTGCAGTTATAAAGGATATTACATCAGGCATGGAGATGTAAAGTACGTTACATCGGGCATGAAATTGTAAAGTATATTAATTACATCGGGCATGGATATGTAAAGTACGTTACATCGGGCATGAAATTGTAAAGTATATTACATCGGGCATGGCGTTGTAAAGTATATTACATCGGGCATGAAATTGTAAAGTATATTACATCGGGCATGCAGTTGGAAAGTATATTACATCGGGCATGCAATTGTAAGGTATATTACATCAAGCATGCAATTTCAAAGTACGTTACATCTGCATTCAGTTGTAAAGTAATATTACATTGGGCAGGCATGCAAGTGTAAGGTACGTTACATTGGGCATGCGGTTGTAAACTACGCTGCACTGGGAATGCAAATGTAAAGTATATTAATCGGACATGCAATACACGATAAGGAATGACTGAAAGAACGCTTATGTGCAAGGAAGGCACGCAGATGTCACATTAAAACATTCATCAGATCGTAAGATAATATGACAAACAATTCAAACAGATATACACATCCAAGTAAACATATGATGGTCTGTAAGATCTTTATACAAATATGCTAAATAGATGCGTTCATCACACGCACAAATGTTTTTATAACTTTTGCGGAGAAAGGTGAGATGCACGTCTGTGGCCGCGATGTGCATAACAAGATGTCAAATTAATCATTATTTAATGTGTAAACAAACGGCGGAAATGAGTACAGCACTGTATAGTCTGAAAAACTGCCTATGTTGTGGCTGTATACTCATGAATGCTAAATGCGGTCCAGTTTCATTTTAAAATGGGTGGTTGCAGTGAACAGATGTATTAACGAAATAAAGCCTGAGCATGCATGTTAAATGCGCAACAGAGAAAATGCCTCGTACACGTGTTCTTCGTAAATCTAAACTTGGTACCTTGGCTAGTGCATAAAGCAGAAGAAAATAATTCATACTGTGTTACGATATTACATTTAGGAGATAAATTTTGCAGTGCTCAGTCCTAAAGTGTTGATGTATAATGAACTTACGTCTTTTTATTGTAAAATGAAATTCTCTTCTTAAATTTTTCAATCCCTAAAAGAGATAATGGAACTAACCGTTGGGAATATTAAAAGTCACGCCCACGACATAGCAAGTGTAGGTATAGTCAATTCGCTATGTTTTGACTGGCCACAACATCCCATTATCTCCCGCTTTTTAATATCCGGATAATAATGACTTCACTCCATTTTTAAGTTGTTCTTGGACATGCTCTTGTATACTTTATCCAAAATAAAATTTGGCGGAGAGGAGGTCGCCATCTTTGTTGCTACATATGCATTTTCGCGAGTGAACGAGCCCATGTTCCTCTGGAGCGTTTTAGCGATCTGACCAAATGAGTATGTTTTAACAGAGATTTCATAATCAAAATATGCTCTTGGTCGAACCAGACAGTTTAAAAAAAAATGTATTTCTTTTCTAAACAGTTTTTGTTTTACTTTTAGAACGAAAACAATATTTGTTATAAACATTGTTCATATTTTAATGGTTTAATTTCTCATTGGCGGTTTGCATTGAGCTTGTGTCCAGGGACTTTAATTTGTCAACGATCTTGTCACGTTTTCATAACCATGGCTGGCCGGTTCGACTTCTGTCGGAACAATGAGGTCACACGACCACAAACAAGTCTCCAAAATAGGCCAAGCAGTGATCAAAGTGAAACACGTTCGTGGTCAGAGGACCGCTATACAACAGCCCAGGTACACTGATTCTCGGTCGAAACAGACACCTTTGGTAAGAGGGCCAAAACACAGCCCATGTTGAATGATTCTGGGTTGGAACGGACACCTCAGCTAAGAGGGCCAAAACACACTCTAGATGTATTAGATGAAGAGAACAAAAATGATAACAAAGAATAAAACGTTTAAACTTGAAATTTAATAATTTTTAAACCTGCATGCACGAGTGCATACATATCATTCAACTTAAGTAAGATTTAAAATTTTATATTAATCATGTCCTTTTGATATGTTTTCGATTTTACGGGCATTCTGTGTGTAGCAAACAGACTATGCCCACGTGACACTTATTATCTCTCTCTCTCTCTCTCTCTCAGATACACACGCACACAAACAGATACACACTTGATCACTTACGAATCTAATATAATAACAACCATATTGACATTGGCAAAGATTACAAACCACGTAAAAGACAACAGTTTTTTTTCTGTGTGTGTGTGTGTGTGTGTGTGTGTGTGTGTCTAATCAATGACGATTTTAGCAGGGCGTTTGTTTCCTCGATTTGTTTTGGGACGTTATCCGTTTAACAAAAAAACGACAAAACCAATAATAATGTTATTTCTGTTTTTCTCCTTAGTCGATAGATAAATTGCAGTTAAAGTATTATGTTTTATACGCAATTACTATACTTATATAAGAAAAAAATATTTGAAATCTACAATCCCTCGCATATATTTTTAAATTGATGGCATTAACTGATTTTGTGGCTCTACTCATGAAGAAATATTTTTAAAAATATTTTTTCTAAATGCACTAGAGTCACGAAAAAGAGAGAATCCAATGGGAAACATGTTACGTCTCGAAGAAAATATAGCATGTAAATAAGCTAGGTTGACCCGAGTAAACCAGATGTTCTCACCTACTGGAAACATGGAGTCTAGCCAAGTCTAGCCTGTATATTTAAAATTATGGATGGTTTTTCACAGTTGTTAACTACAAAGAAGACGTTCGTTCATTATAACATCAATGTCAGCCGAATAACCAACGTAAACTATTAGTATTATTGTAATATCTACATCAGCCTAATAACCAACATAAACTACTAGTATTATTATAACATCTATGTCACCCTAATAACCAACGTAAAGTATTAGTATTATTATAGCATTAATGTCAGCCTAATAACCAACCTAAACTACTAGTCTTATTATAACACCAAAGCCAGCCTAATAACCAACGTAAATGCCTAGTCTTATTATAACACCAATGTCATCCTAATAACCAACGTAAACTACTAGTATTATCATAACACCAATGTCAGCCTAATAACCAGCATAAACTACTAGTCTTGTTATAACACCAATGTCAGCCTAATAACTAACATAAACTACTAGTCTTATCATAACACCAATGTCAGCCTAATAACCAACGTAAACTACTAGTCTTATTATAACACCAATGTCAGCCTAATAACAATGTATAGTACTAGTATTATTATAACAAAGGACCCGTTTTCTTTCTATACATCTATTAAATTATAACGACAAAGCTACACATGTATGCCATATTTACAATAATAAGTTGGAAGCTGGAAATGACCTCAACATTTTATTTCAGACCCTGCAGATCCAAATGGCCTTAATGTAGACGATTTCACCCGCGGATGGAAAGCTGACACAGCCGATACTACCACAACGTGTTACTTTTTCTTCAACCATTGGGACAGAAATCAAAATTTCTTTTTGGATACGACTGATTTGGGCACATTGTTTCACGAAATTGATTTAAGCAGTAAGTAAAATGGCTGTCTTGTCATCTACATTTATACGGACATTTATACAGAAAATGCAAATTGTGGGCATGAGTAGCAATATCACAAAGAAGAGCCAGCGAACTATCTCACTTCATGATTATGGACTCGATGATTTTTTATTTTCCTCCTTCCAGTTGCGCTATTACATCCACATTGTCAAAACCAAGAATTCAATTAGAAGATGTATGCTGACCAACTCTGCAACAGCACTACCAATAATAATAATAATAATAATAATAATAATAATAAAAATATCAACAATGTCACAAAAGATGACAATTGTAATAGAACAAAGACAGGGTAAATTAAAAACTTCAAAATTTGAATTAGCTGGAAATGTATTCATCGAATACGAATACTCTGCCACAGTGATCTAGTTATCGTGAGATGGTATTGTTTTCGAAAAGATGCAAATACAAACAAAATTGCATCACACCGTGAGCAACAATACATGAGAATCTGACCTAATATAAACACTTAATCGAACTCACCAAGACGTGAAATATAGGCCAATGTGATCTAATATCAACACTTAATCGAACTCACTAAGGCATGAAATATAGACCTATGTGACCTTATATTGGTGACTGGTTTTGTATTTATCAAAGTGTAGTATGACTTTCCGACCAACAATGTTCGAGAAACTGTCCAAAAAGTACAATTTAAAAGAAACAACTGATATATGATAAGATGTAATATAAAGCAACGTGACCTAACGTAAGCTGGAAGTTGTTGTGTCCGTCATGACTCACTCACACATAAATTTGCATGACTCTGCAGCCAGATATGAAACTGACCTGAACGAAAAACTTCACTGGTCATTGAAGAGTGTAATATAAGTCATGGTGAGATAGATTTTTATCAAGTACGTGTTGTTTTCACCAAGATTCATCCACACACAAAGTTGCATGACTATGTTGCCAACAATGCATGATTTAAATATTGCAGATCTACTCGGAAACTCGCTAACTATTGTAAAATAATTCGTGCATATGAAGAATTATCAGTAGTAGATTGCACGAGTTAAGAGATTCAAGACAATGAGAACGAGAAATACAGGTTTAACAAGTGAGAGTACAGACACTTATATTCGTCTAGTAAGATTTTATACTGAATAAATGTCAGTCACACACACACACACACACACACACACACACACACACATATATATATATATATATATATATATATATATATATATATATATATATATATATATATATATATATATATGTATATTACTTTCAGAGGACAACAGATGGGACTACCTGAGTGAATTTTATCCCTACATGCTTGATGTAAGTAGACACAACTATGCTCTGTCCAAAACACGTTACAAATTCATTGTTTTTTTTCGTGTTTGTTTCTTATAAACTGACATAAAGATCTTATTCACAATATTTGTTTCGGATGACTTTCCCAACTTCGCAAGAAAGATCACACTATGAAAGAGCTTAAAATAGCTCGACTTTCAATGTAAAAAATGTTAAAAAAATCATTGGGATATTTTGACAGTTTCATGGGGAAAAGGTTCCCAAATCCGTATTATTTTGAATGAAGTCATGTAGAGTACCCGAGGATCCGAGTCATAACTATACGTCTCATTTAGCTCTTTTAAATGCTCCGTTACGAATGTGGAAATGGCACATAACCTTACCGCTAAACCATAATTCCCTGCGTACGTTAGTACGCCCGTCATATTCTTGCTTAAATTTTTTGTTCAGTTTAGTGTATAATTTGGATATTTTTGAAGATTTCTCGCAAAACTCAGTTCGAAATCATACCCACACCAGTGTCGTTTGGAATCAAATGATGTAAAATGCCAGTTTCTATTCATCTATGTCATTCCGGGTTAGTTTGTACACGAGAACATTAACTCAACTGGAAAGTTGTGCATAATACACGGATGCGACGTACATTTACTTTGTTTTGGTGGATTAGTGTTTTACTTTCCAAGGCGCATCCATAGAACTCGATCACTCTGCAGTTAACGACGCCCAAACAACTGACCTACAGGCAACATTCGAAGAGAAGTCACTTAGAGGTCAAAAATGGTCCCCGGTGACCCACTTCTGAAAGATGGCATTGCACTTATGAAGGCGAATTCAAGGTTACATGACTCTACAA
Organism: Margaritifera margaritifera; assembly: GCA_029931535.1. NCBI lineage: Eukaryota > Metazoa > Mollusca > Bivalvia > Unionida > Margaritiferidae > Margaritifera > Margaritifera margaritifera. Next base: position 571,995 of record JAQPZY010001415.1, on the reverse strand, counting down.
CCAATGATTCCTTATTTTATTTTACATTCTCTCAAGAGGGCCTTGGTGAGAAGTTGGTGGCAGTAGTTCCGAACAAACTTTATAATTTACATTTTACCGTCATATTGGCCATACAAAGTTATTGCAAAAAGCCAATAATAAGTTATCCCCAAAAATGAGTAAAAATGTTATTTGGATAACAAAGAAAATGTAGATGCTAGTTAATTCTGCCTTTCCGTGGGTGCGTTCATGCCTGCATGCGTACTTGATACCGCGCTGTTCCTCCCACATCGTTTAAGAAAGAGACTTGAAACCGTGGGATATGCGGAAAAAATTGGGATCGTTATGTGAATTTTGCACAATATTCTTAGAATTTTCTTCCACCCCCAGTAACATGAGGGTGTGGGTGTGGTAACAGATTCTTTGAGGAAATTCGTAGGAAGAGCTATATCCAAAATTTTGGGGGATATTATTTAGAGGTTTTGATAATTGCAATGCAATCTGTCATAAGCGTGTGGATAATCCTTCATTACTTTTTTTTTTGGTTTTTATTGTATGTGGGTTTGTGTTTCTCGTACGCCTCCCCTACTTCTGCGGAACTGGAGTCCCCTTTTATTTCAAGTACAATCAATTTTCATGCAGCTCCTCGTTTTTGTTGTTGTTGTTGTTGTTGTTGTTGTAGTTGTATGTGAAATGTGATATAAGATAAATGTGATTGAAACCCGTAACTGGATGACATGAAAGAAAACAATTATAATTTAAGTCCAACTCAAAGCATATTTACCACGTATCATCATTCTCTGCACGTCTTCCCTAGTATTTTTACCAGTATTTATATGCAAATTTTTCTTTCCATGTCTACTCTCCAACAATAATAAGCAACTCATGACTGTAAAATGCAAGAATCTTTTCTGTGACATAGTAGAGATGAGAACGAGATAAGAATAATACTTAGATATCTCCCACAAGCATGCATGCTATTCAGTTATATATAATAATGTACAGCATGCCATGCTATTTAGTTATATATAATAATGTAGAGTATGCCATTTTCTAAAAGAAATTCAGGTATCAATTGCAAACATTGAAGTTACTGTAGTTCTTTTGATATACAGGTACTTAACAATGCGATGCATTCCATCACAGAAGACAGCACATGATAATTCACACTTTATGACTATGCGGTAACTCATACAGTATCATTCAAAACAGTCTCCCGTTTCTTATACTTGAACATGCTTTTCCATCTTCGTATCCTTTGGTCCTTTTGGATCTCTGTTGTTTTATTGCGTATCAAATTAAGTACAATGACTGGCATTCACACACCTCGAACAAATCGATGTCTATACTAATTGGTACATCAAAAAGATATCAACGTCTATGTTAATTGGCACATCAAAAAGATATCAACGTCTGTGTTAATTGGCACATCAAAACGATATCAACGTCTATGTTAATTGATACATCTAAAAGATATCAACGTCTATGCTAATTGGCACATAAAAAAATATCAACGTCAATTTTAATTGGTATATTAAACAAATATCAACATCTATACTAATTGGCACATCAAAAAGATATCAACGTCTATGCTAAGTCACACATCAAAAAGGAGTCGGCGTCTATACTAATTAGCACATCAAAGAGATATCAACGTCTATGCTAATTGTCGAAACAGAAAGATTTCTCAGATCGATAGAAAAGAAGTAGATGTGGCAATTGGGGATACTACTACTGAGAATGCGATCTATTTATATATGAAGTGCTGAAAGCATTATCCTTCATGCCCATCATGAATTATTTATATCTGAAGTGCTGAAAGCATTATTCTTCATGTCCATCATGAATTATTTATATCTGAAGTGCTGAAAGCATTATCCTTTATGTCCATCCTGAATTATTTATATCTGAAGTGCTGAAAGCATTATCCTTCATGCCCATCCTGAATTATTTATATAGAAAGTGCTGAAAGCATTATCCTTCATGCCCATCATGAATTATTTATATAGAGAGTGCTGAAAGCATTATCCTTCATGTCCATCATGAATTATTTATATCTGAAGTGCTGAAAGCATTATCCTTCATGTCCATCCTGAATTATTTATATAGAAAGTGCTGAAAGCATTATCCTTCATGCCCATCATGAATTATTTATATTTGAAGTGTTGAAAGCATTATCCTTCATGCCCATCAAGAATTATTTATATCTGAAGTGCTGAAAGCATTATTCTTCATGCCCATCATGAATTATTTATATCTGAAGTGTTGAAAGCATTATCCTTCATGCCCATCATGAATTATATATATCTGAAGTGCTGAAAGCATTATTCTTCATGCCCATCATGAATTATTTATATCTGAAGTGCTGAAAGCATTATTCTTCATGCCCATCATGAATTATTTATATCTGAAGTGTTGAAAGCATTATCCTTCATGCCCATCATGAATTATTTATATCTGAAGTGCTGAAAGCATTATCCTTCATGTCCATCATGAATTAATAATATATCTGAAGTGTTGAAAGCATTATCCTTCATGCCCATCATGAATTATATATGAGGTGCTGAAAGCCGTATCCTTCATGCCCATCATTAATTATTTATATATGAAGTGCTGAAAGCATTATCCTTCATGCCCATCATGAATTATATATGAAGTGCTGAAAGCCGTATCCTTCATGCCCATCATGAATTATTTATATATGAAGTGCTGAAAGCATTATCCTTCATGCCCATCATGAATTATATATGAAGAGCTGAAAGCATTATCCTTCATGTCCATCATGAATTATATATGAAGTGCTGAAAGCATTATCCTTCATGCCCATCATGAATTATTTATATCTGAAGTGCTGAAAGCATTATCCTTCATGTCCATCATGAATTATTTATATATGAAGTGCTGAAAGCATTATTCTTCATGTCCATCATGAATTATTTATATCTGAAGTGCTGAAAGCATTATCCTTCATGTCCATCATGAATAATTTATATAGAAAGTGCTGAAAGCATTATCCTTCATGTCCATCATGAATTATTTATATATTCTTCATGTCCATCATGAATAATTTATATAGAAAGTGCTGAAAGCATTATCCTTCATGTCCATCATGAATTATTTATATCTGAAGTGTTGAAAGCATTATCCTTCAAGCCCATCATGAATTATGTATATCTGAAGTGCTGAAAGCATTATCATTCATGCCCATCATGAATTATTTATATCTGAAGTGCCGATAGCATTATCTTTCATGCCCATCAAGAATTATTTATATCTGAAGTGCTGAAAGCATTATCCTTCAAGCCCATCATGAATTATTTATGAAGTGCTGAAAGCATTATCCTTCATGTCCATCATGAATTATTTATATCTGAAGTGCTGAAAGCATTATCATTCAAGCCCATCATGAATTATTTATATATGAAATGCTGAAAGCATTATCCTTCACGCCCATCATGAATTATTTATATATGAAGTGCTGAAAGCATTATTCTTCATGTCCATCATGAATTATTTATATATGAAATGCTGAAAGCATTATCCTTCATGCCCATCATGAATTATTTATATATGAAATGCTGAAAGCATTATCCTTCATGCCAATCATGAATTATTTATATATGAAATGCTGAAAGCATTATCCTTCATGCCCATCATGAATTATTTATATATGAAATGCTGAAAGCATTATTCTTCATGCCCATCATGAATTATTTATATCTGAAGTGCTGAAAGCATTATCCTTCATGTCCATCATGAATTATTTATATATGAAATGCTGAAAGCATTATTCGTCATGTCCATCATTAATAATTTATATAGAAAGTGCTGAAAGCATTATCCTTCATGTCCATCATGAATTATTTATATAGGAAGTGTTGAAAGCATTATCCTTCATGTAAATAATGCCTTATTTTGGTGTGTGAATGTTTTAACCTTAGTATTCCTCGCATCCATCATTATTACTGTAGCATGATATTACCAATACTGAATATCATTCACGTACTGCCTATAAACATGTCTTGTCATGATTTGTAATAGTATGTCTTTTCATGATTTGCAATAACATGTCTTGCCATGATTTTTAATAACATGTCCGCTGTAGATTTACCGTCTTGAAATGGTATTTGATTATAACATGTCCACTGTAGATTTACCGTCATGTCATATTATTTGATTATAACATATCCACTGTAGATTTACCGTCTGGCAATAGTATTTAATCATTGCATGTCCGCTGTAGATTTACTTTCTTGTAATATCATTTGACCATAGCATGTCCGCTGTAGATAATGGTGTTTAGGATTCCGGTTTTGTATCGTAATATCATTTCCGTACTTCCTATAAACATGTCTGGTCATCATTTACCGTATTGTAATAGTATTTAATTTTAGCATATCCGTTGTAGCTAATGCTGGCTAAATTGTTCATTTATATCAGGTGATCACGGATTAGTAAAGAACCATATTTAGTCAGCGCTAATGTGTAAACTAATTACAATTTCATTCTTGTTACCTGCTTGCTACCCTTGTGTTAGATATGACCTCACGCTAATACTGCTTGTTACCCTATCGTCAAATATTTCCTTCCACTCATACCTGCGTTTTACTCTAGTGTTAGCTATTTCATTGTACTCATACCTGCTTGTTACCCTAGCGTAAGATATTTCCTTGCACTATGCCTGCTTGTTACCCTAGCGTTAAATATTACCTTGCACTATGCCTGCTTGTTACCCTAGCGTAAGATATTTCCTTGCACTATGCCTGCTTGTTACCCTAGCGTTAAATATTACTTTGTACTATGCCTGCTTGTTACCCTAGCGTTAAATATTACCTTGCACTATGCCTGCTTGTTACCCTAAAGTAAGATATTACCTTGCACTCATACCTGCTTGTTACTCTAGTGCTAAATATTACCTTGCACTCATACCTGCTTTTGAATTTTATTGTTTTGTACATGCTGTTCATTGTTGTAGAGGATCTATATAATAAGCTAGTCTCTTAAAATGCACTAAAATTATTATTATTATTATTATTATTATTATTATTATTATTGACCTTGATAACCATTAAATATAGAAATTTCACTTGATTGTTTAATGTTCTGTTTCATTGTATTTTAATTACAGTTGTACAACAGGGCACCCAAGTCTCATTTCGAATTTTTGCTGTAGAGTTTGACAAGCCCGTGGATCCCGTGCTAATTGGAGGGAAGAGTCACATCAGTTACGTTTTGCAAATAAAACTGCAGACGTTATTCCTGTTTTTTGTTCTTTTTATGTTTTCTTTTAAAACGATCTTTATTATAAAATTTAAAGACTGGTAACAAAACGTTAGATACAGTAGAGTTTTGTTTTGCATTAATTTCTAGTTCCATTTTTTAATTTTAACCGCACCATTTGAATCTGAAATCGGTATATGAATCCTCGTTTTTAACTGCGGCCTCATATGTCTTTGAGTACCAAAAGTTATTTATTTATTTTTTCATTTTTTTTTTGGTGCTGTTGTTGCTGCTGTAAGTTTTTTTTTTATCATGAAACTCTATTTTTTTTTCAATACGACTTTGATAAATATTTTACCTCTGTGTGGGCGAAAACCCACCACTGCGGAATTATAACTGTGTTCTAGATCTATAGGCCACGAACGTTTACACTGTGCAGAGAAGATAATTTGTAATATTATTGACTCTGCAGGTGCTGTGCACAGGATATAGATTTTATACTGGTTAATGAAGCGGCCAACGTAGTAGTCATGCAAAGTGTATCTCATAGTAAAAACATCAAACATTTTGATTATATTCCCTAGTCTTCAGCTGTGGTTGTATACGAATATCCATGACATTTTTCATGTTGCAGATGCGGTAAGAAGATACAGTATCTATTCATAATATGTCAAGTCACATGTATAATGATAGTGTCTCTTGGTATTTGAAAAAAGTTTTTATAAAGACAACCACCATTATATTATTTCAGCATATTTGTTAGAAAAATGACTATTGCTACGGTGGAGAAGGTACGTTAATAATAATAAAAAAAATGTTTGGAATGTTTATATATACGTATATATAATTGTGGCTGCCTTAAGTGACAGGCTACTTAGCATGGAAAACAATTATGAAACTGATCCCGGTATTACCATCCATTTAATTCTGATATCCTTACTAATAGTAAGTGTGCAAAGTCACTGTAGTAGCAAAATACATTGGATTCACATATCCCCTGAGAAGTCTCATGATCCGAAGATTTGAGATGGCATCGCATGGGTTGACGATACATTAGATCCACATATCCCTTGAGAAGTCTCATGATCCGAAGATTCGAGATGGTATCGTATGGGTCGACGAATCGCCAGAACCAATATGATCACGATTACCTATTAACATGACATTTTCTTGAAAACTGATTTGTTTCTATTGAAAATTGTGCCGCTTTGTAAGATACACGTTTTTGGTAAAAAGGTTGCATATTTAAAAAAAATTGGGTTCATGGAAAGTATTTGGTGAAAACAGTCTAGGCGTCCACTCATTATGGCGGAACGTATTCTCCTAGTCAGGAAAACCGAGCACAAAAAGTTTCATTACGTAACTGTTCGCACGCTGGCCGGGACCAGATCAGGTAGGGGTCCATTGGAATGTCAGATAAACCAATGTTGACTAACAGCTGCTGGTAGTAGGTGGCGTTCTGGGATTCTTATGTTGACGGGAATATAAATTCTTACATAAATGATGTCTAGGTATTGGTGCCACGGGTTTGGGTTCATTTATAAAGTTTAGCGATTCATAATTAAGTCAATAATTTTTTAAAAATAGAGAAGAAAAAAAAACAAAAAAAAATAACCAACAACAACAAAAACAACAACAACAACAACAACAATCAAACACCACCATCAAAGATAAACACCCCCCACTAATAACAAAACAAAACAAACAAAACAAAATATATAATTCAATAGGTCATGGAACCAACACTAGAAGGGCGCTAATAGGTCTCACACCCACTCAAAGCTAAAATGGAGCAGTTATATCTCACACACCCTTCTACATGGGGTTTCAATCTTCCATATTACACTATTGCTTCAGGTTCCCTTAGCTAGTCCACGACAGATTAGGAAAGGGAAAATCCGGTCTTTACACTTGTCATCATCATATTAATCCCAATTAAATTCTGAGCTATTGTACCAATTTTCAGTGTCGTGACTGATCAGATAATCAATATATTGGCCTACAGTTAATTATCACAGGACCGAGCAATGTTGGATCTATTCAAGTTCTCTGAGACTAACTGAATTAACTACTTTTCTCTTCTGTTGATGGCGTACCCGCCATTCTCGTTGCTCATAATGGTTGAGATGTACACGTTTTTATTCGAGGCTACATTAGTAGTACACAAATTGATTTGCGCTGGCCGTACACTCCATACTACTACACAAACATTTCTTTTGATGGCTACACTATCAAACAAAGCATTAAATCTAAAGTAGAGGGTGGGGTGTCTGTCAGTCATCACTTTATAGACTGCTCCAGTTAATATAGTCGTAAGACTTACTGTTGAAGATTAACTGTTCCAAAATAAATGGAAATTTTATGTAATTTTTAATACAAGATAATGAATAACGAAAATGGAAAAAAATATTAAAGATATCGATAATGCGTATCTTTAACAAGAAATTAGAAAATGGAATACTGTCTGATTGGTGTTATGTGAAGAAATATATAGCCCACAGTAAATGGGTGCTTGTGTAGTAGCTCTAAAACTTACAAGTATTTGAGTCAGCATGTAAAGACTTAAGTTCGCAGAAACTATGAAAAAGAAAATTATGATTATTCAAAATCGAATAGAAATTATAACACTGTAGACTAGGGAGATAAACAAAAATATACTATTGATAACCAGGCACCTTATCCTTGACCTACAACTCAGTTTAACCCTAAAGTTAACCGAGACATTACATACATATTTATTGAGATGAAAATGAACTACTCATAAAACAGTTACCTCACATACAAAACTGTGAAACATTTGAGATAAATACGCTTTAAGATTTTACAGTGATAAGTCTGTTAATATATACAAAGCGCTGTGTGATATAAAAATCTGACAGAATGAAGCAAAATGTGCAGTATGGATGGCAACAGCTGGATGCGGAATATTTTATTGGTATTTAACATATCAAAGTGTAACAGAATTATTAAAATTGATATACAGGTTTCGAGTTTGCTTTGAGATAAGTAAACGTTTCTGAATGTAAAATACCGTTACCTGATGAGCAAGCTTTTAATGTAACTAACAAGAACATAGTTCTGAAACATTTTAACATAATCTGTAATAATTGTAACTTTACGCCATTTTACCATTTAAGATACCACAATCATGATTGGAAATAGATTAATGGCAAAGATGAATACTTGATTGATAATGGACCTGAATAACATAAAAGGATATATAATGGTTTTAAATTTTGTGTTTAATAGAACCTACATTTGATGATGCGTTAAAAGATTACAAACATCATTATAGATAAGTAGCAGGTTATTTTGATAATGGAGAAAATTGTCACGTGATGAAATTAACTCAGTGGTAACAATTGATGAAGAGTAGGATTGACTTATTTCGTTCTGCAAGATAGCACAGGTCTGACAGAAGAAAGAATAGCGAGATTTAATCAAAGCGTAAGGTGTTATGTAATATATATTTGAGGTGTTCAAGTTCAAAATAGAACATCTTTTGGACAGTCTGTTTCCACTGCTAAAGACTGTTAAAAAGTTGCTTGAAAAATTAATTTTGGGCACAAAAGGCTATGGCTTAGATGAAAACATGACGATAAGATGTCATCAATATATTTTCGATTAAAAAGTTAGACCGAACTATGATTTTGGTGGTGAAAGTATATTTTTATTGTCCAGTGATATGGTGATGAAAACGGGTTGCATTTTTGGTAGCAACAATAACTTTCAACAAGTCATTAAATAGCTTTAAACTAGGACTGAACACTGCTATCAATATCGACGTGGTAAAAGATATGTTTCCTGTAGCTGATAAACAATCTATTACAATTGGTCAAAAGACACAGAACGAAATAAATGAATAAGCTATATGACATGATCAGCCAAGAAAGAAAAAACACGTCGAGGTGTTTTCGAAAGCTAGAGTATTACACTAGCAATGATACAAGATAATTTTGCTACCGACTTTTTGGATAGCTCTACTAAATAGTTTTTTTGACCTTACAACGAATGACTCTGTGCTACTTTTTTCACCATCACCTCGTCCACACTTGTTGTTCCTCCACTCCCTGTTAAATATTTTACCAAATTTACTATAAATAGAGCAAGAGTTGTTGCTATCGTACCTATTGGTGTAGTAATAGTGGCAACTTTCACACAGTTCTTTTTTAAACAGTAGTTTTAGCTTTTCACCTAATGGCGACTTTTTCATCTTTTGAATTTATGTTTTCAGTGTTGCCTCTAAAGTTAATCTCTAGATCTGTTAAATGTCCAACTGCATGTGATATTTTACTTTAATGTTTTTCAACAGTTTCTTCAATTTATCATTTTGTATTTCATCTGTTTTTAGCTGATATTTTTCTGTATGTCCCTTATCTCTTTGTCATACATTTCATTGTCAAATTTCATATATTGCATTTTCGAATTGACAACTCCTACAGCGCCTACATAACACTTAGCTCTCTTTCTTTTTGTGGAGTAAATAATCTACGCTCGCCATGTATTCTTTTGTTGTATTAATCTGTGCAAGTATCTGTTTCTATTCCTTGCTGATTAAATGGTTTAATGGTGTCTATTTACTTGCATTTCTATTTCCTCAGCAATTTGTATTGTGGACTTTGTTGAACAGTAGGTTCAAACGGAAGCGATCTGTTCCTAGGTATACCACTTGGTGGTAACTATGTATTTCTTAATTTATCCAGCCTAACCACTTGATGAAGTCACCTCCACCTTTATTGGAAGCTACGAAGCTTGGTGCTACACTCTCATTTACTTTTTTCCTTTTTAGAAATTTGTATTGGTTCGTTGTTTACGTCTTGGTAAAAAAAATGTTTTTCCTTTAATTTCAAATTAGGTTTAATTATTTTATATTGTGTTTTATCTATGTTTATATCGTATTGTACAAATTCTTTGTATTTGTCCACGAAAGCTACAGATATTTGTTCAGACGTTTCAAATTCCTCCTCAGATAAATTATCATTGATTGGATCTTCACTTGTTGCGTCATGATTTGTTTTTCTTGTAGTCATCTTCAACGTTATCAAAAGTTTGATAAAAATCTCTACCACTCTCTGCAAGTTTTACACTATTTCATAGGATTAAAAAATAAAATAAAATAAAAAATTTAATTTTTTTATATAAAAAGACTTGAAAATCAGTTGGATTTCACAGAAGATAAGAAATAACAGTACCAGTAAAGAAGAAGAATCCAAGCAGGAATTGAATATTAATCTATCAAATCGGACATACAAGGATATAACTGAAAAAAACTTTAACTCACAAGGAGTTGAAAATGGATTAAACATATCAAGAAAACCCATGAAATACTTGTCAATGCGATATCAGCTAAAATATCCAAGTCATTGTCAGATGTTTTCATTCTAACAGTAACATATCTGATGAGAAAATATCTGGCCGTTGAAGAGTTACAAAAATAGTATATGACATCAGATGGCACTAGATCCTTTAATGAGTTTTTAGGCCAGGATTACTTCTATTTGAATTAAATGCTAGCTTGATGACATTCAAACACATCAATGATAAAAATGGGAACATAACACAAGAAAAACATGGAAAATAATGGCAAATCAATGTGTACTGGATGCTTGATTACTTATGCATCTATGCATTTTCCCCTTTGACCACAGTCGTTATTAGTTGAATGTCTATCTATTACTTAATTAAATCATTCTGGAAAACAAAAGATACCAAAATATGCGATCCAAAATCGCATCAGCGATAAAGTTAGCACCTTTCAAAGCGTCATTTAAAAAAAATTTCTTCTCTTATCTCTCTTGGAGCTGTTATCACTTACCTTCATGTATCAAGTGTTTGACCCGTGAAAGCATTTCGTCTGTTGTTCTGGGTCAGAAAAGTCAAAAGGAGCATAAGGAAAAACGTGATTTATATCTAGGTCTCTTCATTCACACCTCAAATGTAACCCTCCACAATTAAAGTCAATTCATTGAATAAACTGTATTTTCAACGTAGTAAGTGATTTATTTTTTTGATTTAATAATTTTAAAACCTAATTCTTGGTAAATGAGATATCCTGAAGTTTTCGTCGTTATAATATTTAGTCATATAGTATCCTCCATATTTTTCATTCTAATTTTTTGTATTAGTTTTAACTTCTATATCTTTACTAGTTCACGCATGTCTTATAACGAGGTTTACAATAACCGTTTTTATTAAACTCAGTTGTGTCTTTATCTTCGTTTCATCTGGGACGTTTCTTGGTATAAATTATTTAGATTTTAAATGTACTTTTACTACTAAAACTTTACTAGTGTCACCTTACAGTATAATATTAAGATGAGTTTAAATTGATGTAAAGGGTAGTTGAAATATCGCTTATAATAATTAGCATGCATCCATAAAATCACCTGAAAATTCTGCTGCAAATAAAAGGAAGGTAGTGAAAACAAGTTTCGTTTTTATTGTACGTGATAAATGTATCAATCCCTTAATCCTTATAGTTAATGATAAAAACAAAACTGAAGAAATGACAAAGGCTGACAAATCACCTTAGAAGGTAACATCAAAAAAGCAAAGGAGAGATTAAAACAGAAGCAAGAGAAAGATGTAGCATCACAAAATAAAAACACGTAGCTCAAACAAAATCTATTAGTTGATAGGTTGGGGTATTGTTGTCTTAGGTTTTGTCTTGACGTAGGCAACGATCATAGTTGGCTCATTTTCAAAGCATGTAATTCCTGCTACATTTCCTAAGGTACAAACAGCTAAATTATTTATTGTATAAAAGAGAAGACAAATCTATTTTGAGAACGGTGACATTTCACAGTAATAAATGGCAAGTATAAAAACGTGTAGAGACTCATATACGTTGGACTTAAGATGATAATCATTTGAAAGATATAAAAAATATGCAGAGAACAAGTAGACAACTAAATATCTTCTCTTGAAAATAATTTAGATGCTCAATGCTTGTTTCAATAGAGACCTATTGCTTCATTTAATGCTACACAAGCCTTACAAATCGTAAGAGAAAGAGCACGAAAAACATCAATCATTCAACAGTTCTTACAACCTGTTGAACACAGGATTTAACCGACCGTAAAATATGTGCATTAGAGTGTGATGCGGAGAAAATAGAGAAATAAAAAAATACGATAATTTACAATGACAGTTAGGTCACTTAAATAATGATATTCAACAAACGATGAAGAGATTGAACACTTGATTAATGATTTTTAAGGTTCCGCAATACATTGGGAAGAGAAGCTGACTACTAATACTAATATTTTGTCACAAATGATTTAACTGAAATAAGAAGAAAGATAGATGACAAAGTAATCGTGAATGAAAACATTATCAGTAATATGAAAACGACTTACGATTTATATATGACTGAGTTGAATGACAAAATCAAAAGCCAAACGTTAAGACTTTACCAACTCTCAAAAATGGACTAACTGCTTAACTAGAAGATTCTAAAACATATAGAAAAAACTAGAAGATTCTAAAACATATAGAAAGAACTAGAAGATTCAAAAACATCTAGAAAGAACTAGAAGATTCTAAAACATATAGAAAGAACTAGAAGATTCTAAAACATATAGACGGAACTAGAAGATTCTAAAACATATAGAAAGAACTAGAAGATTCTAAAACATATAGAAAGGAACTAGAAGATTCTAAAACATATAGAAAGAACTAGAAGATTCTAAAACATATAGAAAGAACTAGAAGATTCTAAAACATATAGAAAGGAACTAGAAGATTCTAAAACATATAGAAAGAACTAGAAGATTGATTCTAAAACATATAGAAAGATATGCTGATCGAGAACTATTTAATACTATCTGTGTGGTACAAGGTGGTTTTGATGAATAAGACAAAGGATAAAACGTATTAAGTGAAACTGAACAAATGTTTACAACGGAAACAGATGCATTAAGAGCTGAACTAGATAAGAATGAGTCACGCATTACGTGGAAGAATTCATGCAGTTAAATCAGAAATAGGAAACATACAGATACATTAAAATATGAACTGAACACGGAATTGTGTATAAAGTGTAATGCATTAAAATATTAAAATTGATGAGATAAAAAAACAGGTTAAATGAATAAAGTAATGCCTAGATGTATATTGCTTTACAAGCTTGTTAATCCTGAAAGATATTATTTTAGTTTCGAAACATATAAAATGATTATTGATGCATACAACATTTCTACAGAATATACTGTTAGGAATTCTGGAACTTTCAAAACTTGTATGTTCACGAAATTAAGTACAAGGCAATATTATTTTATGAACACTATTACTTCAAGATAACAAAATAGGTTTGTATACGATTTTTATAAACTTGGTTTTAGGACATGAATAAAACAAATTTTTTCGAGTTTCCCGTTGGATTATATATAAGCTATCAACATATTTACTTTCAATTTAAATGTAATAAATCTTATATGTATCTGATAAGAGAATCACGTACTTTTGTCACTGAACAGAAAACTTAATTCTATGATGCTGTGATATTAAAATCATTTAATGACAGCAATGTTGAAAATCAAACCTGGAAGCAATCTATATATATATATATATATATATATATATATATATATATATATATATATATATATATATATATATATACACACACACATACATACACACATACATACACACACATACATACATAACTAAATACATACATACATACATACGTACCATCATTCAATAGCGGAATCACAAAACTGTCACATCAGTAGTTGTGACTGCAGGAGCAATAGCTAACGGCTTAGATTCACATGAAGCAATTATCTTTCCAGGTAATTTGATCATAGTATGGCTGATGAAGAAGAAATCAGACATTGAAGAATTGCTGAAGAAAACAGAGCAATAATACCCGACTATGTCAGTGAAAGATTGAGAACACATTGTAGTTACTCATTTGTTGATTAATTTGGATGATGATTTTGCTCTCTATTATTCTGCTCAACCTGGTGCGCCATTAGAGAAACCTAAGCAGGTAAAAGTATGAGGATGTATTCGTTTAAATTGTGATAGGTATTTGTATTTATGTATCTTCAAAATGTATTTTATTATATTGCGCTAAAGGACAAAAATGGCAACATATGGAAAATACATATTTCTTGTTACCAATGTGTGATAGAACATATAGAATTGAACTAGGTACAATGAGTGAAAAACTGAGTAAGTTAAGATTAGGAGAGGCTAATGCACAAAACACTGGTAACGAAATTATTCGGTTTACAGGATCCGAGAAGATTTTAAAATACCGCTTGATTTAGGGGTGTGTGCACAGATATGAAATGTTACAAACACCAAAAGATTATGTTTTGTGGCATGAAGCGGAATGGACAAGAGAATTAATATCGTAGGTAATAGCAAGTGCAGGTCTGTGATTTACCCCGTCCCTATCATGTGGACCACTGAAACCAAATTACAATAATTCCAAAAAGGTATTGCATTCCATCTGGCAACAAAAACTACCTGTATATGGTCAATTTAGTGGATACGACAGTCATTTTGTTTTCTGTAAAAGTGAACATTTGGTATATGAATGTATATTCACTATAATTTATGGACGTATTTTACCAATTGGATACAAAGGGCCGCATTTAAGTGTCTCTGTTCGCATACAAATATTATATGAGCTATTAATATAGAATTAAATTATTGATGTAGCAGTTAATATAACCATACCAAATGTTTCGCCACGATTGAGTTTAAAAGGAGTATTCATACAGTATAAGAAAGACAGAGACACTGTACCGGAAAAGTGTTTTAATCCGGCGATAGAAAATGCATGTATAATGATTACTGTGAAAGGATTACCCAACATATATTATTCTCAAGGGTATAAATTGAAGCAACATTTTACGGAAGCAACAAAGTATTTCTTTGATAAACAAGAAAAACACATGAAACTCAGTAATGAAAATGTTAACTATTTCTACACTGATACCATTATCACTGAACAAGGCATACACATGACAGGAAAGAAAATACTTAGAGACACATAAAATCTATATTTCTTTTTATGCCTGGTGCTCATATAAATATTCAAACAATCAGTTAAATCTATACTGTTTTAAAAATCCCTATTAGAATAAATGGGTGAATTATATTTTGAGATTGCAGCTGGTGGTATTTTTGGCACGTTTGAGAGAATGGTGCAACTGATCAAGAGGATATTAAAAACGTGTGTTATATGTTTTGAAATAATTACAAAACCTGCAGGATCACGAAAGGGAAGAGACAAAACAGCACAAGTTCACAATAAATTGATCTATCTTAGAAATGTAATGAAACGTCTGTTATCAAAATAATGTCCCCAGCAAAATAATAAAGGATATTACAGATGCAATGAAAATGGATAACATAACAGAATCATATGTTAACTTGGGTTACATTTCTAAAACGCTAAAAGAAAACTATAATATAAAGGACTTTAAATTGTCGTGCGAGGTACTGAACAAGTTAAAGGACAACGAAACAAAGAGAAGAACGTTGGCCTGGTTGGTCTGGTTGTAAAGGTATTTAATTTGATTGTTAATTTTGTGCAAATATGATACGGTGAACAAACCATAAGCCATTCCTTTTTTCTCTTCCTCATTTATTGTATCCCTTACATATATTTTCATCTGTGTGAGTTCTAACAGAATTTAATGTACTTCTAAGACCACAACGTTCTTACATTGCACGCCACATAATTTGTCTTTAAAAATGTCATATTTGGTTTGTTCATTTGAAGAACAGAACACCGACTATAATATCTTTTTTAATTGCAATTATTTGTGTCATAAAACTGGATGTTATTCTATATTTCATCGTAAAAGTTATGTCTCTACATGAAGACATAACGAATACGTATATGCCAGTAACTGCCTCATTTTTTCACCATGTCTTAGCTTTATCTTATCAACTACTTACTTAGTTCTAGCACAGTGAAGCAACCATAAATGGGTTTAATTAATTTGATTATATTGTTCTTTAAACTGATTAACACCAAGTTTTTATATACTATCGTTCACCTTGTAAATGATCAATCTTTCTAGTATCTGTGAAATCTCTTTTTATCAGCATACATATTATCCTTTGCTCTCTTACTGATATCTTCCATCTGCTTACCGAACACAGAAGTTTTTAAGAGTTTTAAAGTCTTTTTTTAAAGTCATTGGCTGCTTTCTGTTTTTAAGTGGTATTCAATTCGATGTTAGATTTTAGCCATGGTCTTGATCGAATAACACGACCATATGTATGTTCCTAAGTTTCAAACCTAAATGAACGTACAACTTCAAATTACAATAGTGGATAACGTATCTCTTTTAGTTTTTTTAACGTGCACTATGACTTTGGTACTAAACGTTTTGTACCCTTTTCCTCTACTATCAATTGTTCTGTAATGGTGATAAATCACATTCTTGTGGAATTATTTAATCAGTCGCTTGTGGATACTCTTTGAAACAGTTGTGAAGCTGTGTTGGGGTCTGTAAAGCTACTTGTTAAATGCCACCAAAATATTTATCTTTATTCATCATTATTTGGTATTATCATCATTTTTTTTAGTCAGGATCATTTTTCCCCAGCGTCTTGATAAGCAGATGAAAATCATAGCCTGATCAATTTTGGATAAAGAGTAGTATATACTTTGGGGGTCTGTAATTTAAATTACACTCGTTATGTGCAGGATCTCTTTAATTACTTATTAAATGATCATGATCTCTTACTTTGTTCTCTGTGATTTGCTTTTCATAATTATAAGATATGTCTATAGAACTAAAACGTCTCTTATATTCTTTCGTAAATATAATTTCAGAAGCGTGTTTTCGTCTAAGGTTGTTCGTACGCAGTTTTTGCAATGTTTTGCTCACGCCCGTAACCTTTTTCAATGCAGTCTGTTCCTCTGTGTGATATAGCATTCTTTGTCCATTGATTTAATGTGAAGAAAAACCCCAAGAAGTATATATGTTTAGCTGTTTGTATTGTCTATGATTATTTAGGGTCTTCTTTGCAAGTGTTTAATGGTTCCATGATACTTTAAAAATCACAATATAAAACATACGGAACTTTTAGTTGATGATGTAAGTTTTTTTAATTTAGCAACATAATCCTTTTCAGGCATTACGTATACTGAGCCATCTTCATGCTTACATAACATCTGATTTAAGCACTTTATGAAAAATTACTTTGTATCACCATTTTGTTTTATTTGAGATGAAACACATTTTTAAAAAGAATTATTTATTCCACAATAATTGAATTTATCAGCGTCGTGAATTGTGATAGGGCATCTATGAAATCAATGTTTATATCTGTCATGGTTATATTTTGATAGTACGTACTAATGATCTATTGGTTTGTTTGTCATAGAGTCTACAAACACCTATCATCTTTATTTTGAATGTTAATACATGCATTTTTGCATTTCACCCATTTTGGTAATTCAATGTATGATCTTCGTACCATTGACTTGAAGCTATCTACACATAACATTAAATAATCTATCCTACCTAACGAACAATTTTGTGTCCTAACTTTTTTCCTGAATAAATTTTGTGTGTAGCATATAAATTAGCCTCAACAGTTACTCTTTGCATTTCATTTCTGTTTAGGATAATTAAAGCCTTTGTTCAATGACACCATTCCCTAAAAATTGATCTGCCTTATTTTTTCGTTTCTAAAGTAATCGCTAAATCTAGGTGGACTTGTACAGAACTAAATTCTCCAATTTTCCTATTTATTATAAGCTTTAAGTATGTGTCGACATGGTTACAAAATAATACAAATCGTGATAATTTACGCCATAAATCCTCTACTCGTCTTCAGCTGTGTTAAACGCGTCTTGGAGCCTTCTCGCGATAACTATGTTAAAGTTGCAAGTTTATTCTATAAATTTCCCTTCCAGTTTTGATACGAATTAAAGGGGGTTTAAATCCTATTCTTATATTTCAGGGTATTTGAACGTCAATAGTTATAGACATTTAATATAGTTATATGTATTTAATACAAAATTTAGTATCAATTTTACTTCTCTCGTGATTGTACATGTATCCTCTTATTACAGTTATTTCACACTTGCAAGTTATTGATTGTTGTCTCTGAACCGAGCATTTCTTCCATCACGAAACCAATTTCATTTCATCAAGTTGACACATTCTTTACATCTTTGGTATTGTGTCTGCGGCTGTTCCATTTGGTCGAATGACTTTTATTCTCACGTTTGCAAGTAATAATAGTGCTTTATTGATATTGTTTACGCATGAATATTACGTTGTTATTGCTCTCTAAGTCATTGTGCCATACACACCATCTACAGTTTTTAAGTAGCCAATTATTCTATTTTTGGGGTCTGTCAAGATGCATTGAAAATAAACTGGTAAGATATTAAACCTATTTTCTTCGGCAATATTTCTAACGTTCTTTTCTGAACATATCATTACGTGCTTTCAAATGTCTGAGAAAAAATATTAAACCTTTCCATTATTGCTGATGATGGAAATTGTGTTGTTAAACAAAATTCTATCGCAATATCAGCAGCCATCTTGTGACCTTTAAGTCAGACTAATTCATCATACGAAATGTCACAATATATGTCCTTCAATATAATTAGCGTCACAATATTTTCAACAGGCTCTCAACCGTTTAAAGAATAATTACAACCTTTCCATTTCACAATTAAAGTTTTGCTTTGGCCTACAAAATGTTGTCAACCTTGTACACATCATCTTGCTTGTCGTATAGATATAACTTGTTTTCCTAAAATATACCCTTAATGTCACCTCCCTTTAAGTCTTCCAGTTTATATACAGCAGATTCACCTAATATCACTAGCCTGATTTTTTTATATTTCCTCTTTACAATTAGCTAGAATGGCCTTTTGCAAAGATAGATTCGCATTTTGAAATCCTGACTGTCTTTCTTAAATTATATTTTGGCGTTCCATATGTATCAGTTATCAGGTATCCAAATCAGTTGATCCATACTTTAGATCTATAACTTGGATTGCTGGCTTGAATTTGCGTCATATCTATCGACCTGTGATAAGTGTTATTATATCCATCTATGAGGTTAGGCAATATATCTACCCATGTTTTGATTTTATTTTGTGTCAATATCTACACATTCTAGTCTTCTATGGTCGTTTAAACCTTTCTATTACAGATGCTTTGTATCAGAGTACGTAGATAAATATTAGACATTCTCTATCTCTAAGAATTCCTTAACTGGCGGTTGTTAAATTCTCTCGCTTCGTCGAACTGTATCTTTCGTTGTTTTTGCTAATGAAAGATTTTTCTAAATGTGTCACACACACACACACACACTCATACACACACACACACACACACACACACACATACACACTAATATATATATATATATATATATATATATATATATATATATATATATATATATATATATATATATATATATGTGTATGATCGCCTCTTTTAGACTTCACATTCTCGGCCCATGCGTATTTGACGAAAATATCACAGTCACAATCTATGTATTATAAAGGTTTATTATGCTTCTCGCATGTCAACAAATATCTGCATGAAATTGGTCGTATGCATGAGCTACTATGGAATATTTTCTTTGCTTGCTTGTGTAATGTGTATGTAGAGTGTTTAGTCAAAGGTCAACTGTGGAGAAATGCTTCAAAATGTACATTTCTCATGCTTTTTGTAGAACATTATGTGCAGATTAAAATACGTTTCTCTGGTAAAATATACTTCAACCGAATTCCCGATATTCATCATTCAAATTAATGAAGAGTTAGAGTGTTCGTAATTACAGACTGCATTACCTCCCTTGTGAAAGGCTTGGTTTACTTTATGTGCGACGTTAAACTTGAACAAGCCGCCCAGTCACTAATGCAGATGTGTAAAGACTCCAAGGTCATTTCAAGTAAAACTGACAGATTATTTTTGCAGTATACGGTCACGATTTGTAATTAAAGAAAAGAAAGAGGGCTTTTATGTTCCTTTATTAAATTCCTAAAAGATGAAAGATGCATAAAATAGGGACCTACCAATTTTACAGTCAAACCGGGAAGAGGTTTCCTTATTGGCCCTACTGCTCATTTTCTTTTATTAGATGCAATGATCATGAATTATCGCTTACATTGAAAAAAAGAGTTTGACAGATCATTTAGGCATTCATCGAGAGAAAACGAGAAAGCCGGCGATCGATCGATGGATTGAGAGAGAGAGAGAGAGAGAGAGAGAGAGAGAGAGAGAGAGAGAGAGAGAGAGAGAGAGAGAGAGAGAGAGAGAGAGAGAGAGAGAGAGTCAGACAGACTGAGAAAGAGAAGAAGTAGAGATTATTGAAAAAAAGTAGTTCGATTCATATGGTATAGAAATTTGAACTGCAATCAAATATATTCTTCAAACCTTTTACTTTATGGATTTATCATGGATACATTAGAGCAGCAAATATCAATTAGAACATGGCGGAATATTATGTTAGCAGATACGGGGTTACAGTGAAACGGGGCGGGGTCCTCCATACACAATTTCAAAGAACTGCATTTTATTTCCGAAGAGTTACTGTCGATAATTGTGACTGAGAAAACGGGATCTGATGTATTTAGTTGAATGTAGTTCACATATTAGATGACCGTATTGACTGTAATTAATTAGATGACCGTATTGACTGTAATTAATTAGATGACCGTATTGACTGTAATTAATTAGATGACCGTATTGACTGTAATTAATTAGATGACCGTATTGACTGTAATTAATTAGATGACCGTATTGACTGTAATTAATATTAGCTGTTAAGTTTCTTCAATTTTTAAAGGATTACTGTAAATTTCATAAAATAATTTCATAAAATATCATAGATTCCCTTCACTATAATTGATAGATTAGCAAGTTCTGTGTTCAACTGATACGTCACTTCCGCATGCGTATCAGGTGCAGTTAATTCTTGCTGCAACTTTTTTGAGGGTCACGCTTTTTAATGTCCTTATTCGAAAAACGAATATGGGGTTTTCAGGTATGGAAGGTTCAAAGATAAATTACAAGAGAAACCTTCATATTTGACCTTTATCCATTCTTACAATTCGGAATATTTTATTTTATATTTTTAACGTCTAATTTGTTTCCACACATGATTGATGGAACCAACTGGACCTTCGAGACCATAGTACAGATACCTAAAATACTCTTCTTTATCAGTCATTTATTTTAAAATTATCGTCGCATTTTAAATGAACTCCATTATAATCAAGTCTAAAATATTTGAAGTATTAGAATGCATATTTTGTTTTACTTGTAGTATAGCAACGACGTCGATATATGAAAGTAATGTTTGTCTACTTTCAAGTTTGAAATAGGTAAAAGTTTGGTGTAACATAATTGTTTTGAAAAATAACGAATGAAGTCATTCATAGTCCCAAGAGGATTAAAGAGACAATGTAAGATAGTCCCAAGAGGATTAAAGAGACAATGTAAGATAGTCCCAAGAGGATTAAAGAGACAATGTAAGATAGTCCCAAGAGGATTAAAGAGACAATGTAAGATAGTCCCAAGAGGATTAAAGAGACAATGTAAGATAGTCCCAAGAGGATTAAAGAGACAATGTAAGATAATCCCAAGAGGATTAAAGAGACAATGTAAGATAGTCCCAAGAGGATTAAAGAGACAATGTAAGATAGTCCCAAGAGGATTAAAGAGACAATGTAAGATAGTCCCAAGAGGATTAAAGAGACAATGTAAGATAGTCCCAAGAGGATTAAAGAGACAATGTAAGATAGTCCCAAGAGGATTAAAGAGACAATGTAAGATAGTCCCAAGAGGATTAAAGAGACAATGTAAGATAGTCCCAAGAGGATTAAAGAGACAATGTAAGATAGTCCCAAGAGGATTAAAGAGACAATGTAAGATAATCCCAAGAGGATTAAAGAGACAATGTAAGATAGTCCCAAGAGGATTAAAGAGACAATGTAAGATATTAAATGTTAAAGCTTGAGTTTCATACATGTATTATGTTGGTCTTATAATCACTTTAATATGATTTGTTGAATGTGAAGTATTCAATTAATGCATTTTTTCCGTCAAAATAATTAGAATTCATAAATATTTTGGAAAAAATGCCCACCTAGCTGTCTACAGCGTCATATTTTCTATAACATATCGTTTTGTACACTCGACTATCGTACTTTGTTCTCTGCATTGAAGATTTTGTTCTCTTTAACCCTTTTAATATGTGATTTCTTGGTGTGCACATTTGCACACACTTAGGGATCGTTTCACAATCTCGTGTGTATTAACCTCACAATTTAATATTGTCTAACATTTTTCATTCATGGACCTATTGATAGAGTGCACGAGTACGAGTAATGTAAACCAGAAACTCATGTCCGAAATCGGAGTTGGACTATTTGATAAGGGAAGGGGATTGCTACTGGCCAAATTTTAGTTACTAATTTTTCCCCTGGAATATATAATTGTCTCCGTACCATGTTTTTCCTTCAAAAGTGCGACACAGATCTTGAGCGAATATATCGATTTTATAAGTATAAATTATTTCTACTGATTAAGGAGACCACTTGTGTTGAACATCACCTCGCGAACGTCTTATCGAGTAATAAAATATAAGTTCGCGCTATTTCCGTCTGGCAAGTTTGAGATTCTTAAATTACAAACTATTAGTAGTTCGCTACATGATCCTTTATTTCACCGTTTATTTTCCAAAGGGATAATCCAACGGGATAATCCCAAGGGCTAATTAATAAAGTCAATGAACTTGCCCATGTAACATTCGGCCTACTATTTAACTCTTAATCACCTGGCAGACGACATTCAGCACGTCTAAACTTTAGATACATCATACCTGTCAATGTATATAAGAAGTCACTGCGTACGTATCGGGTTAAAAATACTAAAAGTTTGGTGAATTAGATAAGAATTTTACCGTCTGTGTCAATCTCATACATACCTTACTGAATTTAGTGCCTATGTATGATCATTGGTCTAAACCTTTCGGTGCGTTTAACACGTTGGGTCATCTTTATCTCAAACATCTAAAAATTGGTAGGAGCGGAGTTGTAATACAACACTTATGAATGTTTGTGACTTTAGGTGCCTGTACAAGCATTTTAATGTGTCTTGAAGGGTTGTTGTTTACAACAGCAATTTATATACTGCCAGATCTGTACAAAATCTAACTTGCCAGACGGAAATAGCCCTAATTTATCTTTAGGTATTGTGGCCATTTAGTTTTAGTAAATAAAATAACGGAATCTTTAGGGCCGCATGTTACATTCCTCAAGCTAAATTGTTATCATATACAGTCAACTATCCAGAGTCAAAAATAGAGATTTAAACGATCCTGAAATGATTGTAATTTCTTTAATTTAAATACAAGAAATTACAGTTTAACCTACTATATCGCCCATCTTGACAGAGTAGCCGCTTGGAGAAAAAAAAAGGTCAATTAGCGTTATTGTATATGATTGATCTTGATATAGAATCATCTGCTCTTGACAACCAAATTTTACGAGCCGTATGGGTGACGTATATATATATATATATATATATATATATATATATATATATATATATATATATAGAGAGAGAGAGAGAGAGAGAGAGAGAGA
The DNA here is from genome assembly GCA_029931535.1 of Margaritifera margaritifera. NCBI lineage: Eukaryota > Metazoa > Mollusca > Bivalvia > Unionida > Margaritiferidae > Margaritifera > Margaritifera margaritifera. Next base: position 548,189 of record JAQPZY010001415.1, on the reverse strand, counting down.
GAGAGAGAGAGAGAGAACGAGAGAGAGAGGGGGATAACGCTTATCCCTGGGTCCCACATTATATGTCTTGATGCATGATTATATGAAAGATATTTAATTTATATAGAATGACGCCTATGCTCGCAGCACAGGTTCAATTCCTGCTTAGAACGAATTATGTATGTCTAACATATTTATTTATATTGGTGAAAGTTTTGCAAATACAAATCTAGTCTAGAGAGAGATATGGGTCCATAGGCTATATGTTCGAAATGGGAGATTACAATGTATCGACTGCAAAATCCCCCCATGCCCTCCAACAAAACTAGATTAGACAATAATCTATCATGGCCTGTGTTTTGTACATATGAGCACGAAGAGAGCAACTACCAACGCGCTCGCACGATATCTAAAGTTGCTAGCCAGGACTAGATCTACAATGCCGTACCATACAAGTGTAGTGGTAAGCATTCTTAGTTGAGATTTCATTTGTCGGGTTCTTTTACTTCCTTCACTTCAAACAGTACATTAAGTCACCTATAAGTCACCTAAGCTACCTTTAAGAGTACCTATGAATTGTTAAAACCTGTTGCAATATATATATATATATATATATATATATATATATATATATATATATATATATATATATATATATATATATATATATATACATACACACACACACATATATATATATATATATATATATATATATATATATATATATATATATATATATATATATATATATCAAAAATGTTCAAACAATACTTCCATTATACCTGTCTTTAACATTGATATTGGAGTCAAATGTAATAGCAAAAGTCAAAGAATCTTGTAATATAAAACCTTTAGCTCTTTATTCTAAAATTCGGTATGTCAATAATTTTGGGGCAGACGTTTCGTTAAGAGGGACCAGTGATTGTTGAAAAGCTGTGGTTCCTTGAGTATAGTCTTGTCACCAAATTGGACAGCTGGATGTTTGGTTATGGATATTTGTTCGAATGTTAAAAATCTAAATCAGACAAAGCTTCATATAATCTTTCATCCAAAATTGTCCAAGTTCCCCAGGATGGGAAATTTTTGCGAGTTTCTTTTATCCTATCTTTTTTCCAACTGAAAAATTATTGAGTGGCAAAGGGGAGAGATCGTGGTGGTTATCATTATTAATTCGGAAGTCCATAATACCTAGAGTCATAAAGAGAAGTGGATAAGACTTGTTGTGTCAACTTTGCAGCAGGCTTATAGGACTCACGGTACTACTTATAGAAAAGGATTCGAACCAATCTAATAATAATAATAATAATATAGGACTCACGGTACTACTTAGAGAAAAGGATTCGAACCAGTCTAATAATAATAATATAGGACTCACAGTACTACTTATAAAAAGGATTCGAACCAGTCTAATAGTAATAATATAGAACTCACGGTACTACTTGTAAAAAGGATTCGAACCAGTCTAATAGTAATAATATAGGACTCACGGTACTACTTATAAAAAGGATTCGAACCAGTCTAATAATAATAATAATATAGGACTCACGGTACTACTTATAGAACAGGATTCGAACCAGTCTAATAATAATAATATAGGACTCACGGTACTACTTATAGAAAAGGATTCGAACCAGTCTAGAAATGGGTGCACTTAAAATAGAGGTTATAAGGGGGGGGGGGCATGAGTGATTGATAATGTTTAGTAAAAATTAGGTAACATGGTCTTTTCAAAGCTGGTCTTATTGTTGGCTGAAATAACATGGAGACAAGTTTTTACTGATATACTGCCAGTTTTTGTTTTTACTGATATACTGCCAGTTTTTGTTTTTACTGATATACTGCCAGTTTTTGTTTTTACTGATATACTGTCAGTTTTTGTTTTTACTGATATACTGCCAGTTTTTGTTTTTACTGATATACTGTCAGTTTTTGTTTTTACTGATATACTGCCAGTTTTTGTTTTTACTGATATACTGCCAGTTTTTGTTTTTACTGATATACTGTCAGTTTTTGTTTTTACTGATATACTGTCAGTTTTTGTTTTTAGTGATATACTGCTAGTTTTTGTTTTTACTGATATACTGTCAGTTTTTGTTTTTACTACCTTGGTTTAGGAACGTCAATATTGAAAGTAGCTGTGTATTCCATTATTGATATGCATGTAATTAGTGCATTCCATATGTGTAATTTAAAAAAGAAATGACGACTCTCACATGGTTTTATATTCCATTGGTGATATACATGTAATTAGTGTATTCCATTGGTGATACACATGTAATTAGTGTATTCCATTATTAATACACATGTAATTTAAAAAAGAAATGACGACTCTCACATGGTTTTGTATTCCATTGGAGAAATACATGTAATTAGTGTATTCCATTGGTGATACACATGTAATTAGTGTATTCCATTGGTGACACAAATGTAATTTAAAAACGAAATGACGACTCTCACATGGTTTTGTATTCCACTGGTGATATACCTGTAATTAGTGTATTCCATTGGTGATACACATGTAATTTAAAAAAGAAATGACGACTCTCACATGGTTTTGTATTCCACTGGTGATATACATGTAATTAGTGTATTTCATTGGTGATATACATGTAATTAGTGTATTCCATTGGTGATATACATGTAATTAGTGTATTTCATTGGTGATACACAAGTAATTTAAAAAAGAAATGACGACTCTCACATGGTTTTGTATTCCACTGGTGATATACATGTAATTAGTGTATTCCATTGGTGATATACATGTAATTAGTGTATTCCATTGGTGATACACATGTAATATGTGTATTCCATTGGTGATACACATGTAATTAGTGTATTCCATTGGTGCTGTACATGTAATTAGTGTATTCCATTGGTGATACACATGTAATTAGTGTATTCCATTGGTGATACACATGTAATTAGTGTATTCCATTGGTGATACATATTTAATTAGTGTATTCCATTGGTGATACACAGTCAGGCTTCCATCTGAGAAACGAGAGTTTTAAAATAAGACCCAGGAAGCTTAAAAAACCTTGATGATTAATGAGTTCAAGAACATGAGATATTAAATTTCTAAATACCTTTAAGATTATACAAAAATGGAGAATGGTGACAGGTAGAAAATAAATCAAGTAAGGAACGACGACACTCGATGGACACACGGTCATGCTATTACCTAAAAAATATTGATGATTGATAAACTAAAAACTTAACAAGGGCGTGAGATATATTTCTAAATATCTATTAGACCAAAAGGAAGAAAGACCCAGCTTATTATCGATGACGATAAAATGAAACTCAAATCGTTAAACAAGATAATACATCCCAAAAAATGGTAGTAATTTCTCTTTTGTTTGAAAAAAACAAATATCATGAAATCACAGACAATGAATAAATTGTAATCAAAGCAAGATCCGTTGTCAATAACATAGGTCTTACTTAAAGTTAAGTCTAGACTTAAAACTTAATATTGGTCAGTTATAAGTCAGACTTAAATTTAAGCCAATCATTTTGCTGGATTCTAAACACTTAACTTGCAGTCCAGACAAAAGAATAGTCGGTGAAATCTTGATCTCATTTCCCAGAAATTTCCATGATAGAACAAGATGTGCGCATCTACTTAACACATATGCTCGGGCTGCTTCTCCTCCCGCTAACTATATATATATATATATATATATATATATATAAATATATATAAACATATATACATATATATATATATATATATATATATATATATATATATATATATATATATACACACACACACACACACACACACACACACACACACACACACACACACACACACACACAAACATATAAAGAATACAAATCATATGGCGAATAACAGTCCTTTCAATAGCACTTGATCCAGCACGGGATCGTGCGTGTCAGGAATTGACTAAGATAATTGTCGAAAAAACAGACAACATACAGTGGAAAACTAGTTTTTTTTTATTTTAACTAACCTAAACGCTTTTGACTCTAAATTAGTTTAGTCAAAGGCAAAATTAAGAAACAGAGAGAAACAAGACAAACAATAAACACCAAAGAAAACGTTGAAGATGATTACGACAGAATCTTGAAGTGCTTTATTCATTTAAACACCTTCCTTTGTAAGAAGATGTGTTTAGTCTGTGGCTTGATGGCGGGAAAGCCATTCGGTTTATCTTGTGAAACGGCAAAGGTTATCAATATATCTCCTATACATACACATTTGGATTCAAAGTACACTGATGCCCTCATAACATCCGCAAACAAGGGTCATTAAACACGTGAGTATGTCTTCTTCTTAGCAAAATGATATTTATACAAGTTTTAATGGTTTACGTCTCTAGCCAGCTTCTGTCATAGAGTAACGAATCCATAAATTAACATAAAACATATAGTATGCTATTTGAAAAACAAACAAATAAATAATATATTGAGAGAAATTTTGTCAGAAATTTTAATATTAATTATTACACGGGTTTCTTCCAGAAAAAGAAAATTAGTAGTTTAAGAAAAATCCTTTGGATTAAAGTCTAATGCAATCCATACACATACAAAATGCCAAACCTATCATTTGATTATTGCGATCACTTCTAGATGATCAAAGGGCATATTTGTCGCAGCAACGGTTGGGGGTGGGGACAGAGGAGCTGGAAAGTAGTCACAGCAACGGTTGGGGGTGGAGACAGAGGATCTGGAAGGTAGTGAGAGTAGGTGAAGTCTTATCTTAAGTTCTATTTTTGTCTCCTGCTTTTCGTAGAAAACACGGGATATTAAATTGGGCATGTCCTTCCTTCCTTCTTTGCGTCTGTCTTTCCGTACGTCTGTTCGTCCCACTGTCTATTCCGTACAATAACACCCTTGATTATTAGAAATCGAAAAAATTCTTTCGTAGCTTGATATTGATCAAAGCTTGCATGCGTTCAATTATCAGCCTTATGTGTCATAGATTTGCGGAGTTATAGCTCCTGATTTTTCACGTCTCTTTTGTTTCCTAACAATATTTCCCTTATTTATCATTTGATTTAAAACAAAGTTTATATGCAGCTTGATATTGATGGGACTTTAGATAAATCCGATTGTCCGCATTCTGTGTCATTGTTTAGCGGTGTTATAGCCCATGTTTGACGGACCCACCCACTTTCATCACTGCGCAACAGCTCCTTTATTTATGATTGGATTTCAGCCTAATTTCTTAGATTATCAACTTTCTAAGTCTTCTTTTCTTAGAAATAGCGGGGTTTCGGACTCAGTCACTGTAATTATTTCAGCACAATAACTCGATTAATTTTAATTGGATTTCAACCAAAGTTTATTCACAGCTTGATATTGACAAGATCTCGTCTGAATTCGATTGTCAGCATTCTAGGTTATTTAGCAGAGTTATGACCCCTGATCGTCAGACCCACCCACTTTTGTTTCTGTACAATGACTCTCTAATTGGATTTTAAACAAATGTAGTAGGCAGCTTAATACTAAAGAGAGTTCAACTGAGTTTGATTTTCAGTGTTGCCTAGGTACTTGTTCGGCATGCAACATCATCTTTAAGCGGAATTATGTCCCCTGATTGTCAAACTCACTTGGCTTAGTCTGATTTTTCAGCGTTCAATCTGCATCATATCCCATTCATTATTTGGTGGAGATGTGGTCCCTGATTGCTGGACGCACCCACTTTTGTTTCCATTCAATAATTTCTTTAATTATGAAAGGCTTTCCACAACATTTTATATGAATGTCTACACCGTGATAAATTGTATATGAATGTCTACACTGTGATAAATTGTATATGAATGTCTACACTGTGATAACTTCAGCGGAACTTGCTTATCAGTTTCCCATGCCATCGCTTAGTTGAGATATGGACGTTAAATAATGGATCCATATATTGCATACAGCCTTCTATTGATGAGGTCTCAACTGATTTCGAATGTCAGTATACTACGTCATCAGTACTGTCTTCTATTGATGAGGTCTCAACTGATTTCGAATGTCAGTATACTACGTCATCAGTACTGTCTTCTTATACAAATGTACATTTACTATCATTGACACCTAGCCCGTTCCTCTAAAAAACTATACTTCCCTTCTTTCTACAAAAAGCGAGGAACATCAGTTCCTGGAATTTGCTTGCTGAACCATAAAATATTGCCTAGGTTTACCAAAAGCATAGAACAAAAAAAAAGAAATACACACACACACACACACACACACACACACACACACACACACAATCCGCCTTAACAACGAAATGCCACCAGTAATCTTTGTTAATTCATGACGTCTGCCTCTCTTATTTTAAAGTTTGTACCGAACATGAGGCTCATCACCGTACTACTGACATGCGCATTGATGCACGGGTGAGTTAAATTAACTATGTGATATTGTCTGCAGGATATATATATATAGATATATCCTAGATTATTGGAAACAAATTTGTCCAAACATTGATTATTTTCAGACTATCTAAGTCTCCTATTATGCTGCCACACTCGCCTAACTCTATTCACAAGGTTCAAATGTACAAATAGACAAAAATACCATTTTCTAAACGAATCGGCTTCGTTATAATGCCAGATGTGAACAAGAATACCATTTTCGACACGAATTGAATTCGTTATATGCCAGATGTTTTCACGAGACATTAATATTCACGTTCTGGCCTATAATACTTTTTTCCAACAGTAGTTGGTTTTTGTGCAATATAAAAATATATTTGGAAAAAAAAAGAATTAGTCGTATATTCCCTGCAAAACTTGCGAGTTAGTGGCAGGTGAACATTCGTCAAATAAATTGTGTAAATTTAATTTTCACACAGAATTTATAGATTGACAGAGCTGGACTACTTGTTAAAGTAAACTATTACGATATTTTCAAATTTAAATACATCGAAACAATTTCAGAAATGCAAATTCCAGTACTGTCAATTTATTCAATGCTCAAAAAATACCCCACAGTCCCGGGATGACTCATTATTTTTTAAAAACAAAATTACCTCAAGGTCCCTAGACTAAATTCAATTTTTTTATTGCGCATTTCGTGGAAGCGAAATATTATATGATTTTTTTTACACAACATAATTAATGGACCAAAGCTGAATTATCATTAATTAAACAGTTTTCAGAGGTTCAGTGGAAATATTTCACCAGTTTAACATAAAAGCAATAATCTCAGTATCAACGGATGCATTATATTTTTTTAGAAGTTTGGATTGGATAAAACTGCAGGCAAAACTTTGTGTGCTATAAAATAACTTATCAAGAAAAGAAAATGTTTGATTAGTCAATAATAAACATAAAACAGATGTCCTGCAGTGTTTTAGAAAAGATGAAAATTTACAGCTTTCATTTAGTGATGATAAAAAGATGAAGATTTACAGTTTTCATTTAGTGATGATAAAAAGATAAAGATTTACAGTTTTCATTTAGTGATGATAAGAAGATGAAGATTTACAGTTTTTATTTAGTGATGATAAGAAGATGAAGATTTACAGTTTTCATTTAGTGATGATAAAAAGATGAAGATTTACAGTTTTCATTTAGTGATGATAAAAAGATGAAAATTTACAGTTTTCATTTAGTGATGATAAAAAGATTAAGATTTACAGTTTTCATTTAGCGATGATAAAAAGATGAAGATTTACAGTTTTCATTTAGCGATGATAAAAAGATGAAGATTTACAGTTTTCATTTAGTGATGATAAAAAGATGAAGATTTACAGTTTTCATTTAGTGATGATAAAAAGATGAAGATTTACAGTTTTCATTTAGTGATGATAAGAAGATGAAGATTTACAGTTTTCATTTAGTGATGATAACAAGATAAAGATTTACAGTTTTCATTTAGTGATGATAAGAAGATGTAGATTTACAGTTTTCATTTAGTGATGATAAGAAGATGAAGATTTACAGTTTTTATTTAGTGATGATAAAAAGATGAAGATTTACAGTTTTCATTTAGTGATGATAAAAAGATGAAAATTTACAGTTTTCATTTAGTGATGATAAAAAGATGAAGATTTACAGTTTTCATTTAGTGATGATAAAAAGATGAAGATTTACAATTTTCATTTAGTGATGATAAAAAGATGAAGATTTACAATTTTCATTTAGTGATGATAAAAAGATGAAGATTTACAGTTTTCATTTAGTGATGATAAGAAGATGAAGATTTACAGTTTTCATTTAGTGATGATAAAAATATGAAGATTTACAGTTTTCATTTAGTGATGATAAAAAGATGAAGATTTACAGTTTTCATTTAGTGATGATAAAAAGATGAAGATTTACAGTTTTCATTTAGTGATGATAAGAAGATGTAGATTTACAGTTTTCATTTAGTGATGATAAAAATATGAAGATTTACAGTTTTCATTTAGTGATGATAAAAAGATGAAGATTTACAGTTTTCATTTAGTGATGATAAAAAGATGAAGATTTACAGTTTTCATTTAGTGATGATAAGAAGATGTAGATTTACAGTTTTCATTTAGTGATGATAAAAATATGAAGATTTACAGTTTTCATTTAGTGATGATAAAAAGATGAAGATTTACAGTTTTCATTTAGTGATGATAAGAAGATGAAGATTTACAGATAAGATCGAGATATCACCAGTCCTTATATCAAGATTGATAAAAACGAATGAATTACGAATTTGATGTAGATGAACATGGAAGGAATAAATTACGAATTTGATGTGGATGAATATGTAAGGAATAAATTACAAATATGATGTGGATGAATATGGAAGGAATAAATTACAAATTTGATGTGGATGAATATGTAAGGAATAAATTACAAATTTGATGTTTATGAATATGGAAGGAATAAATTACAAATTTGATGTGGATGAATATGGAAGGAATAAATTACGAATGTGATGTAGATGAATATGGAAGGAATACATTACAAATATGATGTAGATGAATATGGAAGGAATAAATTACGAATGTGATGTAGATGAATATGGAAGGAATACATTACAAATATGATGTAGATGAATATGGAAGAAATAAATTACGAATGTGATGTAGATGAATATGGAAGGAATAAATTACGAATTTGATGTGGATGAATATGTAATGAATAAATTACAAATTTGATGTGGATGAATATGGAAGGAATAAATTACGAATGTGATGTAGATGAATATGGAAGGAATAAATTACAAATTTGATGTGGATGAATATGTAAGGAATAAATTACAAATTTGATGTGGATGAATATGGAAGGAATAAATTACGAATTTGATGTGGATGAATATGGAAGGAATACATTACAAATTTGATGTGGATGAATATGGAAGGAATACATTACAAATTTGATGTGGATGAATATGGAAGGAATAAATTACAAATTTGATATAGATGAATATGGAAGGAATAAATTACGAATTTGATGTGGATGAATATGGAAGGAATAAATTACAAATTTGATATAGATGAATATGGAAGGAATAAATTACAAATTTGATGTGGATGAATATGGAAGGAATAAATTACAAATTTGATGTGGATGAATATGGAAGGAATAAATTACAAATTTGATGTGGATGAATATGGAAGGAATAAATTACAAATTTGATGTGGATGAATATGGAAGGAATAAATTACAAATTTGATATAGATGAATATGGAAGGAATAAATTACGAATTTGATGTAGATGAATATGGAAGGAATAAATTACGGATTTGATGTGGATGAATATGGAAGGAATAAATTACAAATTTGATGTGGATGAATATGTAAGGAATAAATTACGAATTTGATGTGGATGAATATGTAAGGAATAAATTACAAATTTGATGTGGATGAATATGGAAGGAATAAATTACAAATTTGATATGGATGAATATGTAAGGAATAAATTACAAATTTGATGTGGATGAATATGGAAGGAATAAATTACAAATTTGATATAGATGAATATGGAAGGAATAAATTACGAATTTGATGTGGATGAATATGGAAGGAATAAATTACGAATTTGATGTGGATGAATATGTAAGGAATAAATTACGAATTTGATGTGGATGAAAATGGAAGGAATAAATTACGAATTTGATGTAGATGAATATGGAAGGAATAAATTACGAATTTGATGTGGATGAATATGGAAGGAATAAATTACAAATTTGATGTGGATGAATATGGAAGGAATACATTACAAATTTGATGTGGATGAATATGGAAGGAATAAATTACAAATTTGATGTGGATGAATATGGAAGGAATAAATTACAAATTTGATGTGGATGAATATGGAAGGAATAAATTACGAATTTGATGTAGATGAATATGGAAGGAATAAATTATGTATTTGATGTGGATGAATATGGACTTAATAAACTACTTATTTGATCTGGATAAATATGGAATGAATGAATTACGTATTTGATGTTGATGAATATGGAAGGAATAAATTACGAATTTGATGTGGATGAATATGGAATGAATAAATTACGTATCCGATGTAAATAAATATGGAATGAATAAATTACGTATTTGATGCGGATAAATATGGAATGAATAAATTACGTATTTGATGTGGACACATATGGGATGAATAAATTACGTATTTGATGTGGCTAAATATGGAATTAATAATATTACGTATTAATAAGGATGAATATAAAATGAATAAATTACGTATTTGATGTGGATGAGTTAGTCCCAAGATCCATTTAAAAAAAGAAAGAAAAAAAAGGGAAATATAATTCAAGGAGAACAAAATTTCATTTCATACAGTATATGATGATTTAGTATAGGAAGTAGGTATTTTTGAATCAACCCATAATATGAAAAAAGAAATTGACATGAATCTAAAATCATTCCTACGTTTGGAAAGAGCGAACAAATGTTACAAATTGATGAAATTTAAAGTTTACGTTGCAGACGGATGTCATGTTGGTTAGCTGGTAACGCCAAAAGGCAATAGGTCAGGCGTAGAACTATTCTCTGAAAGTTTTCATACAGTTTTAAATGGCTGTCAAAGAACACTATTCAATATATATTTACTGCGGTCGTGAAAGTGCTGCTGCTTACACAAATATCAATCAATTGTAGTAACAAATTAAACAGAAAAAAGGAAAATGACACACAACGAATTCACAGAATGGTTAACGTATCAATGAAACTACACATTATACAAGCAAGCAAAATAAAGGATTTTCGAACAGAAGGGTATATATGGGTTACTTGGATGACCAGTGGCAGGAAGACATTGTTCACATGCAAGCGTATGAAAAATACAAAGATGAATACAAATATATAGTTCATTTCTCTAAATACGTCTGGGCAGAGAAAGAAAGTAAAAACGAGTAAGGGAGATGACATGCACAATGCGTTCAGATAATCTTCAAAGAAAGATAGATAGCTTGAAAATATACAGTTTGATGAGAGAATAGTTTTGTAACAAAGCATTCATTAATTTGCAGAAAAAAGTAAACATAGTGTACTTTTTCAACTAACGCAGACAAAATAAGGATGTGTAGTGATAACGTTTAAGACAAGAATGTAGAAGTATTTCGCTCAAAATGACACAAGTCTAAAAATATATAATGTTCCAAATGAATTTCAATAGCTTTGAATGTCCTGATGTATCACAAGTCTTGAATGTCCTGATGTACCACAAGTCTTGAATGTCCTGATGTACCACAGTGATGTAATCCGGAATGTTTTGAATGAATTCGCATAAATCCCCAAAAGTCCTACAATCTATGAGCACTTTAGTATTTCCAATGAATGTTTTAAATAAATAATTCCTCTCTCTGAATTATATCTGGTTTTCACAACTGTAACATCTGAGTATTAAAATAGCTTCTTAACAGACTAATGTTTAAAACAAGACTCCTAGAACCTGAATGATCTCTTGTTTACTAAACATATATATATATATATATATATATATATATATATATATATATATATATATATATATATTGTTACGACTAGGGTAATGTAACAAAAGAAAAGACTCAAACAAGCTTTCAAGATTTAGAATACAAAGATTAAATATCCTACAATATTAAATTATTTCAACAAACAATCAAAGTGAAAGAATTAAAATAACTTACAGTATAGAATATCCTTAAAAGTCCTAAATTGTTCTAAAGTTCACTGATCCGGAAGTTAATCCAAATATTCCGAATGTAGTATGTTCGGAATGAAGTAACCTTCACTGTCGTAATGTGTTAATAAGAATAAAGTATATCCAAGTGTTATAAATTCCAAATAGTCCTTGCGAATATAGAATATCACAAGTTATAGAAATATTTCCGATAATTCCACGGAGCTGTATAATTGATAAAGGTTCAAGACACAGTACTGAATCCTAAATGCACTGTATTAAATTAAATAAATATCTCTGAAGTAGAATATCCACACACAAAAAGAACCAAATTCGTTTATGACTTCTCAATCCAGTGTAGCTATGAAGAATGCTAGAATGCTGCTATTTATCCTATAATATAGTCTCCCACTACGCAGAAACAAAACAAAACCCATTACGTCTTTGATTAACAACTGGGCATTTCGAAATATTGCAACCCTTTCCGAACCAATTAGAAACTTGGTTATGCGTGACATCGCTAAGTACTTTTACACCAACGTTTTTTGAACAGTCAATAACGTATTGACTCTGAAGAATCATAGAATCTAGGTCAGAAGTTCATAGCCTCACGCGCTAAACCACGTGATATACTACTGTTACAATTGATAATTCTTCCCACGACCTAATGTACTGAGTCACATTGAAATACCGTATATGTACTTTCTGCAAGACGACAGTTGTTAGACTATTATGCAGAGATCACAAACCTATACCATTATTTAATACATAATTCCGTAACAATACAATATATATATATATATATATATATATATATATATATATATATATATATATATATATATATATATATATATATATGTGTGTGTGTGTGTGTGTCCGTGTGTGTGTGTGAGTGTACCTGATAATTCTCAAATCAGAATATGGGTAATTTTTATGGAAAATGTTACTTTGTGTACCTGACTTTTGTCACAATAAGGTATGGAAATAACAGCCTAGCTGCTAACAAAACCAGCCTTGAACTCAAATACCATGTAACATGTTTACAAAATGACTACAATCTGACTAAAGTACAACTTACAATCATGGACACATATTATAAATTCACAATACATAACACCTCCCCACATAAAGAAAAAGAAAGATGTATGCAATGAAGCTTTCTTTGAATATGCATAATCAAAATTACATAGGAAAATGTCTTATAAATGACACTCAGCTTAATTACACAAAATAAAGCAATATGGTACTTCTATACACGTGAGAATGCATCTGCGATAGAATTGTCTTTTTCCCTGATGTGTCAAATGTCAGTGTTATATTCCTGCAGTATTAAACTCCATCTCAACAATCTCCGATTTTTATGTTTCATTTTGTTGATGAAAGTAAGAGGATTGTGATCACAGTATACAATAATTGCAGAAAGAGCCGAGTTAACATACACTTCAAAACGTTGCAAAGCCAATATCAAAGGCAAACATTCCTTCTAAATTGTGAGATAATATTTCTGGTGCTTGTGTACTTTTTTTTTTTAGAAAAATAGCACCGGGGATGACTCACACCATTTTTGTTTTCTTGAATCAATACTTCACAAACTCCTACATCACTTGCATGAACAGTCATTTTAAATAATTATTTAAAATTTGGTGCAGAAAGAACTGGTGCATGGTGCATTCCTAAGCATAGCCTTTAATTTATCAAAGGATTCCTGACACTGGTCAGACCAATGAAACTTGGAGTTCTTACCTAAAACTCGCATCAGTTGCTTTTTACAAACAGGCACAGCAAATTCAGTGATAGCCTTGACCTTAGCTTCTACAGGTTTAACTTGACTTTGTCCCACAATGTCCTAAAAATGTGACACAAGTATAGCAAAACTCACTTTTTGCTTAAATTAATCGTCAAATTTGCATCACTGAGTCGATCGAAGAATTTCCGAATGGTTTCCAAGTAATCTTCTCCAGTGTCGTTGTAGATAATGACGTCATCGATATACGTATCAAAATTATCTAGACCAGATGTTACCATGTTCGTACGACGCTGGAATTTGATAACGTCCATCTGGAGTTACAAATGCTGAAATTTCATTTGCCCTTTCCGTGAGTGGAATTTGCCAAAATCCTTTTAAAAGGTCAAACTTGGTGACATATTTCGCATTTCTTATTTTATCATTGCAATCATCCATTCTTGGCATTGGAAATGAATCCATTTTGTTGACATTGTTGACTTTTCTATGTTCAATACACATGCGGAATGTATTATCTGGCTTAGGCACAAGAATACATGGTGAACTCCATTTATTTTTACTTGTTTCTATAAAATCATTCTCCACTAAATATTGAAGAGAGGACTCATCCTGTAAGGATGCTGTTTCACAGGTGTAGAATGTACAATGTGAACGTCATGATAGATGTAATTGTTCATGCAGGAACATCAGGAAACAAGTGCTCATTCTCATGCAGTTGTTTTAGTTAATTTCTTTTCTGTTGTTCTAGATGTAAAAGTTTCTAGTCCAGATTGTTCAATATTTATGAATTTCAAAGGTTGTTCAAACTAGAATTACTACATTCAGATTGTATTCCATCGTTTACATCCTCACTGAGTGGGACAGGTACAACTAAATTAATATAATAATTAACTGGGCTATCTCAGTCAAAGTACTCCGTTTCTGTTTCCGCCTCCTAGGAGTTTTAATGATATAATTGAAGTCATTTGCTTTCTTTTCAACTGTACAAGGACCATACAATTTAGTCCAAAGAAGGTTTTGAGGTATGGGCAAGAGAGCCAGAACTTTCTCACCAGGCCGAAAACTCCTTTCCTGTGTATTTCTGTCATACTTTTATTTTTGAGTGAAAATAAGTTCTTGCTACTTCACAAACCTTGCACAATTTATATTTGAAATCAGAGACATGGTCAAGAAGATTAATCTTTGAATCTGTATTTGAAAGAAGTTTCTCTTTCAATAATTTCAATGGTCCACGGACAGTATGTCCAAAAACCAGTTCAAAGGGACTAAAACCCAATGACTCTTGAACTGATTCCCTAACAGCAAACAATAGCACACGAACACCCTCATTCGAATCCTTTTTGTGTATCAAAGCAATATGGCCGAATCATATTCTTCAAAGTTTGATGACATCTTTCCAAAGCTTCTTGAGTTTCAGGGTGATAGGCAGAATATTTAATCTTTTGAATGCATAACATCAAACAACAACAAATGAACACGCTCATCCCAATCCTTTCCTGTATCAAAGCAATATAACCGAATATTATTCTTCAAAGTTTGACGAAATCTTTCCAAAGCACCTTGACTTTCAGGGTGATAGGCAGAAGATTTAAATTGTTGGATGCCTAATTCATGCATAAGTTGTTGGAAAATTCCAGACATAAAATTGCTCTTGATCCGACTGGACAGATTTGGGAAGGCCAACAAGTGTAAAAAAACTTCACCAAAGCTTTCACAATAGTTTTAGTTTTTATATTTCTCAGAGGAATTACCTCTGGAAATCTTGTAGATGTACACATGATGGTCAACAAGTATTGGTTGCCTAACTTGGTTTTAGGTAAAGGACCAACACAGTCTACTATTATTCTACTAAATGGTTCATCAAATGCAGGAATAGGTTGCAGATGAGCCTTAGGTATCTTTTGATTGGGTTTTCCTACCATTTGACAAGTGTGACAAGATCTACAGTATTTAGAAGCGTCCCTTTTAAGTTTCGGCCAATCAAAATGATTCAAGATCTTGTGATAGGTCTTATTGACTTCTAGATGACCAGCCAAGGGGGTTTGTGGCCTAGACTAAGAATTTCCTGTCGATATGACCTCGGAATGACAATTTGATAGCTCACTGACCACGCGTCACAAGCGCGTATCTCAGATGGTCTCCATTTTCTCACAAGGACCCTATTTTTCACAAAGTAGCAGACTGGAACTTGTGTGGCTTCAGTTTCACTAATAGCCCTCTGAAACGAACAGGAGATCTCAGGATCTTGTTCTGTTTGACAACGAGTGATTATCTTTTGTCACCCTGATTAGAATAGAGAGCATGAGTTGCAAAAAGAGGATCACTGTGATCAATACCTTTTAACTGATCAATATCAGGAAAGAAATTTACCTCATCAAAAGACTGACAAATAAATGTGTCAAAGGAATAATTTCATGATCAACATCATTCTCAAGAGGTCTTTTTGCCATAGCTCTTATAACTGCTCAAGCAGGATACAAATAAGGGATTTTTAATCTCAATAGGATCAACTTACTGATCCAAACAAGGTTTGCCAGTTACAAGTGGGTTAATCACGACCTTATCTCCGGCTAGATCATTGCTTAGGAACCAAATGATACCTTCAGCAGGAAGATAAGTCACTCCCACAACAGTCACGGATCCGTAAACAAAGTCTGATGCAGAATTGACGCAATGGAGAGTAACATTTACAAAGCCGCACCCAATTCTCTGAATAAGTACACCTTCACTAGAAGAAGACTTCTCAGACAAAAGCAAAGTACCTGATAACAAACGACTCCGAGAAGTGATATAGAACCTTCGGACATGAATGGTTCATAAGTCTCCAAATAGAATCAGTCTGGGGTGGGGTGGGGTGGGGGGGGGGGTGACTCAACAAATGCATTGTTTGCAATACAAGAGCATGACATTGACCTCTTTGAAATAAGAGCATTTGGAATAGATCTGTCTTTATTCTTTTGCTTATTTTTCGACCTATAGCAATCAGAAATGACGTGCCCTTTCTTTCTATAATAAGTGCACGTAGGAAGACATAAGGACTTCTGATCAGTCTTATCAGATGTTTGATTCCTAACAGTTGTGTTGTTTTGAAATTTGGAAGTATTCGTTTGAGACTGAAATATTTCTTTACCAGAAAACTGCTTAGAGGAGGACTTATTGACAAATGAAATTTTGTGAGTCAAGGAATAATCATCAGCCATACGAACATCACTAACATTAAAATGGATGCATCTCTTGAACTCTTCAATTAATACGAGCTGTCTGAGGTTATCGTAACCTTGATCAACCTTCTTGTCGGAGCACAACCTATCAAATAGTTGTTCTTTTTCCCTTGCAAATTCGACATGAGTTTGTCCAGTTTCTTTTCTACAATTCCTAAACCTTTGTCGATATTCCTATGGTACCAACTCATAAGCTTTCAAGATGTACTCCTTAACCACATCATAATCAGTGCTTTGTTGTACTGACAGTGAAGTGTAGACTTCACAAGCTTTGGCAATAAGTAAACTTTGTAATAACAAACTCCAATGCTCTCTGGTCCATTTCAAGTTTTCAGCAATTTTCTCAAATTGAAGAAAGTATTTATCTACTTCTTTTTCCTGAAAAGGGGGTACTAACCTAATATATCTGGTAACATCAAAACCTGAACTTGTGTGTAAAGGGGGGGGGGGGAGAGGGGTGCTCTGTTTGCCAGTTCTAATTCTCTTAATTTAAATTGCATTTCCCTTTCTTCTCTCTGCATCTGTATCTGCATCTCCATCATTTCTTTCTCTTTCTATATCTCTCTCTCCCTCTCCTCTCTCTGCATCTGCCTCTCCTTTCCTCTCTCTCCAATGCTGTCTTGTCCATTTCAAGTTTTCAGCAGTTTATTATGTATCTCTTGTATCTTGCTCTGTCAAAGACGCTTTCACCTAAGAAAGATCATAATGTCCTGCAAGCTCAAACAACTCGTCCTTTTTCATTGACTCTAACCCTGCCTGCGCAGGACTTGAAACAAAGTTCTCAACCTTAGATGACATTGCTAATGCTTGCTGGTTTCACTAAAGATTTCTCAAATGAGTGAAATAAAAATCTTTACCAGGGACAATGAAAATTACAAAACAAAGTCAATTTAAATTGCAATTTTAAGATATTCAGATCCCGGGCGAGCCCTCGATCTCTGTTATGACTCAGTGGCCTAAAAATATGTATCAGAAAGAAAGTGAAACGTACAAAATCAAGTAAAATCAACAAGCAATTTATTTCTAGACATTTAAAGTGAAAATTCAAAAGACACTTACAATAATGTGAATTAAAGTCCAAATAATCCTAAGTGTCCTAATCACAAGTCCAAAAATATATAATGTTCCGAATGAACTTAAATAGCCTTGAATGTCCTGCTGTACCATAAGTCTTGAATGTACTGATATACCACAATGATGTAATCGGGAATGTTTTGAATGAATTCACATAAATCCCCAACTGTCCTAAAATCTATGAGCACTTTAGAATTTCCAATGAGTATTTTAAATATTTGCATGAATTTGTTTCTCCATTCTGTGTCAAAGCGATTAATGGCAGCATTACTAAATCGATAGAAAGAAGTTCCGAAATTTTACAAATAATTTTAGGACAGAGAATGCTTTAAATTATGCATTTGGTCAAATTAATGAATGTTTTTATGCGAAAATTAAGAGATTTTTAAAATTTCGTTAACACATTTCTTGCGCGGATTGATACAGTGAACATTGCGAACAACATTGCTGGGGTGGGGGTACTAAAGCAACATGACAGAACGCTCCTACAAGCTTCAGAGCGTAACATCATTAAACCATATATTTTAATGATTATGAGTATACGTGTAAGGACTTTGGCTGCTATTTCTGTTTATTTTTGCATTCAGACGTGAATTTGTGGCTGTTGGCAGCCTTGCAGTCTTTTTTGGTAAGAGACGATACACCCTAATTTCGATTGTGACTTAATTTAGGTTTGCAATCGACACTAATCAATGCCCTATTTCTTCTCCGTTGTTTTCAGACATGATTATGATTGTGATGACAGTTAAAATCGCTACTTAAACAATTTATTATTATTATTATTATTATTATTATTATATATATATATATATATATATATATATATATATATATATATATATGTATATATTCTTAAAAATGTGTACCATTTGTCATTGTGTGTAACAGGTATACGATACTGTATGTGTTACACAGAATATCGAATAGCAACAGGCCATGTAAGTTCAGTCACTGACAATTTGCATGATTCATGGGGAAAACTAATTGTTAAAGTTAGTACTTGAAGCCTGTTTTTTTTTTGTTTGAGGATCATTTTTATGCATTTTTGACGGCGCCTTTTCATTGATTTCATAAATGTATACTAGAGAGTCAACAGTGTTGTCACATTCTAAGATCTTTTCATTCTGGTGGGAAGAGAGAGGAAACGAGAGAGAGAGAGAGAGAGAGAGAGAGAGAGAGAGAGAGAGAGAGAGAGAGAGAATGAAAAAAAGAAGAAAAAATAAAATAGCCCTAAATATGGAAATATAGTTCTGAAGAACACACATAAGGGAAAATATATTTCCTAAATGGAAAAAGTAAGTAGTTCCAAAAGTGGTATCTCCACTGTGGCGATTTCATTTTCTCCCATTGATATATTTCAATATTTCATTAAGGAAAATATAATACAAGTGAATATTTTCGGATAAACTGTATACACTTCTAACATGATGTATCAAATTGCAGTCGTATTCCAATTACAGGTTTCTAATGATAATTAAATATACACCAATTTTTTCCAGGACAAGTTTAATTAATAGATTGCATGGACGATGAACAGAGAAAAGACAAGACAAGACAATATTCTTAGAATGTTGAGTTTCGACGACTAAGCTACTTTCCAGTTTTATTTGAAAACTGCTACACCTTTTTTTTTTTTTACAGATTTTGTGTCATGTGAGGTTTAAAATTGCAAGCTTCCAATAAAAATATTACTAAAAAGCCCCACCATAGACATGCGATCCAATATATATATATATATATATCTGTTGTGGGCCGGTCATGAATAAATACCAACTAGCTTGTCAAATCATCCACGGTTCTTAGGCACCATTACCAGTAGTCGGAGCATAGATGATAGGTGCTTTAAACATAGGATTCCGATTTTTTATGATTGCTATTACATATTTTACCGATTTTTTATGATTGCTATTACATATTTTACCGATTTTTTATGATTGCTATTACATATTTTACCGATTTTTTATGATTGCTATTACATATTTTACCGATTTCACGGTTGAAATATATTTAAGTTTTGTACTCATCGCTTTTTTCAGGGGAAGTTGCGTGCAACCTGTAGAGCATGCGCATGGGCATGGCCACAACCAAGTGATATATACTAATCCGACTGCTCTGGAACTGTTTCATTTGGCGGACGCTAATCACGACTACATTCTTTCAATAACAGAGCTTCATCATATCTTTCTTGTCTTTGATATCAATAGTATGTTACTTCTTTTTATTGGGATTATTCTAAATTTTAAAGTATATATCAACCACACACAATACTTTACATTGGGGCTATTCAAATTTTAAAGCATATATCAACCACACAGAATAAATTACATTGAGACTATTCTAATTTTAAAGCATATATCAACCACACAGAATAAATTACATTGGGGCTATTCTAATTTTTAAATCATATATCAACCACGCAGAATAAATTACATTTGACTTAAACAAAGCACTAAATGCGATGCTCAAAGTTTTGAAACGCAACGATACAGGCTTCCGGAACAACCCGAGCACTCGGGGATTTTATTAGAAGCTGTTTCACTTCTAAAAGACTTTATGCATACCGAGTGAAGATACTGTTAGTTACGTGATTGTTTTAGTGACCCGATAATGGAGTATTAGCGAATCATGGAATGATAGCGAGTCAGAAGGAAACATACCAAACAAGCCCCTTGTGCTGAACTCATGCAAGTTTTCTACTGACTCGGAATCATTCAATTACGGGTCGCTAACATACCATGTAACAAAGTTGATCCAACCGAGGATCTAACCTACCCTCTAAACTACACTGCATGACCCCTATTCGCGTTAATTTCATACTATTCTTATCAAAAATACCGTACGTCACCCTGGCCAGGAGCCATAGTCACAAAACGTTATGAGTGGAAAATCCCAACTCATACTCAGATTGTAAGACTTTATTTTGCAAATAACATTAATGTAAATACAAATTGAATGTCAAAATTTAGGATTTAGCATAATATTGTATATACTGCAATAATTCTAAATTTAGGATTTAGCATAATATTGTATATACTGCAATAATTCAAAATTTATGATTTAGCATAATATTGTCTATGCTGCAATAATTCTAAATTTCAAGGCTGGCAAACAATTTTAAGTATAGTTTCTAATTTGTACGTCTGGAGTGTAAGTTCAAGTTTTGTCCTCAGACAGTTTTGTAACTACCCTGCAAGACCTGGAGGTTGTATGAACATTTTTCATACTCCAAATAGGACTCAGCTAAACAATCTAATGGCTTATTGGTCAGTATTGTGGCATCAGCTAAACAATGTAATGGCTTACTGGTCAGTATTGTGCCATCAGCTAAACAATGTAATCGATTATTGGTCAGTATTGTGCCATCAGCTAAACAATGTAATGGCTTATTGGTCAGTATTGTGTCATCAGCTAAACAATGTAATGACTTACTGGTCAGTATTGTGACATCAGCTAAACAATGTAATGGCTTATTGGTCAGTATTGTGCCATCAGCTAAACAATGTAATGGCTTATTGGTCAGTATTGTGCCATCAGCTAAACAATGTAATGGCTTATATTGGTCAGTATTGTGCCATCAGCTAAAGACACTACAATTGTTTATTGATCAGTGTTGCGACATTAGCTAAAAAATCTAATGGCTTATTGGTCATTATTCTGACATTAGGTAATCAGACGGTAACACTTTGAGTTGAATATATCGTTCAGTATTAAATTAAAATAATAAACCCTAGCTTTCAGTAAACATATCAACCTTGAGTAAAAACTCAGTTCATAATTTGCATGCTGATTATTTTTAAATCTCAATATGATAAGATTGCATAAGACCTACGATTTATAAAGAACTGGGTAATTGGAGACTTTTGATTCAGATACTGACCTTCCACTGGACAAGATTAAAATTTTACAGAGGGATACAATTTTGAGTTAAGTACGTTATCAAGTTGTGAACTTGGCCAGATCTGACCATGTTTTGTTTGTATCTTTGTTTATTTGGATTTTTGTACTGACCAAACACGGTTTCATACCCGACTTCCACGTAACATACTTTGGGAAATGAAAAACCATGAAAGAGGTCAGAAGTGAGGTAATGGTGTGGGGTAAAGAAACATCTCATCTGAGGGACAGTATTTCTTGGCTGGAACGAATCTTTGTCATCAGGTCAATAAGTAACAATACAGAAATTTATACAAAAATGTTTACCTTCACATTTGTAAATATTTTGTTGGAGATCGTTTGAATAAATCACTATATATCTTTGTCACACAATTTATTGATTAATATAAATTTAGAGTTTTGTGTAAAATAACCATTTACCATGTCTTCTCTGTCGCATACAAACATACAGCATGTTTCCTCAATAAATACATATACAGAGAATAGTATCTGAATCCACAATTTTACCATTACGTCATCACTTGAATCTAACCAGTCAGAATCGCTTTAAGTATTTTCTTCTTTTTTTTTTTTTTTTTTTCTTTCTTGTTTTGAACAGCGGATTTACTCGGGTGTATTCCTTTACGTCCTTTAACTCTGATTTGCATAAAATCCGTCCACAGTGTTGATTCAAATTCAAGATATAACATGTATCATTAATTCACGTAATTTTCGGGAATGCTGTAATTACAGGATTTTAGGCTTTAAAGCAGAATGAACGATAAGATCAGAGTAAACCAAATGTTTTCACCTGCTAAAAATATGGATCAAGGCCGTATAATAAAATCTTGGATTATGTTTTTTCTTTTGTTTTCTTCCTTTCTTAGAGGACCATATAGTGAGAGAAGATGAGTTTCTGGCAATGTTTCTGAGTAGAAATCTCGGGACAATTCAGTTGGGAAGCACCCTTTTCCACAACCTAGATGTGAATGATGACATGATGATTACGGAAGAGATCGACGTACCATTTATCATGTTTTTCTTCGACAGGGATGGTATGTAGCAAACTGGATGGGATATAAATAATTCATAAAATTAAATTTCTAGGTACTATAAAATTGTGATTGTTGATGAGAGACAAATAACTCCGAATTATACCAGGATTCAATTCCAAGAAATAATGGTGGTAAACTAATTTATCCGGACACATACAAGCCATTTGTGTATTATTTAGACCTAAATATATCGAAAATCATGAAGTCAAAACCTGAAGACCAGAAGTTTCCGAATTCAAGAAAATGGTTCTCTCTTTTGAATGGAGATAGTAACACAATTATATATTTCAAAAAAGAAAAAATCTCCTAAAGAGGAACCATTTCTGTCCCTTGGAAATTATATTCCAATGTGTTTAGATTACTTGAAAACTTCTCCATACCTGAATTTAGGTGTTTTGTCCCTGGATAAATGCAGTGCATTGCAAATTGAAATATTCAATATCTATTTTTTGTTTTGTTGTTGACTTTAATGAAATTTGATTAGTACTTTTCTTTCTACATTATTTTGACAACTGAAGTCAACGTTCAATATCAAAATCGATAAACGTAATTACATTTCATTTTCCATTTAAGGTATCTTCGAAAAAGAATATTGATTGAGTGGACATTGTGGACCCTTATTTACAGTATCTTGAAAAAAGGAACAAATATTATGTAAAGATTCTGGAATATATCTGACAGAATCGATTGCCAGACATTTCCTCCTTTAATTAATATAAAAAGCCATATTGTACACTAAGTCATATGTAAGAAAAACAAAGAACCATAGCCTTTTAATTCTTGCCCAGCCCCCCACCAACTCCCACCCATGGTACCAAATTGAATTCCATTTCGGAATTGTATGCACAAAGTAGTAATTTATGAGCAATGACATTCTCACTGTTCTAAGTCACAAGGATGCGAAATGCTTCGGGCATTTTGTAAGTGGCTTTATTGTCAGCCAATTGTAACAATTTGTCTAAGTGTTTCAAGAAATCAGAGCTACTTAGACAAACATCTACTACTGCAATGTCTTTAATGCACTATACTTCTGTGTCTTACGTGGCAAATACTTCAATATCTTTCGTGTTCTACACTGTTTTTTTGAAACATTGCTAATAGTCAAATTACTTGCAAAAACCGAAAACTTCATCTTGAAAAAGACGCTCGATTCAAGGTAAGGGTTGGCCTATGATTCCGCTTCTCCGTTAGCCAAGAGTCGCCAAGTGTTGTGTGTAAACTACGTAGCACACACCAGTGACACTAAAGCAGATGCTATTTATGTCAGAGGATTTCTTATCTGACTGGCTCTGATCCTTTCATACAACGTGGACGAATTGCTTCAATTGGCTGAGATCATTAAAGTCCAAAGCGATCTAAATGCCCATGATGTAGAATTGTGAGATAGAAATGTCAGCCTGTCGCTTTCGTTATCTGGTTTCAAGTACTAGATTACTTTTTTTAAAAATAATTAATAATCTGATAGATGTGTAACCTAACAAGAATGAAAACTAAGAAACATTTCTAATGACTAGCGTGTACAATGACTGTAACAATATTAATAATAATACTTGTAGCAGTATTTACAACAACAAAATGAACTACAACAACAACAACAACAACAACAACAACAACAACAACAACAATAATAATAATAATAATAATAATAATAATATTTTTTCCAATTTCAGGCAATGGCCAAGTGTCTGAACTTGAGTTCGAAGTCCAGTGGGTCAAAATTTCTATGTCCTAAAGCGGTCTTTGTGAAAATAAATATTCATCTTTCTGACTTATATTCGCCACCAACAACCATTTCCTTGACCATTTAAACTATATACATCTTATATGGAGTAATACTCGTGTGCATGGCAATACTATTTTCCTACTAAGAAAATTTTGTTTTTCCTCTCCTCCTCCTTCTTAAATTTTCCGAAAAGAAACGTTTTTACTCTGTCACTGAAATTAGAATAAAAACATGCTCGTAGATTTTTGGATCGGACTGTAGAGCTTCCGCTTGACAGATCCCCCCCCCCCCCCACACACACACACAAACACACACACAGATATATACAAAGGAGATAGATAGATAGATAGATAGATAGATAGATAGATAGATAGATAGATAGATAGATAGATAGATGGATAGGTTGTAAATTCGGTTGCGCCTACACAAAACATGACACAGTTGTGCTCTAGGAATACACGTTTGTGCACACTGTAGTACACTTTAGTAAACAGTATAGAGAGTTGCTCAGGTCCAAGTAATCTGACCCTTTTATTTTGTGATACAGCCCGCTCATAACAACTCTTTTAAATTACAACAGACAGCTATCTTATTGTCCCACTGAGTCAATAAGTAGGTCTTAATCTTATTTTGATAATCCAGTAAGTGATTAATATGTAAAGATGTAAACAACGCACTAATCTCAACTCCTCTGATAGACCTATTCGGAATGAATGAATGAATGAATGAATGAAGTAATGAATCAGTCGGTCTTTATGCACACACACACACAACACATACACCCCCCTCCCCCCATATATATAAATATATATATATATATATATATATATATATATATATATATATATCTATATATATATATATATATATATATATGAGTTACCTGTTCAGTTTATCTCCAGTATATAATAATTCCAAACTGAATACAAGGGAAATAAAAATTAAACATAAGTATAAAATATCATATGATTTTATTGAAATTAGTAAAATATAGTCTTCTATGTGTGCCTGAATTGATTACAAAGTGATTCATGGGAAAGAAAGACAGTATATCTATATTAAAAAAAAACTATTAAAAAAAAATGAAGAGACTTCAAGGTGCAGTTCATTGACTGTGAACTCTGTACAAAACTGTGGTTTTAAAATTATTTTCATTTAAAAATTCTCTTGTCGATTCATTTGTTTGCAAAGCAAAGCTATGAGCTGATGTGCAATGAAAATGGATAATTATCATAGACCTGGATTTCTGGACTTACCCATTGAATTGATCCCAGTTGCAGATAAATGAAATATCAAAATTGAATTCATAGACTGATATTCAAGGTCAGTTTATACTAGCAGTTCAAACATACAGATTACCAACTCATTACAAAATATACATACATAGTTTAAAAGTCATGTTAATCCCCTGTGTCTAACGAAACACATATACATGTATATAATAGGTATATACTATGTCCCTGGACCAGTGACATATATAGAACACATATAAATAAGACTGCACACAATTTGGAATCGTTTAAATTGAATTTAAGCTCAGTATCTAGGAGTCAAGCATGAGTATGAAATTCTATATTTGAAATAGTTTGGACTGCTTTGTTGTTGCAACTGACAAATATATACCAATTGCTCTATTTTATGCATCTCTTTATGTTCTGTTAAAATTAATCAATATTTGGTATCAACTAAAAACTAAATACAGACCGTATTATATCATGCATAAAAGTCATGGTATTGTTCATATGCTGTAATCAGTTTGAAATAAATTAACAATAAACGACAAGACAATATGAATATTTATTCAGATCTTCTTCAATATAAGCGAGACATAATCGTTGCATAAATTTCTCCATTAATGTACAGATTACAAGCATTAAGGTTTGCAGAATATATATATCACAGGTAAGTTCACTACTATTTTTAAATCTTAGTCTCCGTTTCACAGGTTATTGCTATGCATTAGAGATGCACATTCAACACCTTGTTTGATTGTGCATAAAGCTCAAATTACGTTCTGAGCCTTATTTAAAAATTCCCAATACATGAGTTCACCTTACTTACTGAAGTGGACACACATAATAGAGACTTTGATTTTACATTTAACAATGTAAATTCAATAATTCAGTAAAATGCGAACACGGGACAAGGTTAATCACAAGGTCATTGTGCGCAATATTTATCAGTTTTTGACATGCATCATCAGTGAAGAGATTAAATAGCATCAAGGCTGAGACTGAATAGCATAAAGGTTGAGTATGAATAGCATCAAGGTTGAGTATGAATAGCATCAAGTTTGAGTATGAATAGCATCAAGGTTGAGTATGAATAGCATCAAGGTTGAGTCTGAATAGCATCAAGGTTGAGTCTGAATAGCATCAAGGTTGAGTATGAATAGCAAAAAGGTTGAGTCTGAATAGCATCAAGGTTGAGTCTGAATAGCATAAAGGTTGAGTCTGAATAGCATCAAGGTTGAGTATGAATAGCATCAAGGTTGAGTCTGAATAGCATCAAGGTTGAGTCTGAATAGCAAAAAGGTTGAGTCTGAATAGCATCAAGGTTGAGTCTGAATAGCATCAAGGTTGAGTATGAATAGCATCAAGGTTGAGTATGAATAGCAAAAAGGTTGAGTCTGAATAGCATCAAGGTTGAGTCTGAATAGCATAAAGGTTGAGTCTGAATAGCATCAAGGTTGAGTCTGAATAGCATCAAGGTTGAGTCTGAATAGCATCAAGGTTGAGTCTGAATAGCATCAAGGTTGAGTATGAATAGCATCAAGGTTGAGTCTGAATAGCATCAAGGTTGAGTATGAATAGCATCAAGGTTGAGTCTGAATAGCATCAAGGTTGAGTCTGAATAGCATCAAGGTTGAGTATGAATAGCATAAAGGTTGAGTCTGAATAGCATCAAGGTTGAGTATGAATAGCATCAAGGTTGAGTATGAATAGCATCAAGGTTGAGTCTGAATAGCAAAAAGGTTGAGTCTGAATAGCATCAAGGTTGAGTCTGAATAGCATCAAGGTTGAGTATGAATAGCATCAAGGTTGAGTATGAATAGCATCAAGGTTGAGTCTGAATAGCATCAAGGTTGAGTCTGAATAGCATCAAGGTTGAGTCTGAATAGCATCAAGGTTGAGTCTGAATAGCATCAAGGTTGAGTATGAATAGCATCAAGGTTGAGTCTGAATAGCAAAAAGGTTGAGTCTGAATAGCATCAAGGTTGAGTCTGAATAGCATAAAGGTTGAGTCTGAATAGCATCAAGGTTGAGTCTGAATAGCATCAAGGTTGAGTCTGAATAGCATCAAGGTTGAGTGTGAATAGCATCAAGGTTGAGTCTGAATAGCATCAAGGTTGAGTCTGAATAGCATCAAGGTTGAGTCTGAATAGCATAAAGGTTGATACTGAATAGCATAAAGGTTGAGTCTGAATAGCATCAAGGTTGAGTATGAATAGCATCAAGGTTGAGTCTGAATAGCAAAAAGGTTGAGTCTGAATAGCATCAAGGTTGAGTCTGAATAGCATCAAGGTTGAGTCTGAATAGCATCAAGGTTGAGTCTGAATAGCATAAAGGTTGAGTCTGAATAGCATCAAGGTTGAGTCTGAATAGCATCAAGGTTGAGTCTGAATAGCATCAAGGTTGAGTCTGAATAGCATCAATATTGAGTCTGAATAGCATAAAGGTTGAGTCTGAATAGCATCAAGGTTGAGACTGAATAGCATCAAGGTTGAGTCTGAATATCATCAAGGTTGAGTCTGAATAGCATCAAGGTTGAGTCTGAATAGCATCAAGGTTGAGTCTGAATAGCATCAAGGTTGAGTCTGAATAGCAAAAAGGTTGAGTCTGAATAGCATCAAGGTTGAGTCTGAATAGCATAAAGGTTGAGACTGAATAGCATAAAAGTTGAAACTGAATAGCATCAATGTTGAGACTGAATAGCATCAATGTTGAGATTGAATAGCATCAAGGTTGAGTCTGAATAGCATAAAGGTTGAGTCTGAATAGCATCGATGTTGAGTGAGTAGTATCAAGGTTGAGTCTGAATAGCATAAAGGTTGCGACTGAATATCATCAAGGTTGAGTGTGAATAGCATCGAGGTTGAGACTGAATAGCATCAATGTTGAGACTAAATAGCATCTAGGTTGAGATTGAATAGCATAAAGGTTGAGACTGAATAGCATAAAGGTTGAGACTGAATAGCATCAATGTTGAGACTAAATAGCATCAGGGTTGAGACTGAATAGCATCACTGTTGAGACTGAATAGCTTCAATGTTAAGACTGAATAGCATCTAGGTTGACAATGAGTGGTCTTTGTCGTCATGGTTTGTACTGATTCAGTTTTCATTCTGTAGAGTTACCAATGACAATGACTCAGACTGCAATACGCTATTACGAGGTTAGAAAATTAATATTTCACGTTGCATGCGTGTACATCTGCCACAGAAGATGAAATGTTTGTTTTTTTTACTTTTTTATTTTTTACAGTAAAAGAAATATAACTCAGATTAACAAAATACCACAGTCAGTACTGAAAAGAAATACAAACAAATAAAACGTTACAGATCTCTACACAGCAAAATACACGTAGGTTGATCTAATTGGAAATATTGGAAAATAAATAATTTAAAACGAAAAACAAATTAATTTGTGGTGTCATTACTTTACAATAGTTAAAACACATTCACGTAAACGCACACACACACACACACACACACACACATATATATATATATATATATATATATATATATATATATATAAACATAATTATAGTAAACTGACAACAAGCAGTGCGCCACTAGATTTGTCTTAACTAGCCTAAGCGCTTTCGACTCCTAATGAGTCATTTTCAAAGGAGAAATTATGAAACAGAGATAAAATTGTCTATTTACAATGACCACAACAATAATACTAATACCAACAAGGAAGTATAAAAAGTAGTAATTATAGGTAAGTGAATGAATATTGAACTACATGAACCCATATTTTGATTGAAAATAAGGACTCTAAACAGATCTCGATTTTATTTTATTTTATTTTATTTTATTTGCGTATGGGTGCCCGTTTCCTTTTCTTTCCTGGCTTCGGAAAGCTAGGTGCGGTTGTGAGCCAATACCGTTGGTATAATGTCATTGAAAGTATGGCCAGGGGAAGAAAAGTGTTCTGCTACTGGATTTCTGTGCAGTTTCTTTGTCATCAATCAGATCTGTGAAGATTGATCCTTTTGTGTATTTTTTTATTTTTTATTTTTACGACATACTGATAATCTTACATGTGATGAGATAAATTACATTCTCTGTTTTGCATGTTTTGTTTAGACCATGTATATTCAAGTTTTCGCCCGTCACTGTGCTAGAGAATTGGTTCATTTAGTTCATTATTCATTCATTTACCTATTATTACTACTTTGTTGTATTTCTTGTTTTTTTATTCTCAGAAATAACTGCATTCAAGGTGATAGTGTTATTCATCCCAAAGGTAAATTGCATGCAAAGTGGACACAATCTTTCATATCTAGGCAAAGAATTTTGCATGTAAAGTTGACAAAATCTTTCATGTCTAGGCAAAAAAATTTGTATGCAAAGTGGACACAGTCTTTCATGTCTAGGCAAAGAATTTTGTATGCAAAGTGGACACAGTCTTTCATGTCTAGGCAAAGAATTTTGCATGCAAAGTGGACACAATCTTTCATGTCTAGGCAAAGAATTTTGCATGCAAAGTGGACACAATCTTTCATGTCTAGGCAAAGAATTTTGCATGTAAAGTGCACACAATCTTTCATGTCTAGGCAAAGAATTTTGCATGCAAAGTGGACACAATCTTTCATGTCTAGGCAAAGAAATTTGCATGTAAAGTGGACACAATCTTTCATGTCTAGGCAAAGGGGTGCGTACTATAAGGCCTCTTCTTGGCCCAAAATTTTTCTAATTTTAAAAAAAGTAGTTGATCTGAGAATACCATGGAAAATCATCGATCAGCATTTGAAAAACTTAAAATTGCAGTTGATGTTAAAAAAATTATTTAGATATGACGTCATACACACGTGCTCATGACGTCACATTTGGCTATACAATACCCATTTTGTGCTAAAATTGAAGGTATTTTGAAAAAATTTAAGTGGTCAACATGCGAGAACCAATTTCATATTTTTACAGAATATAAAGGTATGCGTGAATAAACTATTACTATAATATTGTTTTGGTTGTCGCATGTGGACCATGTGAAAAAGGAGAAAATTTAAGTCCGTTAGTGTTCATTGGTACCTTGCATCTGTATAACTATCAAGAATTAACAACATCTAAACTGACTTTTCTGCTACAATGAAAACATAAAATGATTTTGAGATAATTTCATGTTGTTTTGTGTGTAATAATTAATTTGTCCCTGATATTGTATATGAGATATTTTAATATTTTTTTATGTTGTCTGTATGCAAACTGTTTTTTTTTTATGCCTTTATGTGTTAACGTTATGTTGTAAAGCGCTTAGAGCTTTTTAAAAGAATAAGCGCTCTATTAAGTCATTATTATTATTATTATTATTATTATTATTATTATTATTATTATTATTATTATAAAACAAAGATATTCCTATGAATCAGCGTAATAGGTGAAGAGATTTCTTTATAGACCAAAAATTTTTCCCGACATGTTAAAATATTGCACGGAGACAAGTTATTGCATCGTTTACGATTATGTCATCAAAGGTTAAATTTTGATTTAATGAGAATTGACCGCAGGACCATATTATAGTCTCGAGTAATCCTAAATATTTTAACTTTTTTTATTTGAGTTTTGAAAATAATTTAATTCCGCTCTTATAAGATATGCTTGTGGTCCGTGTTTGGTAAAATGTATATGGTTTTTACGACACGCGTACATCCTTGTTGACATTAGTGACATCAAATACTATGCCGGAATTGGTTTTTGCATTCAGTTCCAAAAAGTCTGAAAAAAAATACCCAAGTAAGCTTTTTTGAGGTAAATAAATATTCAGTTACATCTGTCTTGATATATTTAAAAATGGAATTATTTACTTTATCCATTCCACCACGGCCTGTTTTTTTATCTTTTCTTTTATATCTCCTCATTTTTTTTCGTATCGAAAGTCGTCATGAAAAAAAATTAGTACTTGTGGTATAAATGTCAAAACAACATATGTGTAGTAAAATGTTACATATGCTTAAAATACTTTTTTATTTTTTAGAGGACGAGTTTGGTCAACTTTATGATAGTATAGGTAAGATGACGCAGCGAGCCCTATACTTAATTTAAAGAAAGGAAGAAGAAGTTGATGCTTAGATAGGTGCACATTGTATCCAAGGGAATTGATAAATCATATTAAATTGAATTATATTTGAAACTCTGAAATGAGATTTATTTTATTACTATTATGAAATTAATTTTTTTATCAGTTTTTTAATTGATTTAAAGAGACAAATATTCACTTCGTTCATAAATTGTTTGTAAAAGGCACATTAAAGTTGAAAGAATATCACTAGCGACATCACCAACACCATCACCAGCATTAACATCACCATCACCACAACAACTACAATAATAATGACAATTAAAGAGACTGTGTAAACTGCATTCTTTTTCTTTTTCTTCTTCTTTTCTTCTTCTTCTTCTTCTTCTTCTTCTTCTACTACTCCTTCTTCCTTTAAAACAACAATACCAACAATATTACCATCACCACTACAATAATAATAGTTATTAAAGCTGCAACTATCACAACATCATAAATGGTATCATCGTCGTCGTCGTCATCATCATCATCATTATCATATCTTTAACAACAACAACAACAGTCATGAAAGTTAACAGAGGAAATCACTACGTGTACATTTGCTTCAAGTTACTTTGATTCAAAAAGTGAAAAAAAAAAAAAGGAAATAAAATAAAAATTAAAGGTAAAACTTGAAATGAGCTATATGAAATGAAAAAGTCCTTACAAAATATTAAATGTTTCTTTGATGCTTATATTGAATTTAGTTCAGGTTAAAATAACTACTATGTATTTAAAACCAACTAAAATGATCAGCCAGTGATTATAATTCATTCAATCATTCACTGACTTATTAATTGATTCATTGATTAATTGATTGATTGATTGATTGATTGATTGATTGTTGATTGATTGAATCATTCTTTCATTCACTTATTTATTTGGAGAATAAAAACAGTTTTTAAGGCACGAGATGTTTCAACACACGCACACACAAATATATATATATATATATTTTTTTTTTTTCTTCCAGTGTGCAACCATATTCAGCCTGATGTAACTATTTGACCATTGTGCACTACCTTGTTCACTATAGTGCACTACTACAGCATTGTTCACCTAAGTGTAATTCCTTTTTCTCTATAGTGAACTACCTTGATGACTTAAGAAGACTTTCGTCTTCTCGATAGTGCATTGCCTTGTTCACAAAAGTGCATTACCATGTTCACTTCATGTGTAAATTGCAGTGCACTTTTTGTTTAATCATAGTACTCTAGAAGTGCACTTTGTGTTAGGTTTCGTTTAGACGTAACTGCGGTCATTTTGTGTAAGGTTTTATTTAGACGTAACTGCATTCACTTTCGGTACGGCTTCGTTTAGACGTAACTGCATTCATTTTGTGTAAGGTTTCGTTTAGACGTAACTGCATTCATTTTGTATAAGATTTCGTTTAGACGTAACTGCATTCACTTTGTGTATGGTTTCGTTTAGACGTAACTGCATTCACTTTGTGTATGGTTTCGTTTAGACGTAACTGCATTCACTTTGTGTAAGGTTTTGTTTAGACGTAACTGCATTCACTTTGTGTATGGTTTCGTTTAGACGTAACTGCATTCACTTTGTGTATGGTTTCGTTTAGACGTAACTGTAAGTAGATACTTAACTTATAAATCAAATAGCGTATACTTTGAATTTACATATTTTTCGAAGGTGCTATTTATCCGGTTCGACAATGTCATCAGTACTTACATACATGGGCGCGCCTCCTGTTTAAAAAAAAATGGCATTCACAACATGTACGTTTTTGGGATCTTTACATTTCTGGCTCGTAGAAGCCACAAAATTGACGAAAATTATTTCCCAAAAATTATTAATGGTGAATTCATAGTATAACGCAGAATAATGAAGCAGGTGATTTCAGTTCAAATAGATATATAGAGACAAGCGTCAACCTTGTATAGCTGAAAAAAAGAAAGACGGAATTCATTTGCATTTAATGCTAAAAACACATGAACCAGATTTTGACATGGACAGGACACGAAAGCAAGCGCACTACAAAGGTTGGGTGAGAATTACTGGTCTCCGCTGGAAAGACTGTACCATATCAATACAAATTTATCCTCACTGACCCGGTGATCTCCTTAAAAAAGCGGAAAAAGTAATAATTTTTACTTCTAAGATTTTCTGCTATGAAATGAACGCAGATGGAAAGTGTTTTATTTTATATTTCTGGATGAGTGTGTACAAATATATAGTTAGCTTTAGTGTAAAACAGTGGATAATCTTACACACACACACA
This sequence comes from Margaritifera margaritifera, assembly GCA_029931535.1. Classification (NCBI taxonomy): domain Eukaryota; kingdom Metazoa; phylum Mollusca; class Bivalvia; order Unionida; family Margaritiferidae; genus Margaritifera; species Margaritifera margaritifera. The sequence continues at coordinate 513,920 of JAQPZY010001415.1, read as the reverse complement.
CACACACACACACACACACACACACACACACACACACACACACACACACACACACCATATTTTGTCCCTCTCGGAAAAGCTATACTCTTTTCTAGAAAATGAGTTTATACCTGTACAACTGTAATTTTGATACAACCTTTCTTGAAAGAGTTACCAATTATATATATACATATCTTTGGCATACTGTTCCTTGAAATGTTTTGTTATTAGGGCTTTGGAATGAGGTGAGTAAATTGATATAGATGTAGGTATATGTGTAGTTTATTAATGATGTCAGTTTGGACATTTTCGAAATAATCTACTTTTGAAAATGCAAAATGATTGTTTCCTCTTCATCGATGTCAGCTGTAAATATATAAGAAACAATATTATTATAACCTAGTTCTTTGTTTGCCTTACTAAATCTGATACTTAACAAGACCAAAATTTTAGCAAGAGTTAAACACAACATCGCAGAGTAATTTGCATTTACCTCCGTCGTTTAATTTATTTTTTTCCCTTAGAAAGGAACCATAACAAGGCACTTGTCATTGTAACATAGTCGACATAATTCTGATATCATGATTAAAAAAAAAGTACATCTTCTCCCTCTCTTCTGTCTGTCTCTCTACACTAAACACACACACACACACACACACACACACACACACACACACACACACACACACACACACACACATATGCATATAAAACACATGAACACATACACAAAATAATTACTTTCCGTACTACTCTGTAAAATTTGTATTACTTGCGGCTGGAAAGGACTGACCCGTGTTGAAATTTTTTTGACCGATTCCTTTTCTTGATATAGTGTCGTTTAAGAATAAAATCTGCTAAAATCATACCATCTCTGTCGAAGAAGGCGTATACCCGGCTAATGTCTGGTCCTTGGATGATTTGTCCGTCACGATGGGAAAGAAACGTCGCATAATCTGCCGATCCAAAGTGCAAGTCGATCCAGTGTTGGAGAAATTCCTGTTCATTTACACTTCCACACCCTGCGGAAAATAATTTTAATACTCCTGGGCATATAGGAAATACATAATTTTGCTACCTGTGGCTATTGTCCCCTGCTGCCCAAAGGCTAAACTTACTGGGGTGCATTATTTACTGAACCGTTTGACGTTTCCTTACAACATCTAGTTTCATGCATTTTCTTCTCAAAAATATCATGGGAAACCACACAAGGAATGTTTAGAAACTACTTCCTATATTTTCTTATTCTTACATCAGCCTGTTTTTTTTTAAGGCACTTTTCTTTTATACAAACAACGACCTACGATATGTTTATCTCGTGACCGCCTTATTAGAATTTCTTGACAGCGAACTCCTTCTATGTGGTTACATTCTAAACCAACTGACGTTGTGGTGTACGAATATAACCGGTGTAGCAGTCAGATGACCACCTGCCGAGTCTTTATCCCATGATCCTCTAAATGTGCTGCCGCCGCTGATGTGGTAGCGACGATACGAAACGAATGCCCACTATACCATGATGGAGCCAAACCTAGGCCCAATAAAATGACTCTATCGTTGCTAATGAAGAAGTCTCCTAATAAGGCCCCGCCCATGTTAGTTATGAAGAGAGGATCGGATGGATTGGATGTATATTACCGACGAATCTGAGTGTATATTTTAGTCTAGCAAAGGGACATACAAGTTGCCCTATACACTATAGCTGGATGGCAAAACCTCTACAAAAGGTTTTGCGTTTGAGGACTTGATTCTTAAAAGAGCAAGTGTCCTTAATACACATATTTGCTGCAAGACTGAACTGATCACATAGGAAGCCAAAGAAGGCCACCGTGCATGCAGTTTGCAACATCTTGTCTGTGAAACGGCTCAACATACCAGTATCTAAGACAGAAGATATCTTTGACATAACGTCGAAGGTGATGGGTTGGCGTGGATGCGTACTGGTGAATTGCGTTTTTTAATTGCTTGAAATACAGTAGCTAGTCTAGGCAAAGTTAGTTTTTCCGAAACTAAGGGTGATTTTTTCCAGGTTCCATACATTTGAATCTAATGCCACACAGATACAGTTCGATGGCAGAGTATCTGAGATGCAGAGCACTGTGACAGTATGTTAGGAAGTAAATTAACACATTCTCAGTGATCGGTGCTAAGTGTCGAAAGTTAACTGTTAGACCACTCATCAACATGAACTTATGAAGAAAATTAAATCCAGTATTGTAAGCAACTCGTGTGGATGGACTGATCTCATGATTCCAGTGAAGGCTCAAGTTGTGTTTCAATTCCTCTGAAGGAGGTGGGCCTTTGGAAGGGTGTGTGTCTGACTCGTAGAATGTCTGTTAATAAAGATTGGATAGATGTCAAATATGAAACTTTTTAAAAACATTATTTTGTCCACATATATTTTCACTCATTGGACATAAAAGTGATGTTTTCTGGTATTACGTCATTTACATTCTCTTGCAGTTAACTTTAAAGGCGCCAACATCGTCAACTGTACAAATGATTTAATCACAATAACTAGCACATAAGAGGGTGTAAACACGTGATGACCCAATGGTTGAATCTTTGAAACAAGATGTACAAACACTACTTAAATCATAACAAATGTAGCAGTGAATAATGTAAGTTCATTTTAAATACCTTTTCCCTAATGAAGTCTATGTGAAGTTTTATCAAATCCGTCACTTGTTCGTTTATAGTCACCATTGCTGTGTATAACTTATGTCAGTGTTTTTCAATGTATTCACCGGAGTGTGCATGTGGACTTCTTTCAGTTTTTAATATTGTTTCGGGGTTTTTGTATCTTGCATAAATTCAATTGTCATGGTGATAAAGACGGTATCATAATGTAAATCGTATAAATATTTTACATATTTTCACTTGTTATGAATGACTTTTCAAAACTGACCAATCAGAACATGTCCCACACTTTTTGGGGAGTTTCAATGTGGAGTTTGTCAGTCACTTCAGGCCGTTGGACAGGTCGAATAAAGTCACTGTAAGTCATATTATGTGTTTGATTGCTAGCTGGCATAACATAACTCTGCGTATGTTTTCAGTATGATGTGCCAATGTTCCTTTTTAATATGACAAATTTTCATGCAAAAGTATATTGTTATATGCGCTACACACGTTGTCTCGTACTTTTTAGTACGTGTCATTTTTCGATAGCTGCTGTTAATTGCTAAAGTAGCATTTTTAGTGCTTCTCAATAATTTCATGTACATCAGACATTTACTATCAACAGCCTACACTTTGCTTGGTTCAAGTAAGTAAATACCTTTCATTACAGTTTTGTACGGAAATTATTGTACATTTAAACCTAACACTGATAATGTTGAAGTGTTTGCCCGTTTTATTTAAATGTTTTACTGGTAGGTGAATAATAAAAAAAAAAACAAAACTGTTTGCATGATAAAGGTGAATGTGCAAAATAATGAGACATAGACGAATGTTTTGTGTTCTTTTATTACTTAGACCACATATTGCCAACTATTAGACCACATATTGCCAACTATTAGACCACATATTGCCAACTAAATTATGTTATAATGATACACACATATAACCTACATAATAAAAATTAAATTTATGCTGAGAAGTTTTCTTGCTCTTTTTCCACTTGCTACACAAAAAAAACAACAAACAAGCAAAATAAAAAACAAACAAACAAAACGCATGGATTCACGATGTAGACAAACCTGGCTGACTTGCACATGACCCAGTGATGGGAGGTGTTCAAGAATTAAACAAATGAGTTGATTTTTTAAAAAAAAAATTTCATATACCATCTATAAATTAATTACGGTTATGATGTCTTCCTTTTAGCCATTTGTGACTGGAATATGCACGAAAACCCCGGACTCAAGGTAACAACGCTATGTCATTCATAACTTTGTAAAACAGGGTCACAAGGTTTATCATCAAACTCTTCGGCTCCTTGCTAAGAATAAGCTTTGCAGTAAATATGAATGAAATCAATACAAATCTGAGGAGACCCAACTCCAAAGTGTTCAAAAACCATTATGATATTTTAATTTGATGACGGGATATAACTCTGACAAATACAGTCAAAATTCTGCCGGTCATCAAACTCATCTGAATACTTCTCAAGATGAAGCTGATATAAAATTTGCGTGAAAACAATTGTGGATTCTAGAGTGTAGTGAAGATCTTAAACATTTCCGCCAATGATAGGAAAGACAACGCGGAAATACAGGTCGCTGACAAATGCATCAAACTTCTGGTGCTTGAGAGACCGCCTGTGACATAGGCGTATTAGTTTAGGCTGGTAACATACACATATTACAGAAGCCGCCATTGCAGAAACATGTACGTTGTTTACAATATGGTGCCATGTGATGTCACGAACTATTAAAGCGTTCATCCAAGTCGTTCACAGATTGAAGTGATATTCTCCTGGATTCAACATTCGTAATTTCCTGTTTTCAAGTTTGAGATTATTAGAGAACTTTTCTTTACTAGTGGAAATAATTCCATAAAGTTATTTTGATCCTTCTGGTACAGTAATATTTGATCTGGAGTACTTCTGTATTTGACTGTGTTCTTCACTTTTGAATTCCTGTCAAATATTTGTTGATCATCAATCTCAATAGAAACTTGTAAATGTGAAGGTTGCCAACAAATTTGGATGAAATCAGGTTAAAATATGAATGTAAGAGTGATAAGATGCCATACAATAAATTAAGGATAGCAAATCTAACAAAATTGTGCTCATCATCAAACTTATCACAAATAAATGTTACGCAAAATTGAATTGAAACCAAAAGGCAAATAAAAAAGTTTGTTTTCACACATTTTGGACGGAAAGGTGGACAGATGTAGTTGCGCAGACTGTTTCCATATCCTCCTGCTTATGCGACAGAGAAAAAGCAAATGACTCAGATAGTCTTTTATGGTAGATTGTTTTTCGTGTTGCTTACTTCTTCCCCCCACCATTTTGTGATCTATCAGCTATCATTTTTCAATTCGAAATTGTCGAGAAAAGTATAGATGATGATGCTGATTGTTATTAATATTATTCAAAACTTGTTATGTGCCCTATTTAATATTGAAACAATTAAAATCAATAGACATGTGGCAAAGATATAAACGTCATCAACACAGATAATCGCTTCATCTCAATGGGATGATATATTGTGTCCACGACCGTGTTCATATATTGTGTCCACGACCTTGTTCATATATTGTGTCCACGACCGTGTTTATATATTGTGTCCACGACCGTGTTCATATATTATGTCCACGACCGTGTTCATATATTGTGTCCACTACCGTGCTCATATATTGTGTCCACGACTGTGTTCATATATTATGTCCACGACCGTGTTCATATATTGTGTCGACGACCGTGTTCATATATTATGTCCACGACCGTGTTCATATATTGTGTCCACGACCGTGTTCAAGACGGGTAAAGCGGCATTGTTGTAATCTTCTTTCTGACGTTTACATTTCTGCATTATATTGGATTTATTTATAACCGTCGCTACCTGTGTATAACGCTCAACCAGTTACGAACAGCATATATCCAGATCTAGCTTGGAAATCATAAAACTATTGAGCTTGAGTCTGAGATTGAATTTCCACTGTTAGCCAATCAGATACAACCTTTCAAAAGTAACGACATTGATTGGTTCAAGCAAAAGTTCACGCTCAAGATGAAGAGTTTTATGCTTTCCAAGCCTGCTGTCACATAATATGCCAACAGATCAGGGTCTTGACTATTTGCCTGAATTTATAAATAGAATGAACAGCGTAGACCCTGATATCCTGGCATATTATACAACAATACAGCTGGTCAACGCTTTCTCAGTTGACTGTGTGTTATGCACAGGTACATGAGGGTACTTTTAAAACATCTGTTAATGCAAAATTATGCTGAGTGTTCAATAGAAATTATTATGTATGTGATGGGTGTATCATGTTTTGATTTTCATTTCTTTTGCGTTTCCCACCTTTGGACAAAACTCCCCCAAAATGAGATCTTATATTTCAACCAAATCTTGGAAAGCATGCAAAGATGTCGATTGGATACATGATGTTAAAACTGGGAAGGGAGGGGGGGGGGGAGAGGGAATCGATAGTATCCATATTCCTTGGACATGGCCGTGCAGTCCTGGTCGAAAGAAGATAAACAGTCATGCATTGGTTATATCCGTTTCAGAAAAAAAAACGATATACCTAAGTCGCTGTGACCTATAGTGATATAAACACATCTACGTTAATGCAGATTTGCCAATCCTGTAATATTTGCCCCAAGCGATTAACTGGAGTCATATAACCACTTCATTAATTAACCAATGATTGGACAGATTTATTTTAATATTTATTTTAGAATGAAGTTCGAATACTTTAATGCTGCATGAAACACACCATTCCTAATCTATTTATATATGGACTTCTAGTATATTCTCAGACTCACTAATGTAATTACTGTCGAGTAGGACTGTGCACACTGTTTACTTATGCAATCGACTACTACATAAAGTTCGTTGATATAAACCAAGAGTGGATATAGGTATGACAGTACTATTTATACAAAAAGATCAGAATCATTCTTGCAATGTGTGAACAAAAATAGGCTATACAGGTTTGGGAGACTTTGACTGGTTGTTAATGTGAAGGGAAAATTAGTAAAACATCTTTTCAAAGCTGATGCTATCTTTAGCTGAAATAAGATGGAAACAAAATCTTACTGATGCACTAACTTGGTTTTGAACCCCTGTTATGAAAGAAACAGGTTATTCCTTAGGTTCGGGATGGGCGGTACACATTTCAAGCACATGTAGTTCTAAAAATGCTTTTAGAAAATAGAAAATTGTTAAAATTTTCATAGTTTGTTGTTTTCATAGGTTTGCTATAGGAATTGAATTAATACCGCGTGTCCTATAGAGATGTGAAAATATGTCATGTTTTCTAATCCTAACGCAGGAAATCTTCCTAGAAAATTTGGTTGCTATTTAAGTATGTCCGCTTTTGTAAAATCAGCGTTTACTGCACAACCCGGAATGACGTACTCATTAGAAGTACTATATCACTGACAAGACGTAACTTATTACGACAGCGTGACATAGTGCTACGAAATTTGGGAGACATTGGACGTATGGAGTCGTAATTGTGACTTCAGTCTGTAACTTAAAAATAATAAATGACTGTTTAAAAATACAGTTTTAATTATCGCAAGAACGGTGATATAAAACAATAATAAAGCCAAGAAAATGTATTACATCTTGGGAAATCATTAGTGCTTTATGACATGTGCTAAATCGGCTCGAACCTTTTTCTTGGATAACTGCGTCATAGTAAAAACATGTACTCACCAACATACACTTTTCTTACATGTGCAAATTTGATACATTGTTAAATACTCATTTAGCGATTATTGTATGGACAGTAAATAATAGGGCACTGTTTTCTACACTTTTCTCTGTAATGTGTCATCACATGCGATAGACATTTTACTTCTTATTTTAGTACTGCCAGTTATTTAAGTTTATGCGGAGATTGGTATAATCTGCGAAATTGTGGGAAGATTTTTGGAGCTAAGAAAGACTTTTACAGCCTGTTCAATACGGTGCTACTGATCTTCATCAGCTGTTGCTTTCTTTTTAAATGCTGGACATATTGGGTGCGATTTACCTTCATTTATATTAATTGGAAGACCGTTATTTTATGATACCTCATAGCAAAGTTGTTTAGGTCTTTTCACGGAGCAAATCCGTTTCTTTTTATGCTTCATAATGGTGGTCGCGTCGAATAGTCAATTAGCATCATTTTACAAAACTTAATTGATCTTGACCCTAAACTGACGCCATTTGAAAAACAAGCGTTTGAAACTTAACACCAGGAAGTACAGCCACTTTGGAAAGCAAACCGGTATCATTTGCTAATTTAAAAAGTTTGATTTCAGGATGCTTCATGTTAAATTTATTTAGTGTTAATTGTGCAGTTTTAACAAAAGATTCAAATCACGAATGTTGACAGGAAGAAACAAATTGACACAGGAAGGATGAAGCATAACTGACACAAGGTCATGCTACAAGCTACAAAGAACCTTGATGATTCATAAATATTAAACAAGAGCGTGAGATATTATATTGCTAACTATGTATTAGATGAAAAGAAAGAAAGACTCAGATTGGTAATAATGACAAAATGATGATGGAAACATTAATTCCATTATCACTAACGTAGGTCTTACTTAAAGTTAAGTCTAGACTTAAAACTTATGATTGGTCAGTTATAAGTCAGACTTAAATTTGAGCCAGTCAGCTTGCCGTATTATAAAGTTAACTTCCAGTCCTGAGAACAGAGTTGTCGGTGAAATCCAGACCTGATTCCCAGAAATTTGAATCATAGAACAGATGTACGCATCTACTCAACACATATGATCGGGTACCACAACCACCTTCCAACTATACAACTATAACTATAACTAACTAACTAACTCACTAACTATATAACTATATGATGTATACATATATATAATGACACACAAATTTATAACGGCGCAGATACAAAAATACAAAATAGTTTCCCAACGTTTCGAGCTAAACAAGCTCTTCGTCAGGGGAAGAAACAATTGACACATCCGCTAAACAAACACTAAACACAAAAGCCAAGAAGATTCTTGACTCCTATATCTTTCAATGATGGGGAAATAAACAAACAAAGGATAAACAATAGAAGAAAGAAAGAAGACAAAATTAAAAAACGATGTATTAATATATATATATATATATATATATATATATATATATATATATATATATATATATATATATATACATACATACATATATATATATATGTATATCTGTATATATATACATATATATATATATATATATATATATATATATGAGAGAGAGAGAGAGAGAGAGGAAGACAGACATACAGACAGACACAAAAGTTGGAAACGGTCCGAAAAAGCTTCCTTACTTTTCAACGTACAATAAGATATTCCACAGGGTTAATAAAGAGCATGCACAAAGACACACTCTCTTCTGGATGGGAATCTCAATAGTTTCGAAATTTTGACCATGGGGTAAGTTCCTGGGGATAGGAATGGACAGAGAATTTAAATGTCAATTGTATGTATACATTTTGTCCTTTCGTGCTCAGCAAGAGTATATATGGTAATACGATGGGGACATCAATCATTTCCATATTATGACCCAGGTCTAAGTCCGTGGACGCTGGGGATGAACGTCGGTCCCACAGTCACACACACACACACACACACACCAATTCTCAGACACGTTATACTCGTAATTTGGAAGTTATTCTAAATTTATCTAAAACAACTCCCTACTATTGACCCACCCACATGCGCTGTTTTAAAATGTCAAAACAGTTGTTCACATGCGCACAACACCTTAAACCTTATCAAAATTTGAAGTCTGTATCTTGAACGCTATAGGAATAGTTGCTCAATATTACTCACACACGCATGCACGCATGTCAGGACGGGCAAAGGTTATCAGCGTATCTCTTATGCATACACTTCCATGTACATTTTAATTCAAAACTATATTGATGTCCTCATAGCATCTGTAAACGAGTCCTTAAACACGTGAGTATGTCTTCTTCTTAGTTAAATGACATTCTTAAAGATTTTATTTGTTTACGTCTCTAACCAACTTTCTGTTATTGGGAAGCGAATCCATAAATTAACATAACACATAGAATGCTACTAGAATAAATAAATAAATAAATAAATAAATAAATTAATAATGTTTTGAGAGAGATTCGGTCAGAAAGGTTTATTATTAATTATTACTCGGGTTTCTTTTGGAAAAAGAAAATTAGTACTTTAAACTAAACAAAATTGGACGCCCCAACTTTTGTTTCCATTGCTTTCCGCAAATTTGTATATGAATGTCTACATTGTTATAACTTCAGCAGAATTTGATTATCAGCGTCATATACCACCGCTTTGTAGATATATGGCTTTTAAATCTTTGACCCACATTTTGCATACAACTTTCTTTCGAATAAGCCCCAACTGATTTCGCTTGTGAGTATGCTACTCTATCAGTAATATCTTCCATTACAAATGTACCTTGCGTCATTTACTATATCACAGTTGTCACCTATCCCTTTCCGCTACAAAACTCTACTTCCCTACTTCTAACAAAAAGCGGGGAACATCAGTTCCTGGAATTAGCTTGCTGAACCTTAAAACAAGGTTTACTAAAACCATATAACAGAAAAATAAACAAACACAGCTACATTGACACGCAGACAGACAGACAGACACACACACTATCCGCCTTAAGAAAGAAATATCACACACAATCTTTGTTAATTCATGACATCTGTCTCTCTTATTTTAAAGTTTGTACCGAAATGAAGCTCATCACCGTCCTACTGACATGCTCATTGATGCATTGGTGAGTTAAATTATTTATATAAAAGTCAACATTCGTTAGAACTCCACATGTATACCGAAAATAGATTTTCCAAACTGTATTATTTCCAGATTATATGATTCCCGTGTCATGCCTCCACCCTCGCCTAACTCGATACCATTTTCTACACCAGTTGCTTTCGTTATAATACCATTTATTCTCACCAGTCATTACTATTTTAGTTCTGTCGTTAATTACTTCTTTCAAAAAAGGTAATTGGGTTCAGTGTATTCATACAACTTTCAGCAACAACAATGATGCTAAAACAATACTTGCAAATAAAGAAATAGTCGCATATTCCCTGTAAAACTTTCAATTCAGTAGCTGGTGAAAATTCGTCAAATAAATGTCGTAAATGCAATTTCCACATCGAAATTATTTCTGATTAAACTGAAGAGCTGGACTACTTGCGAAAGTAAAATATTACGATCTTTGTAAACTTAAATACATCAAATAATAACATTTCCAGAAATGCAATTCCAGCACTGTCAATGTATTCACTAATCAGATATACCCCAGAGTACCACTCATATTTTAAAAACAAAATTAATCCAAGGTCTCTGGACCAAATTCCAATCTTGTGAGTGTGCATTTCGTAGAATTGAAGTATCATTTCAATTTTTTTCGCAGCATAACTAATGGCACAAGCAACATTGTGATAAATTCAACAGTTTTGAGAGGGTTGATATAAATATTTCACCAGTTTAACATAAGAGCAACAATCTCAGTATCAGTAAATAATGTCTATATGTTTACAGGTTTGGAGTGAATAAAAGTGTGCAAATTTTATGTTATAAAATGACATACAAAAGAAGAAAACTTTTGATTAGTCATTAATAAACATAAAACAGATGTCATGCAGTGGTATTTAACACTTTCGCATACGCTTATAAATAACAAAAGGGTGACATTGTTTTTTCTTTACTCCGTAGTGTTTCTAAAAGTTGAATTTTGCCCGAATATCTTTCATAACATCCTATTTGGCTGCCATGTTTGCATACGTGACACCTATCAAACATATGACTAAAGATTGATAAACATAATTATTTTTGCCATATTCGAAATTAGTTTGTGACTAAAACAACTATTTGTTAAAGAAAATAAAAATATTAATAAATAATTTTGGGAAATATTTTGTCATAAAAAATGCTTTCAATATCATTAAATTCGTAACAAGTTTACCCGGAAATTTCCGTACATTCCTTACTGACGGAAATTACCGAAGTACCTGTATAGTGGAAAAGTACCATGGTACATACCACCGAAAAACAAATACCGTTGGAAATCGGTATATCGGTAATACCGCACACCTCTAGTAAAAGGTGAACCGGATTTTACATCATAAATTTAGTGTAAAATATCTTCGTAGATCAACTGATTTTGGACGCTTTTGTGATAATTCTTTGCATTAAGAGGTTTCTATGAATGCATTAAAAATGCTCATCTTAAAATTTGCATCTTGGAAAAGACATAAATTATGATGCTATGGCTGTATCATTTGAGCATGAAATTTGAAAGAAGTTTAAAAATCCTGATGATTGCATCAACATTTATCAGATTTTCATTGCCTTTTGTCTTTTTTTAAAATTACGTAGACTAGTTTTTCCATTGCATCTTTGTTATCAACTTGTTTGAGATGTAGTTGAAATCAATTTCATAGTTTAGAATGTCATCTGTTTTCATTTCTTCGGTCATGTGTTACCAGCTAGAACATTGCCCATATAGTATCGCCTTATTCAGATTTTCATGTGTACCATTTTGTGAGTTTATGTAAGTCTATTATCCGAGTGGAACATGACTGTCGCGAGTGAACAAATCTTTATATCTCCCCCAAACAAGTGCAATAAATTGTTTCGTATACCGAATCACACAAGAAAGGGAAAACGGTCGCGTGAGGCATGATTTCATTCTTGCTTTAATTCTACCTGGCTAGTTTTGATAATCAACATGGTGCGGTCACTGTTTTTCTCTTCATTTGTATTTGCACGAAAAGAAATGTAGTTGAAAGAGAACTGCATTTCAAGGTTGAAGTTTGATAAGTCATTCCTCTGACGTCTGCAAACTTAAAAGTTTGAAAATTCTAGCAGAGAAGAAGTGAAAACTATTCAATTGAAATTTATTAGAGGACACCTTTTGTGAGGGATTTCTGTGAGTGATCTAAAATGTATGCTGAAAATCCCCGTGATCTGAGAGGCTTCGAATCTAAAATTTGTCGCTTGAATAAAATTGTTTTTATAAAATTTCAGACCAGTTTAAATAATATAGTTTGCAGACTATTACATTCCAAATAGTTCATAAAACATTACTGTCTATTGTTTAATATAACTTACTAGATATAATTGGTCATGACATTTGATATAATTGCATGATTAAAGTCTGGGTACCCGCTAAGTACCGGCTCTCAATCATCATATGATTTTTCAGTTGATCATAAACCCATTGTTTTAGTGAATTTTAAGTTAGAACCATATCTTTATTTATATAATAGTATAGTAATTCATGATCATATTATAAACCCAACCCAAATGGTTAAAAATTCTTCCTCAATTTAGAGGAATTTAGGAAGGCATCCGGAAGAAAGAAAGAAAGAAAGGAACTATATGGTCTGTTAACACTCACCTGGAAAAGATATATTCTTATATATCGGTTTACACCGCCTCTTCAGCTAACGATCTAATTTGCTTACATAAAGTCGGTCATATAATCAGCTCTCAGAACGTCTCACAAGCGAAACAAATCAACATTCTCCGTAACAGCTAGTTGATTCTCACAAACACTTACACCCTGATGTTGCAGTGCACCACATTGCATACATCGATCAAAGTTGGATTCTTGAACATTCCGGTCGACAATTTCATCCCTTATCTTTAGCGGTGTTTCAACTCTTATGGCCACCACAAAAATGGATGCAAGAGGAAACCAGTCTGTTCCACACGTGGACAGGGGGGTTACGATTAATCTTTCTGCTCAGAGAAAATTTTTTGTGCGAATTGCTAGGCAGAACATACAGTAGAGACATCTCTAAGTGGAAATTCGAGAAGGAGATACAATGAGTGAAACAGGAGAAAAGCATGAGCTTTCAAAAATAACTGTTTTGCATGAAAGCATATTAGCCCTTATTTTGGTACGTGGGTGAAATAAATGACGATAACCATTCTTGATACTAGTTTGAAAATCATATAACAGATATTCTTTTTACTAATCCAAAGTACTATGAGGAATCCATGTTCTTCAGATCGTCTCTGACAATTGATTTATCGACAACTCTGCCCACAAATACCAAATTGACTGATGAAAATGCTTCCAGCGTGTGCACCTTCCCACTAGCAAGCAGCTGACTTCTGAAAAGCTAGATATGGTTACAAATACTTATTTTGTTAATATAAGGAGCAGTGTCGAAGTTCCGTCTTATTGAATCATAATAAACTATCGACTTGATGTTTTTATTCGAGTGGAGTAAAAACAAATCAAACAATTTGTAGTAGCATGCACTAATCAAATTGCTTGAAACTTCAGTCACGCGTGCTGACAAAAGAGTATTTTGTATGGTGTTTGTAAAGAATATAGTATGTGAAAAGTGCACTACGTTGCGTTTTGTCTTGTCCTTTTCAGAAGGAAAACGATCCTGAAAATATATAAGGTTGATGACATTTCGTACTTGACAAAATGTTAAAGTAAATATCAACAACGTAAAAAAAATACATACTTGTCTTCTTTCAAAGACATTATATATCGTTTAAGATACTTGTCTGGAACAAAAAAGAAATTAATTTAAAAAGGCTTAAGAAGGGATGTACATTTTCGAATTTTTATGCTTATTTTAAAGGTGATTTTTTCAGCTATATTAAAGATTTTTGGAAACAAAGGTAACTATTTGTTATTTAAATTGCATAAATCTACCGTTTCTATTTTATAATTTTTAACTGTGTATTCTATGTGTTTCAGGTGTACAATTTAAAATCTTTTTTTTTCCAGTCTTGAAGACTAATTGTGAAGATATATGAAAATAAATAAAATGTAGTAGTTAACAATTTTACATTATAATATTGGTATTTTCGTACTAAGGAACAACCAACTTTTCCTTTTGTCTGCTATTTATTCAAAGACTGATGGATGGATTAATGGATGATTAGGTTTGCTTAATGAGACTGCAGTTGTATGAACTAAATTATTCAGCTTCACACCTGTCAGAACGGATGACATTTTAGTAGGCAAATTGATAAGTGAATATTTTTGGATAAACTGTATACCCTTCTGACATGATGTATCGAATTACGGTCATATTCTAATTATAGGTTTTGAATAACAATTAAACGTACACCAATTCCATATTTTTCATTATCGCTGTGATTTTTTTCAAGACACGTTTAATTCTTAGATAGCATGGAAGATGAACATTGAAAAGGCAAGACAAGACAATATTCTTATACTGTTAAGTGTCGAAGACTAAATCACTTTCCAGTTTTATTTAAAAATTGCAATAACACTTAAATGTACAGATTGTGTCATAGGACGTTCAAAATTGCAACCTTCCCAAAAATGTATTACTAAACGCCCTCCCCCCCCCCCCCCCCCCACACACACACACTTGATACGATCCAATACATATATATTTTGGGCCGATCATGAGTGTATTCCAACTAGCTTGACAGATCAGCCACGGTTGTTAGACACCACTACCAGTAGGCGGAGAGTAGATGATAGGTGCATTTAACGCATGAATCCGATTTTTTTCTGATTGGTAGTACAGATTTTACCGATTTCGCGGTTGGGATATTTTAACGTTTTGTACTCATAACTTTTTCAGGGAAAGTTGCGTGGCAGTTCCACTGCATGGGCATGGGCATGGTTATGGCCACGGTGATGTGATGGTATATACTAATCCGACTGCTCTGGAAGTATTTCATTTGGCGGACGCTGACCAAGACCACAATCTCACAATAAAAGAGCTTCACCAGATCTTTCTTCTCTTTGATATCAATAGTGTGTTACTTCTTTTCATTGGGGCTATTCTAATTTTTAAAGTATATATCAACCACACAGAATATATTACATTTGATTTCAACTAAGGACTAAATGTGATGTTCTAAATTTTGAAACATAGACAAAGATACAGGCTTCCGGAACAACCAGAGCACTCTTGGATTGTCTTAGAAGCTGTAAAACTTCGAAAAGACCTTAGGTATACAGGGTGAAGATACTATAAGTTACTTGATTGTTTTAGTGACCCGGTAATGGAGTTATATAATGTCAGAAGAAAACATTCCAAAGAAGGCACTTTTGCCAAGCCCATGCAAGTTTTCTATTGATTCGGTATCATTCCATTACGGGTCACTAACATGTAACAAATTGATCCAACCGATGACCTAATATACCCTCTAAACTTCACTGCATCTATTACCTATATTCGACCCCATTTCGCTTTAGTTTCGTACTATTTTGATTAAAACAATCCCGTACGTCACTTTGACCAGGAGCCGTAGTCACACAACGTTATGATCGCAAAATTCCAACTCATGCTAATATGTCAAGACTTTATATTGCAAATAACTATACCATAATAAAGACTGAATTGTCAAAATTTATGAATTAGCATAACATTGTTAATACTGAAATAATTAGGATCGTCAAACAATTTGAAATATGGTTTCTAATTCTGACGTCTTGAGCCTAAGTTCAAGTGTTGTCTTTAGACAGTTTGGGACTTCCTGCCAGACCTGGCGGTTGTGTAAACATTTTCATGCTCCAAGTAGGAGTCAGCTAAACAATGTAATGATTTATTGGTCAGTATTGTGACATCAGGTAAACGAGTTAATGGCTTATTGCTCAGTATTGTGACATCAGCTAAAAAAGTCAAATGGTTTATTGGTCTCTATTGTGACATTAGGAAAACAATCTGTTTGCTCTTTGGTCAGTATTCTGACATTAGCTAATCAGAAGTCAACATTTTGAGTTAAGTATCGGGTTCAAAATAAGATTAAAAAATAACCACAGCTTTCATAAAACATCTCAGTCTTGTGTAAAAACTCAGGTTATACTGTTCATGCTGATTATGATAATTGCAATAGACTGCTATTTACAAATAGCTGGTTAATTTGAGACTTTTTATTCCGATGCTCCTTTTCATTTGATTAAAGTTTAACGGAGGGATGCAATTTTGAGTCAACTACGTTATCAAGTTGTCAACTTGTATGACAGCCAGGTCTGACTATGTTTTCTTTGTTCCTTTGTTTACTCGGATCTTGTTACTAACCAAGCATGGTTTCTTACCCAGATTCTAAGTAACATACTTTGACAGAAGCAAAAATACGAAATAGGTCAGAGATTGGGTAATGGTGTGGAACAGAAAATCATCTCCTTCGAGGGTCAGAATTTCTTGGCAGGAACGAAGCTTTGCCATCAGGCGAATGACTAACATCACATAAATTTATATAAAAATGTTTACCTTTACATTGGTAAATATTTTGTTAGAGATCGTTTGAATAAATCAATATATATCTTTGTCACAAAATTTATTGATTTATATAAATTTAGAGTTTTGTGTAAAATAACAATTTACCAAGCCGTTTCTGTCGCATACAGTTATACAACATGTTTACTCAATAGATACATATACAGAGAAAAGTATCTGAATGCATAATTTTACCATTACGTCATCACTTGAATTTAACCAATCAGAATCGCTATTAGTATTTCATTTCTCATTTGAAAAGCGGATTTACTCGGGTTTTTTCCTTTACGTCCTTTGCCTTTGATTTGCATAAAATCAGTCTACAATGTTGATTCAAATTCAAGATCTAATATATATAATTAACTCACGAGATTTTCCAATAGTAACTTTCTAGGAATCCTGTAATCATAGGATTTGAGGCTTTAAAATAGAATGAACGATTAGACACGAGTAAACCAAGTGCTTTCACCTACTGGAAATATGGCTCAATCCCGTATGATAAAATCTGGGATTTTAAAATTATATTTCTTCCTTTTTTAGACGACACTACAGTGAGAGAAGACGAATTTCTGGCAATGTTTCTGAGTAGAAATCTCGGGACAATTCACTTGGGAACCACCCTTTTCCACAACCTAGATGTGAATGATGACATGATGATTACGGAAGCGATCGACATACCATTTATCATGCATTTCTTCGACAGGGATGGTATGTAGCAGACTGGATGGGATTTAAATAATTTTTATAATTGAATTTTTAGGTAATATAATACTGCAACTGTATATCAATCCCAAGAAATAAGGGTGGTAATCTACTTTATCGAGACAAGTACAAGCCATTTGTGTATTACGGAAGAAATAAGGGTGGTAATCCCCTTTATCGAGACAAGTACAAGCCATTTGTGTATTACTGAGACCTAAATATATGAAAAGTCATGAAATTAAACCCTTAAGATCAGAAGCCTCCTAATTAAAGAAAATAAAGAAAATTTCTGTCTCGTTAATGCAAATAGTAACACATTAATTATCTCAGAAAAGAGAAAACTTCCAAAAGAGAAATCATTTGTTTTCTATGGGATTTTGGTTCCAACGTGTTTAGATTACTTTAAGCCATCTCTCTTTTGTTCCTGGAGAAATGCAGAGCAAATTCAAATATTGAACATATGTTTTGTTGACAATAATTAAATTTCATCATAAGTAGCAATTTATGAGCAAAGACAATCTCACCATCCCACGTCACGTGCATGCGGAATGCTTCAGGCCTTTTAGAAGTGGCTCTATTTGTCACTCAATTGTAAAAATGTGTCTAAGTGTAAAGATATCAGAGCTACTCAGAAAAAACAGCTACTACTTCTTTATCTTTCGTGCCATATACTTCAATGTCTTTGGTGCGCTACACTTTAGCGTGTTTAGTGCACTACATTGTTTTCTTGAAACATTGCTGATAGTCAAATTACTTGCAAAAACCGAAAGCTTCAGCTTTTAAAAAAACGCTCGATTCAACTAAGGGTTCGACTATAATTTCGCATCTTCATTAGCCAAGGCTCGCCAAGTGAATGGGCAACCCTAGGCTAGCGAAGATGAAGATTCCGATACAAGCAATGTTGTGTGTAAACTACGTAGCACACCAAAGACATTAAGGTAGCTACTGCTTGCCCCAGCAGGGTTTCTTATCTGAGTATCTCTGATCCTTTCAAACACGTCGACCAATTGTTTCAATTGGCCGAGATTATGAAAGCCCGAATGGATCTGAATGCTCGTGATGTAGGATGGTGCTACGACTCTAGGGGTAATGTAACAAGATAAAAGACACAAGCAAGCTTTCAAGATTAAAATGCAAATCTTTAATTTTCTAAAGTATTAAAAGTATTAAAATAGTTCAACAAACAATCAAAGTGAAAGAGTTAAAATATAACTTACAGTATAGAATATCCTAAAAAGTCCTAAATTGTTTTAAAGTTTACTTCCTGAAGTTAATCCAAGTAATCCGGATGTAGTATTCCGAATGAAAAGTCTGCACTGTGCTAATGTGTTGATAAGTTTCAAGTAAATCCCAATAATCCTTGTAAGTCTGGAATCTCACAAGTATTAGAAATGTTCCCGATTATTCCACGGAACTGTATGATAATTCGGATGAAGACAGTACTTATTCCTAAATGTACTGTATAGATATTAGATGAATCTCCAAATAAATATAGATATATTCCACACTGAACTGACAATTTAATACGACCTCTCTTCTCTCAAGTAACTGTAAAGAATGATAATTATAGGATTATTTCCTATTTATACTTCACTAAGTGCGCAGAATCAAATAAACCAACTACGTAGTTCCTGTCAGCAGTCGAAGCCTTTGGAAGCCTATAGAAGGTATTTACTTCGAGTAAACACAATTTCTTTCTCAAGAATGCTATTTTAGACTAGAATTAACAGTCAACACGATGTTGTTTTCAATGAAGTAAAAGTACAGATAATCTAGGTTATGAGCGCGAGATGATCACGTGACACTACCAGCGTGTGACCAAAAGCTACAATTTATCGATCGAGTTACCGTATGTATACTCATATGATATCCGCGGTTTAGACTAAGAACAGATATCATAAACTAATAAATTAAATCATTATAAAAAGGAAAAGAGGTATGATTCCGTAACAATGGTGAGATGGAAATATAATTGATACTACCTATAGATGTGTAATCAAGCAAGAATGAAAGATCAGAAATATATATTCAAAAACATAGTATTTCTTATTTCAGGCATATGTTCAAATATTCGAATGCAACCGTCGGATTCGTAATCGTTGTCTATCTAATGAGTAGCATGTAAAATGACTGTAACAATACTAATAATAAAAGTTGTAGCAGTATTAACAACAACAACTACTACAAAAACAACAACAACAACAACAACAATAACAATAATAATAATTTTTAAAAATTTCAGCCGATGGCCAAGTGTCTGAACTAGAGTTCGAAGTCCAGTGGGTCAAACTTTCTTTGTCATAAAGCCATCTTATGAAATATAAATAGGCATCTTTCTGACTTATATCCACCAAGAACTACCGCTTACTTGACTTTCTGACTTATATCCACCACCAACTACCGCTTACTTGACCGTCTAACCCTCATTTGAAGTAATACTTGTGTACATGCCAATAAAAAATTTCTATTAAGAAATTCTTGCTTTTCTTCTCCTTTCTATTAAAGTTTTGGACAAAAATGTTGTTGTTTTTTCTGTTACAGAAATTAGAATAAAAATGTCCTCGTAGATTTCTGGATTGGACTGTGGAGCAACTGCTTGACAGATAGACACACACACATACGGATATATATAAAATAGATACATAGATAGAATAATAGACTAGCTACGGTTGCGCATGCACGAAAACTAACACCCTTGTGCTCTAGGAGTGCACTTTAGTGAACAGCATAGAGAGTTTCTCAGGCCGAAGTAATCTGGCCCTTTTATTGTATGATAGAGCCCCTTTAAAAAAATCCTTTTTAATTACACTAGACCCCTTTGTTACTATTCCGTTCAGTCACTCAGGTAGGTCCTAATCTCATTTTGATAATCCAGTAAGTGATTACTACGTAAACAACGCACTAATCTCAACTCTTCTGATAGTCCTATTCGGCATAAATGAATGAATGAATGAACGAATGAATGAACGAACGAATGAATGAATGAACGAATCAGTCTCTCTGTCTGTTTTTATGTATCATACGAGTTCTCTCTTTAGTGTATCTCAGGTAAGTCTCCAGGATATAATAATTCAAAATAATTATAAAACAACAACAACAAAAAAATAGGAAAAATACAAATAAACATAAGTATAAAATAGGATTTTGACTGAAATGAGGAAAATATAATCGTTCTGAGCCTTCTTTCAAAATCGCCAGTACACGAGTCCACCTTACTTAATGAAGTGGACACAAATATTTAGGATTTTGATTTGCCCTTAATAATGTCAGTGCAATATTTCAGTAAAACTGAACACAACGTAAGGTCACTGGGCGCAATATTTAGCAGCCCTTGACATACATCATCGGAGACGAGATTGAATAGCATCAAGGTTGACAGTGACAGGTATTCGTCATCACAGTCTGCTCTGATTCAGTCTTTATTCTGTATAGTTACCAATTCCATTGGCATTAACTTAGAGTGCAATACGCAATACACTAGATAATAAAATTAATATTTCACTTTGCATGTGTGTACATTTGCCATTGAAGAATTTTTTAATTTTTATTTTTTATATATTTGTTTATTTTTTTTTACAGTAAAGGCAATATAACTCAGATTAACAGCAGTATCACAATCAGTACTGAAAAGGAATATAAACAAACGAAAAAGCTACTCAGAACTCTACCGACCAAAATACACGTATATTGATATATTTGGAAAGATCGGCAAATAAATTATTGAAATCAAAAACAAATTTATCTGTGGTAAAATCATCCCTTTGCAATGATGAAAACACACACACACACACACACACACACACACACACACACATATATATATATATATATATATATATATATATATATATATATATATATATTAAGAAAGAAGGGTTTCAAATTTATGGAGTACATTGACGGAAAGGAACGCACTTAAAGATGGAAAGACAATTCATGTGTACTAATTTTGTATGAACCTGTTCTAGCCATAACTTTTCAGTATTCCCGACAAGAAATGGTTCCGTCCATCTCTGCGACTGCTATAGAACGATATGACAATCCCACATTAGGTAAGTGGCCGTACTAATCAAGGCCATATAGATGCAAACAAAATAGTATAAAACCCAATTTCGCGACTTTTAATATTAGAATATTTGAGAGAGAGAGAGAGAGAGAGAGAGAGAGAGAGAGAGAGAGAGAGAGAGAGAGAGAGAGAGAGAGACTCCTTAATTGTAAGTACTTCAAGATTTAAAGAGTAACTTGACATATCTCAGTTTATGGCGAATTTACTGCAATATCTTTCTCCTCTTGAAACAAAAGGAAATAAAAACACACACGGCAAAGAAAGGTTATTGGAAGTTAAAGAATTTTTACTAAAAAAAAACGATCATTTTAGACTGTTTTCTGAAAACGTCAATTTTATCAGAACTCAGCAATACTTCAAACTTTGTTACATTGGGTCTGATATCGAAGCTTTTGGGTAGTAATTGCTTTCTTCATTCTCAGAAATAACTGCATTCAAAGAGAAAACGACATTCATCCTGAAGGCAATTTTCCACGCAAAGTGGACACAATCTTTAATGTCTAGGCCAATTTTCCAATCGGCTTTCTTCTGAAGTTAAATATTGGTTGCATGTTCTAAAATTTATGATATTTGCCTCAGTTGTTTATAAGTCTTATAATAAATAGTTTTCTAATGTTAATTCCTTTTTAAAATAATTCTTTATGTATCATCTCTTTTGTCGGGTTAGAAATGGATGATCCACATGTCCGTATAAACTGATAAAGAAGACTTTCCTTAACGATTGTATCAAACCAGGATTTTCTGAAAGTATTTTGATTGATTCAAATAAATTCAGCATTTGTTTCCGCCTAAATGATTATTAAAATCCTGTAATAAATACATCAGATAATCCTGTAATAAATACATGAGATAATCCTGTAATAAATACACGAGATAATCCTGTAATACATGAGATAAGATGATTTGTTTGTGTACCATCAATGATATTTATCCAATAGCCAACCATTATCGCTCTATCGTGTACAATGGTGTCAATTAGACCTAAATTGCACATGTTTCTAGTGTTACATATGAGGGACGTCGGCAGATTACATGCGATTGTATGAGCGTCCCTTCTCCTTAATCTAAGTTTAAGTAATGCTAAAATCTTAGTTAAGAAACCCTGGTATTCTTCATTTGCGTACAAAAGTTTTGCCAGTCTATGGGAGTGTTGAGTCTCTTTCCACCAAACTGTCGCATGACTCTGAGAGATCTACTCTGTGTAAGAGTCTGGTAAAGGTATCTACAATTGATTGTTACTGATAGATGTCACTCATGTCATTTGCCTTTCTTTTTCCATCTGTCTGAAAATACACCGTCTATACCATTAAATCTTTTAGAATTTATTTGTGCATAAGTGATAAATATAAACACATTTATAATGCACGTTGGAGGCAATATAATGTATTGGTAGAGATTCCTATACTGCATGCACATTTCACAGACGGGCGATTTGCAAAACCTTCGTGCAGACGCGAAAACATCTATTACTTATACATATGTTATGTGTTCGTTCCAAATCAGAAACAAAAATATGAAAGTTTTGCATTTATGTGATCTGAGGATTTATTAACAACGCTAACTAATCTGACATCCAATCAAAGACCTGACCAGATATTTTGAAAGCCTCGTTTTGAGCACTCGAATCGTTTGGATAGAGCTTTACCAGACTCTACTGTCACGAGGATCTCAAGCAGCCACTTGAAGGGTCTGTTTGAACGAGACTTAACGTTCTGGTGTCACCAATGTATATACAGTTCTGTTGCCCTGACTTATGTTCTGTTCATGTTTCCTCTTCATATTTGTGCTTAAAAAGAATCGGATGTAATGTCTTTGATTGCTGTTATTTGTTCATCTGCTGATTAATTTAACCACTTCTTTTGGATCCTTTTTAATGATTCAGATTATGAAATTCCTTCTAGAAATGTATCTGTCACTGGTCTGTCAATCTTCCAAGAAATAGTTTCTCAACCTTCAAGAAACTTTCCATGTTACTGCTTTCGTGTTTCCTTCCACGCCGTGTTTAATGCTTTCAACCCTCTACTTGTGTAAAATTAAGAAAAAAGAATCCACCAATGTAGCTGTTGTTTATATGTGGTTACAAGGGAAAAGAACAAACCTCCCATTCAAAACATAAGACAGTGTAAATGCATCCTTTGAAATGTCCGTGAAATTTAGAACTTTCTGTCTGAGCATTGTTAATTTGCAAAACATTCTTGTAGCTAATAATGTGCTTACATAATGATAAAAGCTAAACAAGAACTTTCAGCTTGATAGCTTGATGTTGAGTATTAGCAAGGCCTAGATATGTTGGGGGCATGGTCGATGGCTTTCAACTTGTGAGGTTTGACACGAGATTCTAAACATTTCTGAGATCGTTAGTTGCTCTGGAATCATTCAATCATAAAGTCGATTGTTTTGCCAATTCTCAAGCAGGCTGTCCCCGGATTACCAGACTGACAAACATTAAAAAGGTTACCAGAAATGCAGGATTAAAAATGGCCTGAAGAAACGAATTTAATTGGTGATGAACAAACTAGTTTTAGAAAAAAACACAGTTCTATGAAAAAAACATATTTGTTTTACATACAGTCAAGTGGAAATATGTTCGAAAATGCAATGACTGATTCTATTGTATATTCATAGACTCTGAGTAAGCATTTGTTAGAATAAATATAGAATCTTTGTGGAATAAAGTTCAAAATTTGAAAACCACAAATGAGTAGTAAAATGTTAAATATGTTTAAAATAATATAGATCGATATACAATCTTGTGATAGGATCACAAAGGACTGACTGATACCATCGATTGCTCTTTTTGGTGTACGTCAAGGTCGCTTTGTGTCACCATTACTTTTTTCCTTTATTTATGAACTTTGAAGTGCAGTTTTCAATGACCGTTATAGTGTAGATAATGATGGAATGTTAAAACTGTTGAGATGCAGCGATTACTTAATAGACTTAAATCTCATTGTGATGAATGGAGATCAAAGATTAATTTGGACAAAACAAATGCTGCAGTTTTCCGCAAAAAAGGCTACATATGAAAGCACTAAAAATGTGGTTTACTTTTAATTCACAAAATTAAACGTGGTTTCATATTTCAAGTACCTAGAACTGGTATTCTCGTCACATGGTGTTTATTATAAATGTCAAACAATATTATCTGAACGAGCGTCGAAGTTTTTTATTCTCAGTCAATGGCTAGTTGCTTAGGTTTCGAAAACTATAGATAGAAAAGCTATTTAAGAGTTATGATACCAAGAGTTAGGGATACAGAGTCTTAAATTGACGTATTAAGCCAATATAATATTGGCTGAAGATACTTATATTTTATCTTGGAATATTTTGATAACGGCCATGATCATTCATTAAGGCATAGGATGAAATATTAATTTTAAGTACGGGTCTCTTAGACTTAAAATGAATGGGTGTCATGAAATAATACGTAATACCAAACACATCAGTGAAATATCAGTCCAATAAGCACTTGAATGAATAAGAGGAAAAAATACTTTTATATATTTTGCAAACAGCTAACATCTATTGTTGCTTAGGCTCATACAACATGCTACATTTATCATCAGCATATTGGTTTTACATAACATAGCTCATACCAAGTTCACACATATCTTTTCAACTAAAGTACATCAATTAATTTTAACATTTCAAGCATCATACAGAAATAGGTATTATTCCTTCCAAGCACAGTTATTAGTATTAATATGTTTTAACTAATGCGAAAATATTAATAATTGTCCGGTTTATTAACAATGGCAGTCTTCCAAGCGGTAACTATGCCATATAATTTGCGGACTTTAATGTACACCAAGAATTTCTTTACAAACATGTAGAATCTTACATTCAGCTGTAGATACCCACCTGTATTGAAGATATGTATCAGAGGGCGATTTTGGTAAAGTGGATGATCTAATAGGTCGGATAACATAGCGAGCCATGTACTTTAAGTGGATGTTTATATATGCGCACATTTTTCCCATGAGAGGTGATAAACTAACTTGAAATTGAATAATATTTGAAACTTTAAAATAAGATTTTTTTTTGTATTTATAAAATTAGTTTTTATTATCAGTTGTTGAACCGAATTAAAGAGACAAATATTCACTTCATTCATAAATTGTTTGAAAAAGGTTCATTAAATGCACATTCAAATGTAATGAAGGAATATAGCTAGTGACATCATCACCATCGTCATCCGCATCAAGAGCACCACCGCAACAATAATGACACTGAAAAAGATAGTGTATACTATATTCTCTTCTTATTATTGTTATCATTATTCTGTCCTTTAAAATAACAACACCGGCAATAATTCCACTACGATAATAATAATAGTAACAAAAGCTGCAACTACCACAATATCATAAATGGTATTATCGTCGTTGTCCTGATCATCATAACCATCATCATCATCATCATCATCATCATCTATATCATCAATAACAGCAACTGTGATGAAAGGTAGCAGAGCAAATCAGTACTTGTACATTTGCTCCAAGTTACTTTACACAAAAATAACAAATAAGAAATAAAAATTGAAAGTAAAACTTTAAATGAACTATGTTTTTACATAGTATTAAAGGTTTTTGGATGCTTGTATTGAATTTGGTTAAGGTTGAAATAACTAGTATGTATTTAATACCAACTAAAATGATCAGCCACTGATTATTAATTCATTCAATCATTCAATTACTTATTCATTCATTCATTTGGAGAATAACAACAATTTCTAAAGGCATGAGATGTTTCAACACATATATATCAAAATATTTTCAGTTTACAACCATGTTCAGCCTGATGTAACTATTTGACCATTGTGCACTTTCTTGTTCACAATAATGCACTACCGTGTTCTCTACAGAATATTGCCTTGTTGTTATGTATGATATTTACATACTTAACTTTTGTTTATGATTGTAAGTTGTATGGTTATTTGAAAATAGATACTTACATTTTTTCTATGCTTGTAAGTTGTGACATGTGTCAGGTAGGCCAGTATTTTCATAAGCATTTCGCAATCAAACTTTTGTGACAAGTGGCAGGTAGGCCAGTATTTTCCATTAGAATTACTCATATTATGATGTGGCATAGGTCATGTGTATTTATATACAGATTTTGATAAACAAATTAATTAATGTTTTAGAATTCGAGTCCTAAAAATCAGTCTGTAATGAATCTATTTTAGTAATTACAGTTGTGTTGTTGAAATCATATATAATTTGAGAGGAATTATTTATTTTAAATATGCACTGGAATTACTAAAGTGCTCATTTACTTTTCGATTAATACATGATTTTTGGATTTATGTGAACCCATTCAAATACATTCTGGATTACATCTTGTGGTACATCAGGACATGCAAGGCTATTGGAATTCATTCAGAACATTCTATAATTTGGACTTGTGGTTAGGACATTTAGGATTATTTGGAATTTAACTCACAAATTGTAAGAGTCTTTTGAATTTTCACTTTAATTGTCTGTAAATAAATTGCTAGTGGATTTTACTTGATTGTATTGGTCTCACTTTCTTTCTGTTACATATTTTAAGAAGTAGAGTGGTAGCAGAAATTGGGGGCTGGTCATGGATGTGAATTTCTTTAAATTACAAAATTTATATTGACTTTGTTTCGGAAGTTTCATTGTTCCTGGTAAAGACTTTTAATTTCACACATTTGAAAAATCTTTAATAAAACCAACAATCATTCACAATGTCATCTAATGTTGAGAATTTCGTTTCAAATCCTACTCAGGAGGGGTTAGAGTCGATGAAAAGGATCAGTTGCCTGAGCTTGCCAGACATTATGATCTTTCTCAAGCGAAAGCATCTTGATCGAAACAAGAGATAAAGAATACTTTGATTCCGTATTTGGTTGGAAAGGAAATTTTGGATAATAGTGCTTTGGTTGTGATTGGAAGGTCTGTATCTGGTTTTAATAGTAAATTAGGGGAATTACAGCTAAACAGTGCAGATGGAATTGGAATTAGGAAAACTTCAGCTTCAGAAAGAAATTATAGAAATACAGATGCAGAGAGAGAAAGACAAGAGGGAAATACAGTTGCTGAGGAGGAGATTAAATTTTGAAAAAAATTATAAAAGCCAAGCGGAACACACACCCCCTCCCCGTTAGACACAAGTTCAGGTTTTGATTTTACCAGCTATGTTAGGCTAGTATCCCCTATTCAGGAAAAAGAAGTAGATAAATACTTTCTTCAATTTGAGAAAATTGCTGAAAACTTTAAATGGCACAGACAACGTTGGACTTTGTTATTACAAAGTGTACTTATTGGCAAAGCTCGTGAAGTCTACACTTCACTGTCGGCACAACCAGGAACTGATTATGATGTGGTTAAGGAGTACATCTTGAAGGGTTATGAGTTAGTACCTGATACATATCGACAAAGGTCATGGAGTTGTAGAAAAGAAACTGGATAAACTCATGTCAACATGATTTCCAGAGGCAATTCCTTTGAGAAATATTAAAACTAAAACCATTGTAAAAGCTTTGATAAAGTTGTTTTTTTTTTACACTTGTTGGTCTTCCCAAATTGTCGAGTCTGATCAAGGGTCACATTTTATGTCTGGAATTTTCCAATACATTATGCATGAATTAGGCATCCAACAGTTTAAATCTTGTGCATATCACCCTGAAAGTGAAGGGGCTTTGGAAAGATTTCATCAAACTTTGAAGAATATCATTCTGTCATATTGCTTTGATACAGGAAAGGATTGGGATGAGGGTGTTCATTGGTTGTTGTGTGCTATTAGGGAATCAGTTCGAGAGTCACTGGATTTTAGTCCTTTTTGACATTTTATTTTTGGACCATTGAAGTTGTTATAAGAGAAACGTCTTTCAAATGAAGATTCAGAGATTAATCTTCTTGACTATGTGTCTGATTTCAAATATAAGTTGTCAAAGGCTTGTGAAGTAGCAAGAACTAATCTTCACTCTAGAAAGGAAGGGAGTTTTCAGCCTGGTGACAAAGTTCTGGCTCTCGTGCCCATACCTCAAAATCCTCTTCGGGGTAAATTTTATGCTCCTTATACAGTTGAAAAGAAAGTAAATGACTTAAATTATATTATTAATACTCCGGGGAGGAGAATACAGAAACAACTTTGTCAAAAATTATTTGTTAAAGGAGTATTTTGACAGAGATAGCGCAGTTAATTATTTAATTAATTTAGTTGTACCTGTCCCACACAGTTACAATGTAAACGATGGAATACAATCTTACTGTCGTGACTCTGGTTTAACCAAACTTCGGAATTCAGAACTATTAAACAATCTGGATTAGAAAGTGCCACATTTACAACAAAAGGAAAGGAGTGAACTAAAACAGCTTTTTCATGAGTATGACCATTTGTTTACTGATGTTCCTACGCGAACAAATACAATCTATCATGACATGGACATTGTACATTCTACACCTATGAAACAGCATCCTTACAGGATGAATCTTCTCAAACAGGAATATTTGAAAAAAAGTCAATATTTACTGGAGAATGATTTATAGAACCAAGTAAAAACAACTGGAGTTCACCGTGTATTCTTGTGCCTAAGCCAGATAATACATCCCGCATGTGTACTGACTATAAAAAAGTCAACAGTGTCACCAAAACGGATTAATTTCCAATTCCAAGAATGCATGATTGCATTGATAAAATTGGAAATGCGAAATATGTCACCAAGTTTGACCTTTTAAAAGGATTCTGGCAAATTCCACTCACGCAAAGAACAAAAGAAATATCAGCATTTGTAACTCCAGATGGGGTTGATCAATAGAAACTGATACATTTCAGCGTCTTTTGAACATGATAATATCTGGTCTAGATAACTGTAATGCGTACACGGTGACGTCATCATCTACAGCGATACTTGGGAAAATCACTTGGAAACCATTCGGAAATTCTTCAAGTGACACAGTGATGTAAATCTGACGCTTAATTTAAGCAAAAGTGAGTTTTGCAATGCTTGTGTGACATTTTTAGGACATATTGTCCATGCTTGTAAGTTGTGACATATGTCAGGTAGGTCAGTAATTTCATAGACATTTCACAATCAGACTTTTGTGACATATATCAGGTAGGCCAGTATTTCTTCATTAGAATTACTCATATTCTGATGTGACATAAGTCATGTAGGCATGTGTATTTATATACAGAGTTTTGGTAAGCAAATTCATTTCTGTTGAATTTAGGTTCTAAAGATCAATCTGTAAACAATCTATTTTAGTAATTGCAGTTGTGTTGTTGAAATCAGATATAATTTGAGCGGAATTATTTATTTAAAATATTCATCGGAATTACTAAAGTGTTCATTGACTTTTGGATTAATACATGATTTACAATTTATGTGAACTCATTTATATGATTAGGACATTTAGGATTATTTGGGATTGAACTCACAAGTTGTAAGTGTCACTTTAATGATCTGGAAATATATTGTTTGTTGATTTTACTTGATTTTATTGGTTTTACATTCTTTCTGTTACATATTTAAAGACCTATAGTCGTAATATTGTTCACTTTAGTTTACTTCCATGTTCTCTATAGAGCACTACCTAGTTGACTTTAGTACACTTCCTTCTTCTCTATTGTGCACTGTCTTGTTCAGAAAAGTGCCCACCCTTGTTCACTTCATGCGTAAATTGCATTGCACTTCTAGTTTAAACGTTGTACTCAAGAAGTAACGTTTGTGCAAGGTTTCGTGCAGGCCGTAAATAGACTATAAGCAGATATTTAACTTATAAATCAGATCGCGTATACTTTAAATTTATATATTTTTCAAAGGTATCATTTACTGCTGTTTGACAATTTCATCGGTACTTACATCCATGGACGCGCCTCCTGCCAAAAAATGGCATTGACAACATGTACATTTTCTTTAAATGTGTGGCTAGTAACAGTCTTGACTATAAATATTACCCATACAATAATAGCGAATTCATAGAACAGCCCAGAATAATGAAGCATGTGTCTTTCAGTTCATATACATATAGATGCAAGCGACAACAATGTATAAAAGAGAAAAGAAAAAATTCATATTTTCTTCGAAGATTTTATGCTATTGAATGAATGTAGATGGAAAGGGTTTTAATCTGTGTTTCATCACGAGCATGTACAACCGGGAGCCTGTATAGATGAAGGTATATACAGTTAGCTTGAGTGTAAAACAGTGGATTGCTGCGTGCAGGAAAGGTGATGCATGATAATATTATTTCTTTATAAATATATATATAATACACATTCGCCTACATCTAAATCGATTTATTTACCTCATTGCAAAGCCTTGATAAGAAATATTCAAGGAACAGTGTGCCAAAGGTTGAAAAGCCTTGATAAGAAATATTAAAGGAACAATCTCTCTCTCTCCCTCTCTCTCTCTCTCTCTCTCTCTCTCTCTCTCTCTCTCTCTCTCTCGCTCAATCTCTCTATCTCTCTCGCTCTCTCGCTCAATCTCTCTATCTCTCTCTCTCTCTCTCTCTCTCTCTCTATATATATATATATATATATATATATATATATCTTTGGCATACTGTACCTTGAATATTTCTTACGAAGGCTATGCAATGAGGTGCATAAATGCATATAGCTGCAGGTGTATGAGTAATTTATGAATAATCGCAGTTTTGACATTTTTGAAATGATCTTGTTTTGAATATCGTCGAGAGTTAAATACACTATCGCACAGTACGTAGCATTTACCTCCGACGTTTAATTTATTTGTTCACTTAGGAAGGAAACCATAACAAGGTACTTGTCACCGTATCATGGTCGACACAATTGTGATATCATGGTTCAAGTGAAGTATCTCCTGTCTCTGTCTGTCTCTCTCTGTCTCTCTCTCCACACACAAATGCATATAACACGCATATGCATATAACACACACATGCATATAACACGCATATGCAAATAATTCTTTTCCGTACTATTCGGTAAAGTTTGTATTACTTGTAGCTGTAAAGAACTCTCCCGTGTTGAACGAATTAGTGGCCGTTTTGCTGCTATAATGTCATTTAAAAATAAAATTTTTTCAAAATATACCATCTCTGTTAAAAACGGCGTATAACCGGCTAATGTCTAGGCTTTGGGTGATTTGTTCGTCACGAGCAGTGTCCGCTTGATAGAAAAGAAACGTCGCATGGTCCACCCGCTCAAGGCGTAAGTTGTTTCAGTGTTGGAGAATTTCCTGTTCATTTACAGTTCCATCCCTTGTGGAAGATATATTTGAATACTCCTAAGCATATAGGAATACATTATTTTGTTAACTATAGCTATTGTCCCCCTCCGCAAAAAAGGCTGGGGTGCATTATTTACTGACCCGTTAGACGTTTCCGTACAACATGTAACAGAGAGTGTTTTATGGTATATTGCTTTTTATGCTGCTTTCTTTTTCCCCACCACCACTCCCTTTTTCATCCATCAGTCATCATTTTTCAATCAGATATTGTCGAGAAAAGTATAATTGATTCTGATGCTGATTGTTATTAATATTATTCAAAACTTGTAATGTACCCTATTGAATATTGAAACCGGTACAATAGATACAATGGCAAATATATAAACGTCATTAACACAGAAGATCACTTCATCTCAATGAGTTTACGTCTATAACTTGTCCGAAAGTTTAAACCGCAGTTCCCATATATTGCGTCCACAACCGTGTTCAAGACGGGTAGACCGACATTGTTTTAATCTTTTTTCTTGAAGCTAAAATTTTTTGCATTATAATGGATTACTTTATAACCGTCATTACCTGTGTACAACGTTCAACCAGCTGCAAATAGCACATATCCAGATATGGCATGGAAATTTAATAAACTATTGAGCTTGAGTCTGAGATTGAATTTCCAATATTAGCCAATCAGATACAACCTTTCCAAAGCCGAATGGAGACTACCAAGACTACTATGTATTGGAGTGAGCCTGCAACGACGAGCAAGATTTTAATTTAGATTTTGGAGATTTTCTGTCTGAAAAAGTTATGCCTGAAACTACCACGACTACTGCTATACCACTACCCTCTTTGCCTGTCATCGAGGATTTTAAAAAGAGACAGCAAGAAGAAATGGAAAAATTTGTACAGCGACAGAGAGAAGTCGAAGAAGTGTTTCTTCAACAAGAAGAGGAAAGGAGAAAGCAAGAAGAAGAACTAAGAAAGTTAGAAGAGGAGAAGAGTGAAGCACAGAAAGAAGAGAGCTATGAAGATAAAACGGTGAGTCTACTCCAAGACATTTTATCTGAGTTAAAGCATCTAAGAAAGCTTTATGAGTATTCTTTAACTCAACCCAAGAGAAAAAGACCATCACGGGCTAAACATGCTAAACCCATCACAACTACTAGTGAGATGCTACCACCACCACCATTCACTACTACTACTACTACCACCAAAGCAGCAGCAGCAGCAGGAATTGGACTGGGTCGTGGACAAGGATTGCGACGGTTGAATTAGTCATGTCGAGCCCATAAGTTTGTTTTAACAAAAACAAACAAACACCCCAACAGTCCTTTTCAGGGCCACCCAGATCTATAGAAAAGAAATTAATTTTGCCAAATCAAGTAAAACTTATAATCATCATTCCTTGGTTTTTTGTGTAAGAGTGAGTGAGTGCGTGAGTGCGTGCGTGCATCCATACTATAAAATAACAAAACACAAAGGCACTTACTTTTTTTCCAATCTGCTCTATTCTCATTTTTTTTTACAAAATAATTCACCATGAACATCACATAACGCTCCAAAAAAGTTCATCGTTCACTGTCTGCTGTCTCTCTTGTTCTTCTTGAATTTCTTCACAGGAATCAAGGGTTCTTGTTCTTCCTCACTGTCTTCCAACCGTCTAGCTTTCTTGCTTTTCTTGACGATATGTACTTCTTCTACTTCTAGGTTTGAAGATCCTTCGGCTTCCTCCCTCTCTGGTAGGTTTTCTTGGTTTTGAGGGCACTTCGAAGACCAATGTCCTTTTCCTTTACAATGATAACAAGTATCTTTCCCTTTGTCTCTGTTTTGGTTTTGACGTTGAGGACATTCTGGAGCCCAATGTCATTTCTCTTGGCAGATATAACAAGTACCTTGACTTTTATCTCGAGAGGAAGAGGAGTAGTCCTTTGTCTTATTGGTATACTTTCCAAGGACTCTCTGTAAAATTTTGATAGCCACAGCCGTCTGTTGTGCTGAAATTTTGAGCAGAAGGGCAAGGGTTTCTGACTTCTTCTCTTCCATCTTCACAGTTTGAAAGTGTAATCACAAAGACTGATTCTGAGGGTAAGAAGGTCTCTCTATATATAGTCTCCTGTGTGAAACTGAATCAGATTCAAATCAGACTTCAAGATGAAAAGATCACGCCAAGATGAAAAGATCACGCCAAATCTACGAGAAACCAGAAGAAGAAGAAGAAACGAAGAGGCCACGGCGACGAAGATTTTCTGTACCGCCTGAAACACCGCTCGCTGAACTGCTAGCTCAAGTCCATGCTAGCGATTTCCAAGAAGAGATGAGTGAGCCTGAAACCCAAACTTCTAACCCACCCAAAGAATCCACCACCACCACCAGAACCCCTGACCAAAAAAGACCTACTACCGTGGCTCCCGAAAATTACTATCGCATTCGTGAGATGCAAAAAATAACCTCTAGAAAATTTAGAACCACGGCATACAATCACACGGCACACTTTAAAGACTTCAAGTCCGAAGTGCCTCCCGAGAAACCTGCAGGGTTCATTACCGATTTGTGGGGTTCTGTCTTACAGAACTTGATGCGACAATGCGGAGCCAAAGAGGACGATCGATTGAGACTGTCTATTCATCACGACAGTTTGAAGTCACCTGTCTTGATCGAGTTCAGCACCCCGGCAGAATTAACACCAGCCAAAGTCATGACAAAAATAGAATACGTTCACAATCTAACCAAAAGTTTACCATCACGGATGGAAAGGCTACACTTTACATGACTCACGTTGCTCCTCCTCGAGGGAGCGGACGAAGTAGGAAAGCATTACTGCTGGACGACCTTCGCAGTACCAAACACAGTGTCGTCCAAATCGACAATGCACAAGACCAGATGTGTTTGGCTCGGGCCATCGTAGTGGGGCAAACGTATGCTGACAAGAACGAGACCGAAGAATGGAAAAGAGCCTGGAATAACATTCGACGATCGAAGAAAGTCAAACAACGACACGAAGCAGAACTCCTGTTACGACAAGCAGGCATCCCCAATGAGACCGTGTGTGGCATTTCTCAAATGCAACAACTTCAAGACGTCTTGGCTCCTGGCTACACTTTGAAAGTACACCCTCAAGAAGTGCGCGGAGATCTGCTGTTTCGAGGCCCCGATTTTCCCGAAGGAAAATACATTCACGTGTATTACCACCAAGAACATTTCGATGCCATCACCAGTATCACAGGATTTCTAGGATACTCTTACTACTGCGAGAAATGTGACCAAGGATTTAACAATCGGGAGCGACACAATCATTGCGGTCAGAGATGTCGGGGCTGTTTAGCGGACAAACCATGCCTTCCTGAACAACACGTCCATTGTGAAACCTGTCGACGCACTTTTGTCAGTCCCTCTTGCTACGAACAGCATTGCAAGACACAAGGACACCAACAAAAATGTGCTTGCGACTTATTGAAAATGTGCTCCACGTGTGGACAGCTGATTCTTACCAACGACCCCAAGAGCCACGTTTGTGCTGGAAAGAAAAGATGCCGCTTTTGTGAGCAGATGCGACCGTCATAGCTCAGAATTTCTCGGGATACGATGGACAGTTTTTCTTAAAATATTATTCGCAACAAGGTACCGAACGCCCCATAGTCACCATGAACGGAAACAAACTCATTTACATGCAAGTGGGACAAGTCAAATTCAAAGATTCCATCAGTTATTTGGCCATGCATTTGAGTCGAATGCCAAAAACATTTGGCATGACAGAAATGGCCAAAGGATATTTTCCACACTTCTTCAATACGGAAGCCAATCAACACGCCTGACCTTCACTATTACGACCCCGACGGAATGCGACCCGAACAGCGAGAAGCCTTTCACGCTTGGTACTGCTCTCACCAATCAGAACCGTTTGACTTCCAAGAAGAAATGCTCAAGTACTGTCGATCCGATGTGGACATTTTACGCCGTTGCTGTGGAAAGTTTCGAGAGTTATTTCTAGATCACGGAGACATCGATCCTTTGAAAGAAGCGTCCACTCTACCTAAAGCCTGTGCCTTAGTGTACACCAAAAACTTCATGCCCGAGCACAAAGTAGCCATCATAGACTCCAACACGTCTCTCTTTACCAGCCGTCAATACTCGGCCAAAGCTTTGCGTTGGTTCCATTACTTGTGCCAAAAAGAAGACAAATGGATACAACATGCCAGAAACGGAGGAGGAGAAAAGAAGATTGGATCTTATTCCGTGGATGGATTTGATTTAGAAAACCCGCACACGGTGTACGAATTTCAGGGTTGTTTGTTTCACGGATGCCCTACCTGTTTTCCTAAATTAGACCTGAAAAGTCCTTATTCAGACCTTACCATGGAACAGTTGTACGAACGAACTTACCAACGACGACTCCACTTAGAAAGTCAAGGATACCAAGTGGTAGAAATGTGGGAGCACGAGTACGATCGACGTTTGAAAACCGATCCTGAATTTAAGAACATCACCGAAAGTTACGACGTGACAGCCGTCGAACCTTTGGATCCGCGCCACAGTTTGTTTGGAGGACGAACCAATGCCACTCGCTTGCTGTACGACGTAGACGAATCCAAAGGAGAAGAAATCAAATACATCGACGTGTGTTCGTTGTATCCTTGGGTGTGCAAATACAAATTATTTCCAACCGGACACCCTGAAATTTTGACAGAACACATCGACGTGGAACACATTCGTCAATACTAAGGATTGATCAAATGTAAGGTTTTACCCCCAACAAACTTGTACCATCCTATCTTACCACATCATTGTCAAGGAAAACTGATGTTTCCTTTATGCAGTATGTGTGCCGAAACGTGCAACCAAGATTATCCCTGTCACCACACGAAGGAAGAACGCGCTTTGACAGGAACGTGGGTCAGCGCCGAATAGTTTCGGGCACTGGATCGAGGATACCGTTTGTTGAAAGTGTACGAAATCTGGCACTTTCCAACCACAGCACAATACCAAAAGGATGACGCCTCGAATCCAGGCATTTTCTCTGGGTACGTCAACCAATTTTTAAAATTCAATCAAGAAGCCAGCGGCTATCCCTCGTGGTGTCAGACTCCCGACGACCAAGTCCGATTCAAAGAAGAGTGCCGTGACATCGAAGGGATCACTTTGGAAGACGTAGAAAAAAACGAAGGAAGAAGATCGTTTGCCAAAGTCATGCTCAATTGCTTGTGGGGAAAAATGGCACAACGTACCATCTTACCCAAGACGGAATATTTAACCGATCCCTATCTCTACTTTAAATTGGTGGACAACAAAAGTGTACTAGTCAAACACGTCGAAATCGTCCGTGATGATTTGATCTTAGTCAATTTCGAAGAAGGACCCAAGTTTGTACAGCCCGACCATTTTAGCAACGTGGTCATTGCAGCTTACGTGACAGCCCATGCTCGCTTGAAGTTGTACGACGAAGCTTTAGAAGTCTTGGGAGATCGTGTCCTGTACTTTGACACCGACGGTTGTATCTACATCCATCGCCCTGGTTGCCCACATTCTACCATCCAAGGAGATCGTTTAGGAGCCTGGACAGACGAGCACCCTCAAGACACCATTCTGAGTTTTGCCAGCGGTGGCCCTAAAAATTACGGCTACCGATACCGAGACCCACAAGGACAATTTCACACCCAATGCAAATTCAAAGGATTAACCCTAAACTATCGAACCAGTCAAGTGGTCAATTTTAAGGTTTTGAAAAATGCTTTGCTGTCTGGACAAGTGGAAGACTTCGAGTGCAAACGTTAGAACCTCACAAGATCGTACGGTTACCTAATCACCAAATCGTCAGTCGCCCTTTACAAAAAGTTTACCAAATCGTGTACCAGAAACAAGTGATACTTCCAGACCACAACACTTTGCCTTACGTACACGCCGATCTGCAGTATAAAAAAGGACCCCTTGAACAGAAAGACAACACCAAGATTGACGATGACTTCAACACCGTGTGATGAACCCACTGCAGACCTCAAGTTGAAAGAATACAAATTTCCCGTGGTCTTGCCTGACTATTGTGAGAGTGCCAGTCGCTTGATCACGTTCAAAAAATGGCCTAAATGGAATGGATTACCTACTTCCAACTCTTTAGCCAGAGCAGGATTTGTCTACTTTGGACAGGGAAGCGAAGTGCAATGTTTCAGTTGTGGTGTAACCATTCGCATGGACCCTAAAAATTCAGCTATCCTGGAACATGTCAGATGGGTTCCAAACTGTGGTTACCTTTCTTTGGCGTTTCCACCTAATACATTACAGTACTTTGCGGAATGTACAGTCGACAGGTATAAAAAAGGAACCACTTCCAAGCCTAACCGTTCATTCTGACTTTCAAAGTTGACCGAGCAAGATGAATAAGAATACTCATGCCACCCACCCACCAAGGGAGAAATCTAGTGTGAACTCCAAGTGCCATCACGACTTGGAGTGCGTTGCAGTGCCATGCGAGGAGACGGATTCCGTACGCTTTTGGATCAGCGATTCACGCGATGAGACGGATGCCGTACGCTTTGACATCAGCGATGCAGCACGACCTCACCGTCCCTTTAACGATGCAGGACGACCTTTATTCTTTATTAAACGTACACATGAATGTCATACCTACAGGAGTAACGAATTGACGATACCTGTTGCTTTGCCTGGCTATTCCAAGTTTGAAAGTCGACTCCAGACGTTCCAAGACAAGTGGCCTAAATATCTACTACAAGCAACTACTGCCAAAGCTTTAGCCAGATCTGGATTTATCTACTTGGGAGAAGGAGATAAAGTTCAGTGTTTCAGTTGCGGTGTGAGACTTCACCAATGGGAGCCTATCGACTCAGCTTACATTGAACATGCCAGATGGTCTCCGGACTGTCAGTTCTTACCTTTAGTAGAAGAGTACGGGTACGATGAGACGGATGACAAGAAGAAGTAACATGTCGGATGATACTTTACAAGAATACATTCGTGGTTTACCTTTGGAGCTGCGAGAACGCATTTATCAGTATTTTGTCACCAAGAAGCCTAGCTTAGAAGACCGCATTCGTTCCTCGATTTTTAAACTACCTCGACTTCCAGCGTATCAGAATTCTGATTCTGAAGAGAAACTATCACAGCTATCGTGAAGGAAACAAAAGAGAGTTACTTCTTTCCAAGTCGGATACTTTACAAGAACACATTCTTGTAAGAGTTGGTCCCGATACAAGTGAAACGCAAACTCAAAGTCATTCCTCGATTTGTAAACTATGCTTAATTCCAAAGTATGAGAAGACTGATTCTGGGGAGAGACTATCGTAGACACCTTGGAGAAGACTTTCACAAAAGATACCAACCTTGGGAACCTGGATATAAAAACCCACCACAAAAGATACCAACCACCTTGGGAACCTAGATATAAAAACCCACCATACCAGGACTGTGGTCTACACTTGTGAAACGTATTCCGTTGAAGGAAGTCAACGATCGTGTTCAGACCTTAGAGGATTATAAAGGCCTGATACAAGAACTGTTTCCATTGAATTTTGGACGCTATGCGGTGTGTGTCTTAGTGACTGCATTTCTTGGATTTCGTTTTCCAGGACATTCGTTGTGGAGTATTTTGAGGACCATTGTTTGTCTTGGATTATTTTGGAGGACCCGTGGTTGTTTTGGACTATTTTGATGAACCGTAAAAAAAAATATGACCATTCATGCTTTATCGGTACACGAAAGACAAATTGTACTCAAAGTGTTGAGAGTGGTGATGAAGACGAGTGGTGTACCTCCGTGTGAAGAAGACATTAGTCAAACTTTATCTACCCTTCATAGGTTTCAAGAAGTGTGCATTGCTAGTGAGTTACACCAACAACTTTACGCTTGGAAAGATGTACGTGACTGGAGAAAAATTGGTTTCGATGTTTGGCTACAAGAAGTGGCCCAGTTTGCTAAAGATCTGACACGTCACTAAGTTTCCAAAAGTGAAATGGGAACCTAAGTCAAATATGACCTTAGAAACAATCCTGGAAGAACCTGACACAGCAAAGAAAGACCACACCGTCGTCGTCCAAATACAACCCCCTGAGGAACACACCCCGTCCTTACCGTCAGAGACATTTCATTCTTCTACCACCACCACCACCAAAACAAAGACGAGCAGAAGAATACTACCACCAGTGCCTGTACACTCCATTCATAGGACAGTGTTTTGTTCTTGTTGTACATTGACTTGTTTGTACAGAACTTTAATTCTTTTAGTGGTAGCCTTAATCTTGTACCTGACCATTTTTTCCGTTTGCATTTTTGTCCTTCATGACTTGTAAAATATGTTTTTGTTGTGTTGTTTTACAAAAAAAAAATAAATAAACGTGTATGAAACGTATAAAATGTCTTGGGTCTTTTGTCTTCTTCTCAAAAATCTTCCTACCTCAGTCATGGCTACATCTTCTTCTGCCTCGTCTGCCTCTTCTAATTCCTCTGTGGTCAAAGTGATCGACGAAAAGTTAGATCGCCCCAGTTGGGAAGCTTTGTATCTGCGCCATCCTTTTAACATGTTGATTGCTGGACCGAGTGGTTCAGGCAAAACCGAATTTGTCAAACGTTTGATCGAACACAAATCTCATCTGTTCGATCGTCCACCTCAACGCATCGTGTGGTGTTACAAAGAGTGGCAATCGTCTTACACCTTACTTCGTGAAAGTCAAGGAGAAGCCATTTCGTTTGTAGAAGGCATTCCTCGCGAAGACGATGGGATCGTGTCTGACGTGAGTCAAACACATCTGGTCATCTTCGACGACATGTTAGGAGAAGACGAAGAAGAAATTAAACTTTGGTTTACACGAAAAGTACATCATCGAAATGCCAGCATCATTTACATTACCCAAAATTTATTTCAACAAAATAAAGCCCATCGGACCATCAGTCTCAACGCTCATTACGTGGTCTTGTTTAAAAACCCCAGAGACAAATCTCAAGTGCAAGTGTTAGCCAAACAGTTAGGCACTCCTTGGTTAAATTATGCGTACGACGATGCCACTCAAACACCTCATGCGTATTTACTCATTGACTTAAAACCGACCACCTCCGACTATTTGAGATTTCGTACCCAATTGTTTCACCCTTGGTGCCAAGAAGGAGGTCCTGTCTTTTACACGTCCCCTTCAGTCACTCTCTAAAAAAATGCTATAAAAACATCTACCGCGTCATTTCTGTCTCACAGTCTTAAAGATGACTTGCTTTCAAGCTCATCCTTCGGCTAAATTGATTCGTGCCTTGTATGGCATCAGTCGTGAAAAAAAATGCACAAGTCCGTGCTCATTTGTTAGAAGCTAGTCTTAAAGAAGTGTTACGATGGTTTACTTTGACGGCACGTCAATTACTGCAAAGCATCATTCACATCCCTCATCAAACTCAACGTTTTTTTCAAAAACATAAAGGGGCGCTGTCACAACTAGCCGATCCTAGAATCGATCCACGGACTAAAAACAAATTATTTTAACCCCTGGAGGTAACGGTTCTTTAGGAGGGGTTATGATTCGTTCACTTTTGAAATGGGATCCTAATGCCCAAACCAAAAAACCCAAAAAACCAAAAGCCCCCGAAAAAAAGAAAAGCCCTAAAAAGAAAGCCCCCAAGAAAAAGAAAAGTTCTGAAAAGAAGAGTAAAACACCCACCACCACCACCACCACTGGCACCCGCAAGAGAGGTACTGCTGCCAGGACGCAAACGTACACCCGCAAGACACCACCACGACAGCCAGCAGTGACGAGGTCTCCTCTTGCGTCCACTTCTTCGTCTTCTTCACCTCCCTTCATGATGATGCCTGCCAAACCAGACTTAAGACAAGTGTTTCCTAATTTGATGCAAAAATGGAAACCCATTTCGAAAGTCACCACTTCGGGACCCTCCACTTCGGTTGATCTGGCCATGGCAGCGGCCGCTAAAAAAGTACCGTCCCCTAAAACCAAAGTCCAAGAGAGAACCGGCGTGTTACAAAGTTTAGTGGATTTATCCAAAGAAGAATTGAGACGATTTAGTCCGTTGAAAATACCTCAACGTCGAGTGAGGCCTGTCATGAAGATGGTACGTCGTGCGGACAATCAGTGGAGACGTGTTCCAGTATAAAATAGAAGGGTGACCTGCCAGAGACTTCAGACTTACTCCTAACCTCCAAGATGACCCCCAAACGTGCATACCACCAAAAAAAGAAGAAAACCAAAAAAGGACTTCCACCTCGTCTGGCTAAACATTGGGACGTCTTGTCTGTCCTGACCAAATCCAATCCTCCTATGCGAAAGCAACTCATTCAAACAGCCCCTAAAGAAATCATCGATACCGTGTGTGAATGTTGTTTGAACGTCTTGAAAGGAACGGTATCTTTGTCCAAGATACAGAAACAAAAATTAGGTAAACATCGGAACGTTCTTCGTCAAATGGTGAAAAAGAAAATACCTCTCCAGCAAAAGAAAAAAATGTTGGTGCAACGATGAGGATTTCTACCTATGCTGATAGGACCGTTGTTAAAAATAGCGGCTCCTTTGTTAGGAACGATTGCTGGACCGCTTTTAGGAGGTGTCATGCGATAAAAAAAGAAGATAAAAAGGACACCCATCTCTGGAAAGACCACACCTTTTTGTACCTTTGGATGAAATGGAAGGACGAAAACTGACTTTAGTACCTTAAAAACGATGGATGGAATTCCATCGTTGGAACGAACAACGGATACCTCATTTACCACCCAATCCTAATCTCAACGAGATGTCACAGTTACAACAAGAATTACAAGCGCTGTTGGAACGAAGCGATTTGTCAGAAACAGAAAAATCCCAACAGTACGGTCAACTCTTACAACGTCTGCAACTCTTTCACCAAAAAGCTGTAGACGAAACAGCTCAACCCACTCTGAGAGATTTCAAAGCCTTGATGAAAAGTGAACCTAAACTCACCACCACAATTAAAACAGACACCGCCACGGGGATGACAACAGAAGAAGACGAGCCCCGAGAAGTGTTTCAAACTCCGTCTGCTGGCAAACCTAGTCAAATTTAAGCTTTCTTGTTGACACCCTCTCCTACCCCTCATCGAGAAGCCATGAAAGCTCGAGTTCATAAGAGGATGTCCACTCCTTCTTCAGCAGAAGAAAAAAAGAAAGACAGCAAGACTGAAGTGAAAAAAAAAGACACCACCAAGAAGATACCTGCCATCACCACTCCTGTGGCTCGTCGAACGCGTCAAGTCACTTCGTCCAAACCTTACGACACTCAAAGTAGTAGCATCGAACAGTGGGTAACTTATTGAGGAATCATGGAGAAACTTTTAGCCAGCCTTTATTACAATCCTGGCCATGCTGCTGGTTACGGAGGAGTTCAAAAATTATATCGAGCTGCCAAAAGTAAATTGAAAAGTGTACGTTTGCCCGAAGTACGACGATGGTTACAAGAACAATCGACGTACACGTTACACAAACCCATTAGAAGAACATTTTCTAGAAGTCCAACCCAAGTGGAAGGCATCGATCATCAATGGCAAGCCGATTTAGTCGACGTCTCTCATTTGGCAACCTACAATCGTGGTCACAAATATTTGTTTTGTGTCATCGACGTGTTTTCCAAATTGGCTTGGATCGTGCCTTTGACTTCTAAAAGTAGTACCGAATTGGTACGTGCCTTAAAATTGGTCTTGAAACAAAGTGGTCGTCACCCTTTACAATGACAAACTGACAAAGGCACCGAATTTCTAAACCAAGCTTTTCAAAAAGAATTGAAACAAAGACAGATTCATTTTTTTACCACCGAAAATCCTGAAACGAAAGCCAGCATCGTGGAACGTTTTCAAAGAACTTTGAAAGAACGCATGTGGAAATATTTTACACATCAACACACTCTCAAGTACATCGACGTGTTACCCCGTTTGGTCAAAGCGTACAATCAATCGTACCATCGAAGCATCGGATGTGCCCCCGAAGAGGTCAGCCCTGAAAAGGAAGTAACCGTGTTTGATCGATTGTTTGGTACACCCCAGAGCTGACCACCCCAGAAAAATCCTTGCTGGAGTTGAAGACAGGAGATTGGGTTCGCATCGGAAAAACCAAACGCACTTTTGACAAATGTTATTCACCCAACTGGACCACCGAATTGTTTCGTGTCACTACACCCGTGCGTGGACGCAATCCTCCAGTCTATAAATTGGAAGACATGCACGGTGAAGTGCTCAAAGGAACATTTTACTTGCCTGAGTTACAACGAGTGACCAGAAAAGATGACGACTTGTACGACATCGAAAGCATTCTCGAACAAAGAACACGCAAAGTGGGCAAACGTCGAGTAGAAGAAGTCAAAGTACGTTGGAAAGGATATCCTCCTAGTTTTGATTCTTGGATTGCCGCTTCTCAAGTCGTCGACTATAAAAAGAAGAAGAAGTAACCTAACATGCCATTCAACACAACCACGACCTCGACTCCTTCGCAGAGTTCTTCTCTTCAAGAATTACAAAAACAACCGCTCTGGGTGTGGTGCGGAGAACGTGTGCCTAAAAATCAAATTGTCTTTTTCTGCCAAATTTTTGTGGTGTATTGTGTCATCGGAGCAGCTATTGCCAATTTGAGTTTGCAACAAGGGGACAAACAATTGTGGACCATTTTACTCAGCAGTTGCATCGGTTATCTTTTACCCAGTCCCTCTTTGAAATTTACGACGACGACGGACAACAGTCACCACAACAACAGCAGCCAACACCACTGGAGAACGACCAACGCCAGTCCACCACCTTCTTCCAGTCACCATAATACCACTCCTCTTTTGGAACCCTTTGAACATCATTTGAACTCGAGTGACTCCTCGGACGCCAAAACTTTGGACCTACTATGAATGACCAATTTTATTTAACTTTACCCAGTGACAGTTCCATGGATGTGTTTCCCAACAACAAATTATGTTGTTTCACGGCCAAATT
Source organism: Margaritifera margaritifera (assembly GCA_029931535.1). NCBI lineage: Eukaryota > Metazoa > Mollusca > Bivalvia > Unionida > Margaritiferidae > Margaritifera > Margaritifera margaritifera. Next base: position 469,187 of record JAQPZY010001415.1, on the reverse strand, counting down.
ACCTCAGACCATCCAATTGGATCACGACGCTCATTGGGAAGTGGCTTTGGTAGAAATCATTCATCCTACGCAAATCAAGAATGTGTCTGGAAATCAAACCGTTTTTGACGTAGCAATCTATAACGAAAAGGTGCAAAAAGAGTTGGACGCCCATGATCCTGAAATTGGGAAAAAAATAGGTACACAAAAGGGCAATCCTCCCTACTCGACCTATCGCATGAGAATTCCTGAAGGGTATTATTTTAGTCCTCAACATTTGGTGGAGACGTTTACGGCCGTCTTCGAAGCTCAATTTGGCAAAGCCTTGGAAAAAAAACAAAAATGGGTAGAGATCAGATACCATCCTGTGGCACACCGTTTCGTCTTGCAATTTTTGAAAGGGTATGGGGGGAAGCCATTCGACGACAAAGTTGACAAAGAAAACTTTCAGATTCACGACAGGAAATTCATGACTATCACTTTTTCTTCTGGGTTGTTTGAAATTTTGGGTGGAAATAAAGGCTATCATGGTGATCGAACAGTCCTCACCAACACAGATTTCGGAGAGGCTTTACGCACCCCTATCGAATTGAACGTTGGACTGAATTTAATGTTTGTGTACTCCGATGTGGTAGAATTCAACGTGGTGGGACTCACAGCCGCTCCCTTACTGAGAGTCATTCCTTTCAAAGTGGATACTGCTGCCGGTGCGTACGAAGAAGGTGGAAACACGTTTCACGTTCACCGTGAATTTGTACATCCTCATTATCTTCCAGTCAGTAAATCGTATTTTGACAGTGTCAACATTAGCATAAAAGGAGATTTGGGACAAGATGTGCCATTCATTGACAAAGGAAAAGTCACGGTAAAGCTACATTTTCGAAAAAAGCTCTCTAACGAATTGTAACTGACCGAAAGAAAATGAATCCAGTATACCGAGGAGTGGCTCGACAACGAGGACACGGTTTAGGAGATATGTTAAAATCGGCTTTTCGGACGGTAGCCCCTATTTTGAAACCCATGGTGACTCGAGGATTTCATGCCTTAAAAGATGCCGCTTTGACGCAAGGAAAAGAATTTCTGCAAAACGTCCTCATCGACAAACAAAATCCTAAAGAAGCCTTTATGAGAGCAGGAAAAAATGTGTTGATGCACACTGGCAAAGATCTTTTGGGTCTCCGAGAGAGTCCTATTAATTCACTTCACGCTTCTGGCCCTGGCATTACTTCTTCCTCCATTCCACAGCAAGGACAAGGCAGAAAGAGACGACGTCGAAATCCCTTCAGAGTTCATAAAACACACGGTGGTTCAAAAAAAAAAAAAAAGAAAAGAAGAACCGTCAGAGAATTAGACGTGTTTGATTACTAAAAGCCATTGAAAAAAATGATGCACCGAGATTCTTGCGAATGTACCAAGTCAGAACTGGATATGTTTTCCATGCCTCCTACCATGATGACGATGCAAGAATCCCAATGGGTAGAATTTCATCCTGTATCGTCTTTGACGGATTCAGCTCCTATCGAATTTGAAATCAAAGGACAAACCGAAGATTACATCGATCTGAATAACAGCTACTTGTACCTGAAACTCAAAGTGGCCCAAACGAAGGATGGTGCCCCTCCAGATGCCGATGACCTAGTGGCACCCGTCAATAATTTCATGCATTCCTTGTTCAGCGGAATAGATTTGTACTTGAATAACAAACTGGTTAGCAGCAGTTTGGATACTTACCCTTACCGTGCTTACTTGGAAAATCTCTTGACGTACGGAAAAGAAGCCAAGAACACTCATCTGGATGCTTCGGTGGTCTGGAAACCTGACACCGCGGGAACGAGAAAGGAGGGGGTCCACCCTAATACAAAGATTATTAATATCTTCAACGACACACTTGCGACTGTACCGGCGAAGGTTACGAAGGCTGAACACGATCTAACTGAAAATATAACTCCAGAAACCCCGTACAATGTGGGATTTAACGCCCGTCGAGAGAAAATCAGAGACCGCCCTTTAGAACTGATGGATCGTTTGTATTTGGACATGTGGTTGTAAGACTAGTATTTGTTGAACGGAGTAGATGTACGCCTGACACTGAATCGCAGTAGTACTGCTTTCCATTTGATGGCCACTGGTGACAACAACCCGTGGAAAACCTTCATCGAAGAAGCCAGACTTTACGTGCGCCGTGTAGAAGTCTTACCTAAAGTAGCCAACTGCCAAGTATCCTGTGCGACGAGTGGAAGTGAAAACATTTACCATTGGCACTGGAGCCCAATCCAAAGTCGAAGATCACGTCTTCCAAGGACAGATACCCAAACGTTTGCTGATTGGCATCGTCAAAAATTCAGCCTTCAATGGATCCCACAAAGAAAATCCGTTCAACTTCAAGCACTTTGACGTCAAAAAGATAGAAGTCAGTCGAGATGGCAAGGCATTGTGTACCAGACCTTTTGAACCTGACTTTACCCAGAAAAATTACTTGCGATCTTACTTGAGTCTGTTTGAAGGCACAGGACAGTTAGGCACCAACACCTGCCACGGTATTTCGTACCAAGATTATGCGGGATGGTATGCCTTGTGGGGTTTTGATTTCACTCCTGACCAAGGCAGCGACGAAGGACATTTCCACCCTATAAAATCAGGCCCACTTCGTGTGGAACTTCAGTTTGCAAATCCTCTACCCGAGACAGTGAACGTCGTCTTGTATGCAGAATTTGATAATACTCTAGAGATCAACAGTTTGAGAGAAGTAATTCTAGACTATTAGAAGAAAAATAAAAGATGCAACACGTAGAAGAAGAACCTATGGAGATAGATAATGATGAGGGATTTTGTGAAGCACAACAGTCACAAATCACTGATGATGACGGGTTGATTCATCCAGAACTTCCAAAATAAGAAGAGAATAATACTGTTCCCAAGTTTATTGGATTTATTTCTCGATGGTCTGAACAAGAAAAAGATTTAGTCTCCTGTTATGCTAAGGAATTGACTGAAAGAATTAACAGCCTGACCCGAGAACATTGTCATGGATGTCAAATCGATCATCCCAGTCAGAAACAACACGACCAATGTTTGATGATGACGGGCGAAGAAACATTGGATGAACATTTGGAGGAGGCCTGGTCTCAGATCTCGGAAGAAAAGGTGTTGAGACAATGGTATAAAGACTTGCAGGATTCTTCTTCACCTCCACTCACTCCTCTGGAGATCAAACGCATCGAAGCTCTCATTCAACAGAGTACAGAATCTATCCGCAGTGAATCGTCGTGGAATTACTTGACAGATCAATTCAAGTTTACAGTCAAGTGTAAATTGATGACTAATTATTTCCTGTGAAAAAATGGATGCCAGGGAACTTCATTACCTGTTGACTCGCAGTTCCTACACTTCAACTTGGAATCCTGTGGTGTGTGCTAAAGATGAACTACCTCATCGCAAACCTAAAGACGTTCATGCCTATGTCATCAATACCGACGACAGTCATCGACCAGGAACCCATTGGGTAGCTGTGTACTTTCCCAACGATCACAGTGGTGGTGTGGAATATTTTGATTCTTATGGATTACCTCCTTTGGAAGACGACATCATTGACTTTATGAGAAGAAATGCCATCTCTACTCGATTCAATAATGCCCGATTGCAAGGATAAGATTCAATGGTGTGTGGACAATATTGTGTACATTTTCTTCATCAACGCAGTCTAGGATATTCCTTAGAACATTTAGTGACTAGTTTTGATAGGGAATATGCTCGAAACGATGCTAAAGTAGAACGATGGTTTTGTGAACGTTATGGTTGTCTCTTGTCTTTAGCTCAGACACGTAGTGTGCATCAGAATGATGTAGATGTACAAAAGTGGAAGTTTAGTTTGCCTTCCCAACGTTGTCAACCTGTAAATACGTTCCTGTTTAATATCTTGCTGATTGTTTACCTTTTTATGTTTAGAGAAACTTCTTGTTGTTCATTTAAAAAATGTTGATTTTTTGAGAAAAAAATCGGGTTGTGTGTTTTTTTTATTGAATTTGAAAAACAAAATGAATAGGCCCTATCTATCTCTTTCTATCGATCTGATGTCACCACCTTTATCCATTTTCTCACTCTCGATCTGAACCCCATGTTTTCCATCGCGTCCGCGCTTCTAACATATAAAGCGGTGCGTTGGCCAGTGTAGTCACCAGCATTTTTCATTAGATTCAGGTAGCAGCAGGTGGAGAGAGCAGACGTGTGGCAGACGTTTAACGCTAGAGGCAGACGCAGTGGACGAGGAGGGGGGGATTCAGTCTTGGCAGCCTTGCAGCAGCTATGGAACACCCAACTACAACAAAAGAAGTATGGAAGTATGGGGCCAAGCTGCTGTGCTGGCCAATTGAGTAAGTGTCGACCTACCCCCCAACCCCCCGCCAACAGCCGACCACATGGAGCAACATGTTCTACATAGCGAGCTACCAAGGGGCGCTGCGTTAAAGATAGAGCCGGCACGGCAGGCAGACAGAGCTTCTCTACCGGGGACCACCTGCTGTTAACAATAGTCCTTCTAAGGGCTATCACATTGCCTGAATCAATGTGGTTTTCAATTTGGCTTTTTTTCGAAAACCCCTTTTGATTATACTCTTTTAAAACACAAATTTGATCAATTTCGAACCACCGTCTAAAAAATTACAACTTACAATTGTAGTGTGCGTGATACGAAAAAGATATGAGTAATTCTTACTCAAAGATTGGTATTGTCCTTTTGCAAATAATATGTACACTTTGTACACAAAATTTTCACAACTGGAACTACTCGCGTTAAATGGAAAAATTTTTGTAACTCGTAGTATTGTCATAATTGAACAAGTGGCTTACACTTTATTGGTATTAAGGACAGCCCGACTTAGTTTAACTGGGCAGAATTTGATCATGTATGTACGTTACTGGCGTTTCAGCTTCCGTAACGCTTCGCGCTTTCGCTTGCCTAGTCCGTGCCGCCTGTGCCACTCCAGACTGCATCCAAGAAGCAATTTAATCAACAAGTGCGCTACAACGCGCACATATATACCTGTAAACATTGTGGTTCTAGTCCTATGCACAGGTATAAATGTACACACTCTTCAATGGCGCGCATTCATTTAACCGCCTTAATTGTGGGGAACCATGCTACGCTGGAGGGGTGTACTCAGCAAAGTGTCAGATGTGTTGCGAACTGTTAACACACCTGACTAAATATGAAATTAAAACTTACACATCCCTCTGGGGTGTGTAAACTACATATCCTCCAATAGCGCTCATTCAATTAACCCCCTTAATTGTGGGGAACCATGCTGCGCAGGAGGGGTGTACTTAATTAGAGTCAGGTTGTTACAAACTGTCAACACACCTGACCACTAAATCTCCCTATGCGTGCTTTGCACGCTGCGGGGGTATATAGTCGTACATGCCCGAAGGGAGAAAACGACTCTAATTCAAGTATCTATCTATCAGTGTAGTCAATCTCGTTGACTCGTCAAGATCTCAACAACACTTCAAGAAGATGGCAGCAGCCAAGATAAGCAAACTGAACGACGCTATGGTGAATATGTAGAGGGTGAAGCATCATTTTTATGGAGACCAACCCAGAGAGAAAGACAATGATCTTCCTACAAATGGCTCATGATCTGGTGGAAGAAGTCCTAAGAGAAGAAATCATCAGGGACAGAACGGAATGGGAGTAGAGACAAAGACTACGGCAGCAGCAAAGACAACAACAACAACAACAACAACAACAACAACAACAGCAACAGCAGCTCTTGCAGTCGATGAAAGTACCAGACGGAGAAGTCAGCTGTAAGATAGATTGTGATGAGTTTGCCTTCTCTTTTACCAGAAAGAGAGCTTGTCCATCAGCAGCCACGAGACCTGTGGCTAAACGTGGCCGCCCTGCTGCGGCTGCTGCAGCTACTGCTGCTACTAGAAGTTAAACAACATAACTTCTTAACCCCAACTGTCCTTTTCAGGGCCACCCATTAATCAAGAAAAGATTAATTTTCATATCATTGCCATATATATGTGTTTGTATGTGTGTGTGTGTTTGTGTTTTACCCACTCCAAAAAAGAATCCCTTTCCCCAAAAAATAATGTTTGTATAGATAGTGTGGTGTGCGTTTGATTAAAAAATAAAAATAAATGGTGTGGTGTGTTTGATAAAAAATTTTAAAAAATGGATTGTATGTTTGTGTTTGATAAAAATAAAATAAAAAATAAAAAAGGATAGTGTGTTTGTATGTTTGATTTTTGAAAAAAAACTTTATAAAAAAGGATTGTGTGTTTGTGTTTGATAAAAATAAAAAAAAAAATAAAAAAGGGTGGTGTGTTTGTGTGTTTGATAAAAATTTCTGAAAAGTAGTTTCTTTTAGGTCCGCGCACTGGGTCTGTGTTTTTGGGGTAAGGGGTCATGGAGTGCAGAATCCGCGAAGCCTAGAATGACGTCATAGGGATGACGTCAGACGCGGATAGTGTGAGTAATGTTTTTTTTAGGTGTGAGGGATGTTTTCCTTCACGTCCGCGCTTCTAGGATATTAAAACAACACCTTCCCAAGTTAAACTACCCCTGTTCACTTGTCAAGATGAATACCATAGAAATTGTACGACAGATCCGAGTTCATCTAGAGGTGGCGTGGCACCTCCTCCATGAAGTGGAGAAGAGGGAGGCGGAGAAACAGGAAAATAAGAAGGAGCCCATCAGACCCCACCTGATAATGGAGGAGAAGGAAAATTGGGAGTCTGAAACAACCCATCCTCCTTTTATGCTGGACAACAGCTCCAAGCGCTGCATGAGTGCAGCCACATGGAGGGGAAGCTGTCCCGCTTGTCCCTCTAGATGTACTCTAAACCCAACGGCCCTTTTCAGGGCCACCCATTTCACAAGAAAAGATTAATTTTCATAATTGCCATAGGTGTTTGTATGTTTGTGTGTTTGTATAGAGTGTGTTTGTTTATTCCCCACTCCAAAACAAAATTCCCATTCCCTTGTATGTGTTTGTAGAGTGTGTTTGTATAGAGTGTGTTTGATTAAAAAATAAAAAAATAAAAAAAGATGGTGTGATGTGTGTTTTGTTTGTATGTTTGATAAAAAAAAAATATGTTTTGGAAAAAAGGATGTTTTCCTTCACGTCCGCGCTTCTAGCATATAAAGCGGCGCCTTCCGCAGTCGCACCATCATTCCATTCCATTCCATTCAGGCAGCAGCAGGTGGAGAGAGCAGACGTGTGGCAGACGTTTCACGGTAGAGGGAGACGTAGTGGACGAGGAGGGGAGGAGGCAGTCTTGGCAGCCTTGCAGCAGCTATGGAACACCCAACTACAACTACAATGACTCGCTCTTAAAGTATGGAAGTTTGGGGCCAAGCTGCTGTGCTGACCAATTGAGGAAATGTCGACCTACCCCCCGCCCCCCCCCCCCCCCGCCAACAGCCGACCACATGGAGCAACATGTTCTACATAGCGAGCTACCAAGGGGGCGCTGCGTTAAGGAGAGAGTCAGCAAGGCAGACAGACAGAGCTTCTCTACCGGGGACCACCTGCTGTTAACAATAGTCCTTCTAAGGGCTATCACATTGCCTGAATCAATGGAGTTTTCAATTTGGCTTTTTTTCGAAAACCCCTTTTGATTATACTCTTTTAAAACACAAATTTGATCAATTTCGAACCACCGTCTAAAAAATTACAACCCACAATTGTAGTGTGCGTGATACAAAAAAGATATGAGTAATTCTTACTCAAAGATTGGTATTGTTTTTGGAAATAATATGTACATTTTGTACACAAAATTTCTCTTAACTGGAATATTCGCGTTCAATTGCAAATTCTTTGAAACTCGTAGTATTGTCATAATTGAACAAGTGGCTTACACTTTATTGGTATTAGGGACAGCCCGACTTAGTTTAACTGGGCAGAATTTGATCATGTATGTACGTTACTGGCGTTTCAGCTTCCGTAACGCTTCGCGCTTTCGCTTGCCTAGTCCGTGCCGCCTGTGCCACTCCTGACTGAAACCCTTGAAGCAATTCAATCAACAACGTGCGCTATGACGCGCACCTATATACCTGTAAAACATTGTGGTTCTACTCCTATGTACAGGTATAAATGTACACACTCTCCAATAGCGCGCATTCATTTAACCCCCTTAATTGTGGGGAACCATGCTGCGCTGGAGGGGTGTACTCAGCACAGTGTCAGGTGTGTTGCGAACTGTTAACACACCTGACCAATTTAAAACTTACACATCCTTCTGGGGTGTGTAAATTGTACACATCCTCCAATAGCGCGCATTCAATTAACCCCCTTAATTGTGGGGAACCATGCTGCGCAGGAGGGGTGTACCAAATTAGAGTCAGGTGGTTGCAAACTGTCAACACACCTGACCATTAAATCCCCCTATGCGTGCTTTGCATCCAATCATCAATCAATCAATCGCACCATTCATACTTTCACTCCGATACAATGAACACGGTAGAGCTATTGCAGGAAGCCTGGGATGTCATGGTGGGTGAGGAGTCTTTGGTGGAAAGGTTGGAGTGTTGGTGGAGATATCCTGCCACCAAGCCATACGTCACCAGCCAACTAGCGGCTCTAACCTCAGCGAGGAGGCTGATGAAGGATGTCTTGGTGGAGGAATCGCAAAAGACTTCTTCGGCTCCTTGTCGTGTGGTCTTTATCAAGTAGGCCCTCGACTTACTGGATGGAGTGGAATACTTCCTACACCAAGTGAAGGAAGATTGTTGGATCTATCCACCCGCCAGTAGCGTCAGGCGTGAAGAGATAAATCTTTACATGACAAAATTATTATTAAAAAAAGTTTTGGAGCAAGAAGTAGCCCACAGTAAGATCTTGTGGGCTCTCGAAAGAAGTCAAAAAGAGCAAGCCAGGAAAGAAAAGGAATTTCATCGCCTGAATTTAAACTGAATGAAAATCCAGGATAAGTTCAGACTCATGGAACATCCCGACTGGCTACCTAATTCTTCACCACCACTCCCAAAGAAAAAGAAGAAGACCACCACCTTCCTGGGCTTCTTCACTCAATGTTGGAGGAAAAAGTAATCCTCATCCAATGGCCCTTTTCAGGGCTACCCATTTTTCAAGAAAAGATTAATTTTTCCATGATTGCCCTACTTCTCTCTCTCTCTATTTTTTCCACAGTTGGTACCCGTAGAGGCCCCACCATGTTCCATTCTCGTTGGTACCCGTAGAGGTCCCAATGTTAATTTCCCATGGTACCCCAAGTGCCACCCGCTATGTTAAATTCCCATGGTACCCATAGAGGCCCCAATGTTAATTTCCCATGGTACCCCAAGTGCCACCCTCTATGTTAAAATTCCCGTTGGTACCCGTAGTGCCACCAGTACCTATGTACTCACCATATACTACTGACATCTTGGGGAATCATTAGTGCTTTATGACCTTGGGAAATCATTATAACATGTGCTAAATCTTTATGGCAGGCTTTTATGTCGGATAAGAGCTCAATATCTGCGTCACAGTAAAAACATTTACTCACCAACATTCACTTTTCTTGATCTATGATCTTTAACCGGTTTAAATTTGATACATTGTGAAATACTCATTTAGCGATTATTGTATGGACAGTTAGTAATAGGGCACTGTTTTCTACGCTTTTCTATGTAATGGGTCATCACATGCATATTTTCACCAAGTAAAATGTGCATTATATATATTTTTTTCTAACTCTCCAAAATTGTGAATTTTAAACAAGTTGAATACTCCAACATTTCACCAGCGACCATTGTTAATCACCACTTTTTCTTTTAGTACTGGCAGTTATTTCTGTTTTATATGGAGATTGGTATAATCTGCCTAAAAATTGGAAGATTTTGAAGCTAAGAAACACTTACAGCCTATCGAATATGGTCAGCATCGGTGCGACTGATCTTTTGATGTTGTTGATCTCTTTTTTTCAAATGCTATACATATTGGGTGCGATTTATTTTCATTTATATTCATTGACGGACCTTGCTTCATAATAGTGGACGCGTAGAATAGTCGATTAACATCATTTTACAAACATAACTGATCTTGACCCTAAAATGTTGCCCGGCAAATTTGGGTTCAATAAGTCAGGCTTCCATTTGAGAAACAAACATTTGAAAATTAGCACCAGGCATCATTTACTAATTATAATATTTGATGTCAGGATGCTTCCTGTTAAATTTATTTAGTATTAATTGTACAGTTTTAACAAAAGTCGCAAATTGCGAACGGTGACAGATGGAAAAAAATTGATACAGGAAGGACGAAGCATGATTGACACAAGGTCATTGTACAAGCTACAAAGAACCTTGATGATTATTGAAGACTAAACAAGGGCGTGAGATATTATATTTCTAACTATGTATTAGATCAACAAGAAGAAAGACTCAGCTTGGTATAAAGGAAACTATGATGATGGTAAAAAGATCCATTATAACTAACATAGGTTTTACTTAAAGTTAATCTAGACTTAAAACTTTTGATTGGTCAGTTATAAGTCGGACTTAAATTTAAGCCATTCAGCTAGCTGGATTCTAAACTTAGCTTCCAGTCCTGGCAAAAGATTTGTCGGTGAAATCCTGACTTGATTTCCCAGACATTTTCAAACCTAGAGCAGATGTATGCATCTACTCAACACATATGCTCAGGCCCCCCCCCCCCCAACTATAACTAACTAAATAATTAACTAACTAACTAACTAACTAACTAATATATATATATATATATATATATATATATATATATATATATATATATATATATATATATATATATAGAGAGAGAGAGAGAGAGAGAGAGAGAGACAGAGAGACGGACGGAGAGACACAAAAGTTGGAAACGGGCCGGATGAAAATGTTTCCCTACGTTTCAGCCTACAATAAGGTATTCTACAGGGTACAATTAAGAGCATACACAAAGACACACTAACAAAGAGTGACCTGCGCAGAACAAAACATATTTACATATGGGCAGAGGATATATATATATATATATATATATATATATATATATATATATATATATATATATATATATATATATTATGAGTTGGAATGTCCATATTTTGACTTTGGGGTAAATTTCCTGGGGGATAGGGATGGACCGAGAGTTCAATGTCAGTTGCATGTAAACATGTATCCTTTCACGCTCGGCAAGTGTATATATATATATATATATATATATATATATATATATAAAAGAGATCAATATATATATATATATATATATATATATATATATATTTGTACTATGGGGACATCAATAATTTCCAAATGATGGCCCAGGATGTATATCAGTGGAGACTGTGGATGGACGTCGGTGCTAAAGTCACACACACACACACACACACACACACACAGACACACCAAATCTCAATCAAGTTATACTCGTAATTTGGGACTTATACTAAATTTATGTAAAACAACTCCCTATCATTGATCCACCAACAGGCTCTGTTTTAAAATGTCAAAATGTTGTGCACATGTGCAGAACACCTTAAGTCAAATGAAAATTTGAAGTCTGTATCTTGAACGCTATAGGAATAGTTGCTCAATATTACTCTCACACGCATGCACACATGTCTGGACGGGCAAAGGTTATCAGCGTATCTCCTATACATAAACTTCCATGTACATTTTAATTCAAAAGTACATTGATGTCCTCATAACATCTGTAAACGAGTCCTTAAACACGTGAGTATGTTTTCTTCTTAGTTAAATGACATTCTTAAAAACGTGATTATGTCTTTTTCTTAGTTAAATGATATTCTTAAAGATTTTAATTATTTACGTCTCTAACCAACTTTCTGCTATATGGAAGCGAATCCAAAAATTAACATAGCACATAGAATGCTACTTTTATCGTTTAGAAAAATCCTTTAGTCAGATGCATTCCATACACAGACAAAATACCAAACTTATCATATGATCATTGCGACCACTTCTAGATGATCGCAGGGGATTTTTGTCGCAGCAACGGTTGGGGTTGGGCACAGAGGAGCTGGAAGGTTGTTACAGTAACGTTATGGGGTGGGGGTAGAGGAGCTGGAAAGTAGTCACAGCAACGGTTGGGGTGGGGAACGAGAAGCTGTAAAGTAATCACAGCAACGGTTTTGGATGGGGACAGAGGAGCTTGAAGCCAGTGAGAGTAGTTGAAGCCCTGTATTAAGTTATATTTTCGACTCACGGGTTTCGTATAAAACGGGGGATAATTAATTGGTCTGTCCTTCCTTATGTCCGTCCTTCCGTACGTCCGTTCGTCTTCCGTTAGTTTCTGCACAATAGCTCCTTTGATTATTACTGGAATTCAAAGAAATTTCGTCTGTAGCTTGATACAGATCAAAGCGTGTATGCGTTCGATTATCAGTCTTATACGTCATTGCTTAGCAGAGTTATAGTTCCGGATTCTGCACGTCTGTTTTGTTTCCTAACAATATTTCCCTTATTTATAATTAGATTTCAACCAAAGTTTATGCGCAGCCATTGATGGAACTTTGGATAAGTCCGATTGTCCGCATTCTGTATCATTGTTTAGTAGTTATAACCCCTGTTTGACGGACCTATTCACTTTCCTTACTGCACAACAGCTCCTTTATTTATGATTGGATTTCAAAACAATTTATTAGACAGCTTGATATTTATAGGACCGTGGACGAGATTGATTATCAACATTCTAAGTCTATTTATTATATAGAAATACCTCGTTTTTGGACTCAGACACTTTAATTATTTTAGAACAATAACTCGATTAATTTTAATTGGATTTCAACCAAAGTTTATACACATCATGATATTGATGAGGCTTTGTGTGAATTGGATTGTCAGCATTCTACGTTAGTTAGCAAATTTATGGACCCATCCTCTTTTGTTTCTGACTCCCTAATTGGATTTATAAGAAATGTAGTAGGCAGTTTAATATTAAAGAGACTTCAGCTGAGTTTTAATTTCAGCGATGTCTATGTACCTGTTTGGCATACAACGTAATCTTTAAGCGGAGTTATTGCCCCTGATTGTCAAACTCACTTTTCTTTCTTTGCAATAAGTACCTTAGTATGAAACTTTATGTTGAAGACACCATGGCTAAGTCTGATTTTTCAGCGTTCAATCTGCATCATATCTCCGTCATCATTTTGTGGAGGTGTGGTCCCTGATTGCTGGATGCACCCACTTTTGTTTCCATACAACAATTTCTTTAATTATTAATGGCTTTCTACAAAATTTTATATGAATGTCTATATTGTTATAACTTCAGCGGAATTAGATTATCAGCTTAGTATGCCATCGCTTAGTAGAGATGTGGCCATTCAATATTGGACCCACAGTTTGCATACATCTTTCATCAGTACTAGCTTCCTTTACAAATGTACCTATACTCATTTATTATACCACAATTGTCACCTAGCCCTTTCCTCTACTAAGCTATACTTCCCTGCTTCTAACAAAAACGGGAAACATCAGTTCCTGGAATTTGCTTGTTGAACCTTAAAACAGGGTTCACCAAAACCATATACCAGAAGAAGAAACAAACACATAGACACTCACACATACACGGATAGACCGACACACAGGATCCGCCTTAAGAAAAAAAAATGTCACATTTAATCTTTGTTAATTCATGATATCTGCCTCTCTTATTTTCAAGTTTGTACCGAAATGAAGCTCATCACCGTCCTACTGACATGTGCATTGATGCATGGGTGAGTTATATTATTTATCTAAAAGTCTACATTCGTTAGAACTCCACATGTATACCGCCGACATCTCGATTATGGAAAATAAATTGTCCAAAATCTATTATTTTCAGACTATTTAAACTTCTTGTTATGTCGCCAACCTCGCCTAACTCGATACCATTTTCTACACCAGTTGATTTCGTTATAATTCTATTTGTTCTCACCAATATTCTCGTTCTGTTGTTTATTACTTCTATCAAACAGCGATTGGGTTTAATGCATTCATAACACTTGTAACAACAACAATGATGCTGAAAAAAACAATACTTGGAAAAAAAAGTAATAGTCGCTTATTCCCTACAAAACTTTCGAATTTGTCAATTTGTAACAAGGCGAAGAACCAAACTTACCTTATACAGCATTGACATTGGATAGTTTTCAGGTAGTATTCTAATACTATTTGAATACATAATTTTCCGAACATTAATCTTTGTTAAAGAATGTGGAGTTAATCTATTCACATGAAAAGAATATTAAATGGTACGTCAATTTGTTTGTAACATTAGTTGTGAAGGTTTACCTTTACATTTTAACTTTGAAAAAACACAGAAACTTATTGAAGAGTGTTTTCGGTCAACTATTTTGTATCAATATTACGATGATATTCTTGAGGTTTTTTTGTTACCTGTCTTGTTTTGCTACTGTCGGTATCTTTCCACGAGGGATTGGGAAGAAGAAATACAACTTCTGAGTAAACAAATCCACAATTAGTTATCGCATTGTTGCAAACTCAAATCTGCGATTGCTGCTACAATGCCACAATAAATCACGACGATGTGACAGAAAAAAGACGCTTTGACTTTTAGGAACACGTTCTCCACACCCACTGTTGTTGTTGATTTTGTTTCTGGGATTCTTGGAGAGACGAAGTGGAAGAAGATGGCACAGTGTTTGAAGACACGTTCATGGATTCTTCTTCTTTCCATAGTCAATGACTGGGATGCTGCAATTCGAGACTCGAATCTGAGTGATATCCTTTTTGACTTCTTGGATTAAACGTTTTCCCACTTTACGTCTTCTTGGATTAAACATTTTCCCACTTTACGTCTTCTTGAATTAAACGTTTTCCCACTTTACGTCTTCTTGCATTAAACGTTTTCCCACTTTACGTCTTCTTGGATTAAACGTTTTCCCACTTTACGTCTTCTTTGATCAGAATGCTTGTACGTCGTCGTTTTTTATTTTAGGTAACTCGTTTTAACTTGGGATAGTAAAAGGTTCCATTTAATACTTCTCCGTTCATACCTTCCAATTTATAGACAGGCGGATGTCATCGAAACACCTGTCTTGAGACACGAAACAATTCTATAGTCGAGTTTGGTAAATATCCTTTGTCTAATGTGCGTTTTCTTTTTTTCCGATGTAAACACATTCTCCTGTGTTTAACACTTCTTTATTTTTGGATGACCCAGAAGTTCCAGACAATCCATCAAGCACTGCCACTTTGTTTTGGGGAATCACTTCTTCTGGGGCACATCTAATATTTCGATGGTACGATTGAATATAGGCTTTCACCAGACGTGGTAACAGGTCAATGTATTTGAGAGTATGTTGATGTGTAAAATATTTCCACATACGTTCTTTCAAGGTTCTTTGAAAATGTTCCACGACGCTGCCTTGGTTTCAGAATTTTATGTGATGAAAATATGGATGTGTCGTTCTTTTTGAATTGTTAACCATTTTTTTTCAAGACGATTTTCAAAGCTCGCACTAAACCCAAACCTGTTTTGGGTGTCAGAGGGATCACCCAAGCCGATTTTGAGAACAAACCAATGACATTAAACAAATCCTTGTAACCTGGATCGAACGAAGCCAAGAGAGCAGATGTGTGCATAGTGTGTTAGCACTCCTACCATTTTCTCTCCTTGCGCCCCATGAGTGATGATATATACGTATGTTTGTGTGTATTCTGTGTGTATAATTCCTACTCTGTTCTCTCATTTCATTTCACTGCTAGGATTATAAGGATTATAAGGGTCGTAGTTTTGTTTATAAGTGGATATAGGGACAGTAGTGGGATTTAGTTTTGTTTATAAGATGTATCATTTCTATTTCAACCCACTTCTTTAACATCCTACTCTTTTTGTAAGTAAATATAGGTGCTGGTCAGTAGATGAGTTGATGATGGTCAGTTAAAACGGCGTATTGATTAGTAGGTGTGGGTGCATGTCAGTCAGACAGCGTGTTGGTTAGTAAGTATGTTCATGAACGCTCCTACATTTTTCAGGATGATAGTATGTCTGTATATGTGCTTGCACTCCTACTTTTTCATGGATATTTGCGTGTCTGTGTGCGCATGCCGGCCTTTTCCAGGCGTGATAATATGTCTCTGTATGTGTTAGCACTCCCACCATTTTTGTGCGGATGTGTGAGCACTCCCACCATTTTGATGGATGTTTGTACGGATGTGTGAGCACTCCCACCATTTTCATGGATGTTTGTGTGGATGTGTGAGCACTCCCACCATTTTCATGGATGTTTGTGTGGATGTCACTCCCACCATTTTCATAGGATGACATTATGTTTGTGTATGTGTGAGCACTGCCTCGCTTTTCATGGATATTTATGTGTATATGCGAGCACTCCACCCTTTTCAGTCAAAACGGCGTATTGTTTTGCATGTGTAGTTTTTATATTCCCCTTGTCCTCATACAGTCGCATCATGTTATTCATATGGACATTTTTGACATCATTATTGCCCTTGTGCTCAGAGTGACATTTTTGTACTCAAGACCATAACCATTTCTGGGACCAATAGGAAATATCATGTTAATGGCTAATGTTAAATTCTAATTGTCTCCGGAGTGACATTGTTTATGGTTACAAATGCCTATTTTGTTAACATAAGGAGCAGTAGCAATGTTCCGTTTCACTGAATTATAATAAACTATAGACTTTATACTTTGATTTCAGTGAATTATAATAAACTATAGACTTTATACTTTGATTTCAGTGAATTATAATAAACTATAGACTTTATACTTTGATTTCAGTGAATTATAATAAACTATAGACTTTATACTTTGATTTCAGTGAATTATAATAAACTATAGACTTTATACTTTGATTTCAGTGAATTATAATAAACTATAGACTTTATACTTTGATTTCAGTGAATTATAATAAACTATAGACTTTATACTTTGATTTCAGTGGAGTAAAAATAAATCGAACAATATGTAAGAGCATGCAATAATAAAATTGCTTGAAACTTGAGTCACTCATGATGACAAAACTTCAGTCACTAATGCTAACAAAAAAGGGGGTTTGGTATAGTGCTTGAAACAAACATAGTATGCAAAAGTGTACTATGTTGCAAAAGTGTACTATGTTGCATTTTGCTTTGTCCTTTTCAAAAGGAAAAAGATCCTGAAAATATATAAAGTGGATAACATTTCGTACTTGGCATATAATTTTCAAGTAAATATCAACAATGTAAAGAAAATACGTGCTTTTCTTCTATTTAGGACATTATATAACGTTTAAGATACTTGTCTCGAAAAAAAAAATTGTAAAAGTTTTAAGAAGAGTTGTATAGTTGCGAATTTTTATCCTTATTTCGAAATGTGAATTTTTTGGCTATGACAAACATTCTTTGGAAAGAAAGGTAACCTTTTTGTTTGTTTAAATTGCATAAATCTATCCTTTCTTTTTATTATTTTCATCTGAGTATTCAGGATTGTTTCCTGTGTAACAGGTATATAATTTAACATCTTTTTGTTTTCAATTGGGGATTGTCTTGAAGACTACTTGTGAAGATATATGAAAACAAATAGTGAAGTAGTAAATATTTTACATTACATTATATTATGGGCATGTTCGTACCAAGGCATAACCTATTTTTCCTTTTACGTCTATTTAGTCAAAGACGGATAGATGGAATAATGGATTAATCGATCTGCCTAAAGTATTCAGTCTCGCATCTGTCAGTACCCGTGACGGATGACATGTTAGTAGACAAACTGATAAATGAATATTTTTGGATAAACGGTATGCCCCTCTGACACGATGTATCAAATCGCGATCGTGTTCTAATTACAGGTTTCTAATGATAATTAAATATACACAAATTCCATATTTTTATCATCGTAGTGCTTTTGTTTTTCAGGGCAAATATAATTATTAGATGGCATGGAATATGAACATTGAAAAGGCAAGACAATATTCTTATACTGTTGAGTGAGTGTCGACCAAACTACTTTCCAGTTTAATTTTAAAATTACTCCGCTACTAATTTTACCGGTTCTGTGTCATATGATATTCATAATTGCAACCTTCCGTTAAACAATATTGCTACCCACCCCCACACCCTCTTTGACACGACCCAGTATATGTATGTTGCGGGCCTGTCATGCGTGGATACCAACTAGCTTGTCAGACACCATTTCGAATAGGCGGAGCATATATGATGGGCGCATTGAACACAGGAATCTTTTTTTTTTTCTTTCTGATTGTTACAGATTTTACCGATTTCGAGGTTGAAATACTTTTAAGTTTTGTACTCCTCACTTATTTCAGGGCATATTGCGTGCAAACTCTACAGCATGGCCATGGCGATGTGACGTATACTAATCCGACGGCTCTGGAACTATTTCATTTGATGGACGCTAATCACGACCACAATCTTACAGTAGCAGAGCTTCACCAGACCTTTCTTGTCTTTGATATCCGTAGTATGTTACTTCCTTTTTTCGGGCTATTTTTAATTTGTAAAGCAAATTTCAACCAAGCAATAAATTAGTGTTCATTTCAACTAAGGACTAAAAGTGATGCTTTAAATCTTGAAACGCAGACAAAGATACAGGCTTCCGGAACGTACAGAATACTCTTGGATTTTCTTAGAAGCTGAATGTACTATTAGTTAAGTGATTGTTTTACTGACCCGGTAATGGAGTATTACCTATACTGCAATAATTCTAAATTTCAAGGTTGGCAGACAATTTTAAGTATGGTTTATAATTTTGACGTCATGGGTCTAAGTTTAAGTTATGTCGTTAGACAGTTTTATTACTTCCCTGCCAGACCTGGAGGTTGTATGAAAAATTTCATGCTCCAGGTAGGACTCAGTTAAACAATCTAATGGCTTATTGGGCAGTATTCTGACATCAACTAAACAATCCAATGGTTTATTGGTCAGTAGTATGACATCAACTAAAGATTTGAATGGTTTATTGGTCAGTATTGTGACATTAGCTAAACAGTCTAATTGCTCGTTGGTCAGTATTCTGACCGCAGTAATCAGACCGCAACATTTTCATGCTCCAAGTAGGACTCAGCTAAATAATATAATAGCTTACTGGTCAGTAGTGTGACATCAGCTAAACAATCTAATGACATACTGGTTAGCAGTGTGACATCAGCTAAACAACCTAATGGCTTACTAGTTAGCAGTGTGACATCAGCTAAACAACCTAACGGCTTACTGGTTAGCAGTGTGACATCAGCTAAACAATCTAGCGGTTATTAGTTAGTAGTGTGACAGTAGACAAACAATCTAATGGCTTATTGGTCAGTAGTGTGACATTAGCTAAAGACTCTAATTGCTTACTGATCAGTATTGTGACATTAGGCAAGCAATCTAATGACTTATTAGTCAATATTCTGACATTAGCTAATCAGACCTCAACACTTTGAGTTGAGCATACGGTTTAGCAATATCCTGAAACACACAAAAGAGGTCGGAAGTGGGGTAATGGTGTTTACAGGTC
This sequence comes from Margaritifera margaritifera, assembly GCA_029931535.1. Taxonomy (NCBI): domain Eukaryota; kingdom Metazoa; phylum Mollusca; class Bivalvia; order Unionida; family Margaritiferidae; genus Margaritifera; species Margaritifera margaritifera. The sequence goes on along the minus strand of JAQPZY010001415.1, from coordinate 449,769 downwards.
GTTTGAATAAATCACTACATATGTTTTTCAAACAATTTATTGATTTATACGAATTTAGAGGTTTTTTGTAAGATAACCATTTACCAAGCCTTCTCTGTCGCATATAACCATACAGCGTGTTTCGTCAATAGATATATATACAGATAAAAGTATCGGAATCCATAATATTACCATTACGTCATCACTTGAATTTAACCAATCAGAATCGCTATTAGTATTTCCTTTCTTATTTGAACAGCGGATTTACTCGGGTTTAGTCCATTACGTCTTTTAGCTTTGATTTACATAAAATCAGTCCACAGTTCCTATACAAATTCAATATATAACAAGTATCGCTTATTGCATATTTACATTCATTCACGAGATTTTCCAAAGGTAATTTTAAGGAATCCTGTAATCGTAGTATATGAGACTTTAAAGTAGAAGGAACTATAAGACCTGAGTAAACCAAATGTTTTTGCGTACTAGAAATAAGCCCGTAGGATAACATCCTTGATTTTTGTTCTTATGTTTTGTTTCTTTCTTAGAGGATCATAATGTGACAGAAGACGAGTTTCTGGCAATGTTTCTGAGTAGACATCTCGGGACAATTCAGATGGGACATACTCTATTCAACAACCTAGACGTGAATAATGATGAAATGATTACGGAAGAGACTGACGTGTCATTTATCATGGATTTCTTTGACAGGAATGGTATGTAGCAGACTGGATGGGATTTAAATACATCCATGAATTTGAATTTCTAGGTACTATGAAATTGCAACTTTCGATGAGAGGTAAATAACTTCGACTGATGCCAGGAATTAATCCCTGGAAATAAAGATGGTAATCTACTTTATTCAGGCACGTACAAGCCAGTTGTGTATTACTGAGGTAATCTACTTTATTCAGGCACGTACAAGCCAGTTGTGTATTACTGATGTAATCTACTTTATTCAGGCACTTACAAGCCAGTTGTGTATTACGGAGGTAATCTATTTTATTCAGGCACGTACAAGCCAGTTGTGTATTACTGAGGTAATCTACTTTATTCAGGCACGTACAAGCCAGTTGTGTATTACTGAGGTAATCTACTTTATTCAGGCACGTACAAGCCAGTTGTGTATTACTGAGGTAATCTACTTTATTCAGGCACGTACAAGCCAGTTGTGTATTACTGAGGTAATCTACTTTATTCAGGCACGTACAAGCCAGTTGTGTATTACGGAGACCCAAATATACCGGAAATCATGAAATCAAACCCTGACGACCAGAAGCTTCCTAATGAAATAAAATGTATCTAACTCTTTAAGGGAGATAGTAACCAAATTACTTATCTCGAAAAAGAGAAAACTTCCAAAAGAGGAACAATTTTCTGTCCAATGGGATTTTGGTTCCAATGTTTGCAGAATACTTGAAACATTCTCCATACATGAATTTATGCTCTTTTGTTCTTCCCAGAGAAATGCAAGGCATTACAAATTCCAATATTCAACATACTTTTTCTGTTGACTATAATTAAATTTCTACGTTAGTTTGACAACTGAAGTCCACGTTGCTGATAGTCAAATTACTTGCGAAAACTCGATCTAATGAGTTGGATCTACAGTGGCTATAATAATAATAATGATGATGATGATAATAATAATAATAATAATAATAATAATAATAATAATAATAATAATAATAATAATAATAATAATAATAATTTTCTTCCCAATTTCAGGCGATGGCGAAGTATCTGAACAAGAGTTTGAGGTCCAGTGGGTCAAAATGTCTCTGTCCTAAAGCCATCTTTGTGAAAAATAAATAGGCATCTTTCTGCCTTATATCCACCAACAACTACCACTACTTTGACTTTCTGACTTATATACACCAGCAACTACCACTCTCTTGACCATCTAAACAACCTCCCCTCATCTACAAAGTAGAATAAAAACGTCATCGTAGATTTTTACATCGGACCGTGGAACTTCTGTTTGACATACAGACATACACACATACGGATATATGCACAATAGATAGATAGGGTGTAGCTACCGTTGCGCCTACACAAAACTTTACATCCTTGTGCACTTAAAGTGCACTTTTGTGCACATGGTAGTACACTTTAGTGAACAGCATAAAGAGTTTAACATTCCCAACTAATCTGACCCTTTTATTTTGTGATACAGCCCCCTAATAACAATCCTATTAAATTACACAGGACCCTTTTTTTTGTGACACAGCCCCCTAATAACAATCCTATTAAATAAAAACCTGACCGTTATGCTACTGTCCCGCTCAGTCACTTAGGTAGGTCCTAGTCTCGTTGTGATAATCCGGTATGTTATTAATATGTAAACAACGCACTAATTGCAGCTCCTCTGATAGTCCTATTGGGCACGAATAAATGTATAAGTATAAGTCTCCAGTATATAATAATTCCAAATCTAAAAAAAAATAACATAAGTATAAAATACCACATAATTTGTACTGAAATAAGCAACGTATACTCTTCTATGTGTACCATAATTGATTACAAAGTGATTACTGGGAAAGAAAGACAGCATTAGAACAGACCCATGCATAGTTTGAAATTCAAGTTAATCCAGTATGTGTAACGAAATACATATACATGTATATAATAGGTATATACTATGCCCCTGGAGTTTTGACATATATAGCACATAGACAAATAAAGTGTATGTAGAATGCACACCATTTGGAAAGGTTGAAATTCAATTGAAGCGCAGTATCTAGGAGATAAACGTGAGCATGAAATTCTATATTTTTAATAGTTTGGACTGCTTTGTTGTTGCAACTGTCAAATATGTACCAATTGCTCGATTTTATGCATCTCTTTATGTTCTGGTAAATCAATCCATATTTTTTATCAACTAAATGCTAAATAAATGCAGACTGTATTATATCAAGTAATTGTAAATACTTTCTGATTTAAAGAGTAACTTGACGTAACTAAGGTTATGGCGAGTTTACTGTGATATATGTCTCTTCTTGAAACAAAAGGAAATAAAACACACACACACACACACAGAGTAATAGAGATTATCAGAAATTAACGAAATTTTGATAAAATAATACCGATTATTTTAGACAGTTTCCTGAAAACGGCAATTTTATCAGAAATCAGCAATACTTTTAACTTTGGTACATTTGGTCTGATGTCGAAGCGTTTGTGTAGTAATTGCTTTCTTTATTCTCAGAGATAATGACATTCTTCCCGAAGGCAATTGTGCACGCAAAGCGGACAACAATCTTTTATGTCTAAGCAAATTTTCCCATCGGCCCTCCTATTTTGCTAAACATTGATTGCATGTTCGAAAATGTTTGATATTCGCCTAAGTTGTTTATAATATTAATTCCTTTTGAAAAATTCTTTATGTATCAGCAATTTGTCGAGTCAGAAATGGGTTATCCACAGGTCTTTATAAACTGATAATGATGACTTTCCTTAACAACTGTATTGAGAATTGTGATTAATTCAAACAAATGCAAACCCAGTTTTCAATAAAATATTAGGAATGCTCTCAATCGATTTAATTCTGCCTAATCCATGATATTAATCATGTAATAGTCTTAAATACACGATAAAAAATAATTTGGTTTGTTAACCATTAATGATATGTATCCAATAGACAATCGTTATCTTTGTATGGTGTAAAATCGTGTAATTTAGACCTAAATTGGACACTTTTCTAGTGTTACCTATAAGGAACGTCGGCAGATTGTATGCAATTATATGAAGGTCCCTTCTACGTAAGCTGTCTATGTTTTAGTGATGCTAAAATCTTCGTTAAGAAATCCTGGTATTCTTCATTTACCTACATCAGTTTTATCAGTCTCGGGGAGTGTTTAGTCTCGTTCCACCAGACTGTCGCGTGACTCCAAGAGAACCACGCTGAACAAGAGTATGCACAATTGATTATTATCGATAGGTGTCGGTGATTTCGTTTGCCTTTTGTATCTTATCTCTGTCCCAAAATACGCCGTCTATACCGTAAGATCTATTAGCAGTTATTTATGTGCAAGCGATAAATGTAAACACATTTATAATGCACTTTAGAGGCAGTATAATGAATTGGTGGAGATTCCAATAATGCATGCACCTTTCATGTACTCAGTGAGCAAGTGTCACAGATTGTCGATTTGGAAGACCTTCGTCCAGAAGGAAAAATATCTATTACCGATACATATTTTATGTGGTCGGTCCAAATCATAAATAAAAACATGAAATATTTGCATGTATGTGATCTGAGATTTTATTAAGAACGCTGAATAGCCTGCCAACCAATCAGCGACTTGACCATATATATTTTGTAAGCACCGTTTTGAGCGCTAGAATCGTTTGGATAGACCTTTACCAGATTCTCCTATAATGAGGATAGCAAGCAGCCACATGAGACGTACGAGACTAATCGTATTGGTGTCAGCAATAGATCTACTGTGTTGTTGATCTGATTTATGTTCTATTCATGTTTCCACTTTATCTATTTGCTTAAAAAAATACAGATCCGATGCAATGTCATTGATTGATGTTAGTTGTTTATCTGGTGATTAATGTAGTCACTTCTTTTGTATATTTGTGTTGATTTATGTTATGCAATTTCTTCTACAAATGCATCTGTCACGAGTATCTCAATCTTCCAAGAAACAGTTTCTCAAACCTTCAAGAAACTTTCCTTGCTACTGCTTTTGATGGGTATGTATCTTTCCATGCCGTGTTTGATGTCGGTTGCTTTCAACCCTCCACTTGTGTAAAATAAAAAAAAAATAAGAAATAAAAAAAAGAAAAAAAAAGAAACAAAAGACATTCTTCAATGTGTAGATGTCGTTTATATCTATGTGGTTACAAGGGAGAAAAAAATAAGCAACCCACGCAAAACATAACACAGTGTCAATGAACCCGTTGAAATGTCCATGGAATGTATAATTTTCTGTCTGAGCATTGTCAATCTGCAAAACATTCTTGCGTTTACAGAATGACAAAAACTGAACATGGTCTTTGAGTTTAATAGCTTGATGTGGAGTTTTAGCAAGGCCAAGATGTTTTGGGTGCATGGTCGATGGCTTTCTACCCGTGACGTTTGATTCTGAACTCGTTAGTTGGTATGGATTCATTCAGTCATAAAATCGATTGTTTGGTCAATTCGCAAGTAGGCTGTTTCCAGATTACCAGATTGATAAACAAGAAAAGGTACCAGGATTACAGGATTACAGGATTACAGAATGGTCTGAGCAAAATAACTTAGTTGGTGGTGAACAAAGTGGAGTTCAGAAAAGAACACAGTTCTATATATAACATTTATTTTTTCATTACATTCATATGGAAATATTTTTTATTTAAATGGGAATGGCTGATTCTATTGCATATTCGTAGGCTTTGATGATGCATTTGATAGAATAAATAGAGAAGCTTTGTGGTATAAATTACAAAATTACAAATGAGGAGTAAAATATTAAATATGCTTAAAATAATATAGATGGATATAAAAGCTTGTGATAGGATCACAAAAGACTGACTGATACCTTTGATTGCCCTATTTTGGCGTACGTCAAGGTTGCATTCTGTCGTCATTACGTCTTTCCTTTATTTATGAACTTCGAAGTGCATTGTCCAATTACAGTTACGGTGCAGATATTGATGGAATGTTAAAACTGTTGAGATGCAGTGATTACTTAATAGACTTAATCCTCATTGTGATTAATGGAGATTAAAGATTAATTTGGCCAAAATAAATGCTGCAGTTTTCCGCAATGGAGGCTACATATGGAAGCACGAACATTTTTTTTTAAACATAAAATTAAATGGGGCTTTATTTTTAAAATACCAAGGGCTTATATTCTCGTCACATGGTGTTTGTTATAAACGACAAACAATATTATCTGAACGAGCGTCTAATGTCTTATTCTTAGTCAATGGCAAGTTGCTTCAGTTTCGAAAACTATCAATAAAAGTGCCGTTCAAGAGTTGTTATCCTAAGAATTAGTGATAGAGATTCCTAAATCGAACTACATTATTAGGCTAATAAAATCTTGACAGAAAATACTTCTATTTTATCTTGGAATATTTTGATAACGACCATGATCATTCAATAAACCATAGGATGATATATGAATTTTACATACAGGTCTCTTGGACTTGAACTGAATGAGTGTCGTGAAATAATACTTAATACGAAACACATCAATAATACATCTATCCAAAAAGGAATTTGATAGATAAGAGAAATAAATACTTGTATATATTGTTACGGAATTATGTATCATCTTTTAAATTATAATATAGTTTTCATTTGGGTTTATAACCATTGTATTATAATTCCTTAATTCAGTCAATATGTTTACATGAGTCATGCTAAGTCCAGGGAAAATCAATAATTATGTCGGTCAGCTTAACCCACAATGGGGAATCATGTGTTTGCGCGTGATGTTTATGACCTGAATCCTATGTCAACATCTTGCTGATTTGAAATAAGGTATTATAATTGTAGTGCGAAGGCACTTTTAGCAGTAGAATACGCGAACTAGTTTCTGATTGATTAAAGTAGGTTGTTGAAAAAAATTGTTAAAAATCGCAGTTCTGGGTTATAAATTAGCTTTTACGCTGTAAAAGACTATATAATGTAAATATAACCACTGAATGGGCATTCTTTAGCAGTTCTAGAGAATAATAAGGTTATTGAGGAAGATTATTATTGTTTGTGAAAATCAGCTGGTGAAAAATCAATTCTAAATAGTACATTTTGGATTTAAGTACTATTCTTCAAGGAACTTAACAATATTCTACATTCACAGGAGTTTACCTGGGATAAATAACATTTGAATTTAAAACTGTGTTTCTTGTGGCACAAGCACATTAGTGTTTTCATTCGGATAACCTTTGGACATTTCCGGATTATCAAAATTTATTAGGACATTTAGGATTATTTAGGAATTTCTAAACTGTAAGTTATTTTTAATTCTTTCACTTTGTTTGTTTGAAATATTTTATATTTTAGGAAATTAAATTTATATTTTTAGAAATTGTGAAGGCTTGTTTGAGTCGTTCTTTCTTTTGTACTATTTCTAACCCCTAGACGTAACAATATCTTGCAAACATCTAACGATCTATTTTCACCAAAGATCATACACAATTTAACTTTTATGATCAACATATTGGTTATACATAACATAGCTCATATCAAGTTCACACATATCATGTTCAACTAATGTATGCCAGTTAATTTTAATATTTCGAATATCGTACAAAAATATGTATCATTCCTTCGAACACACATATCATTTTTAACTAATGTATACCAACGAATTTTAACATTTCGAATATCGTACAAAAATAGGTATCATTCGTTCGAACACAATTATTTGTATTAATAAGTTTTAACCAATACTGAAGGATTATTAATATTCTGTTTTTTAACAATGGCAGCCTTCCAAGTGCTAAATATAGCATATAATTTGCAGATTTTGTATGTACACAAATAACTTCTACCAATCAGTCGCAGATAGCCACCTCTATTGGGCATATTTATTAGAGGACTTTTTGGTCAAGTTTATGATATTATAGGTAGGATGACGTTGCGAGCCATATACTTAATTTGAAGGAAGGAATAACAAGTGGATGGTATGATATGTGCGCATTTTACCCATATGAGGTGATAAATCAACTTTAAATTGAATTATATTTGAAACTCTAAAATAAGATTAATTTTTTTTATTTATGAAATTAGTTTTTATTATCAGTTCTTCAACTGAATTAAAGAGACAAATATTCACTAAATTCATAAATTGTTTCAAAAAGTTAAATTAAAGGCACATAATATTTACTGAAGAAATATGACTAGAGACATCACCACCACCATCGCTAGAACAAGCAGTACAACCACAGCAAAAACTGCAATAATAGTGGCTTCTTCTTCTTCTTCTTCTTCTTCTTATTATTATTATTATTATTATTATTATTATTATGTCCTTTAAAACAACAATACCAACCACCACCATAATAATAACAATAATAATAACTAAAACTAAAACTATCAAATATCATAAATGGCATTATCGTCGTCGTCGTTATCGTCATTATCATCATCATCACTACAATAACAACAGCAACAGCCATGAAAACCAACAGAGCAAATGATTACGTGTACATTTGCTCCAAGTTACTTTAAACAAAAATAAACAAAACAAGAAATAAAATAAAAATTGAAAGTAAAACATTAAGTATGTAAAATGAGAACTTCCTTACATAGTATCAAATATTTCTTTGATGCTCGTATTGTATTTGCTTACGGTTGAAATAATTATTATGTACTTAATACCAACTAAAATAATCAGAGACACTGACCATTAATTCATTCAACTATTCACTCACTTATTCATTCATTCATTCATTTGGAGAATGACAACAATTTCTAAAGGCATGAGATGTTTCAACAGATATAGATCAAAATATTTCCATTGTACAACCATGATCAGCCTCATGGAACTATTTAACCATTGGGCACTAGTAGTGTTAAAATAGCAAGTTTGTACTTTTTATATTATTGGTACCGATCTAGCTTAAAGCCTTATATACCCGTTATTAGCTTTATATTCATTGAGCGCGTGTGCATGCGTGATGGGATCATAAACGCTAGCGTGAAAAGATGTTTGCTTAAGCAAACTGTTACGACGTGACAAGCTCGACCATGTTTTAAATCTGGTACCGGCGTAAAGTCGCGTAATCAGCTTTGCCTACCATGGGGATCTGTTTGCGAATATTATCGCGTGCGCAGGCAAAGACTCGCTAACACTACTGTTATGGAACCTATGATTGTAGAAACACCCGACAAAGTCAACGCTGTTGAAAACGATATAGAAGTAAATGAAATAATAGCCACAATTGAAGCGATTGCAGTTTCTGATCCTGGTAGAGTAAGAACAATAATACAAAAATGTCTTAATTCGACAACGATTTCCCTTATATAAGCATGCAAACTGTGAATCAACTAAAGCAAAAGCGTGGGATAAAGATTCCAAGCGGTATGAGTAAAGATAACACACTTGTAATGTTAGGACTTTCTCCAGAGGAGCCACAGCTGACAGTGAAACAACTTCATGAAATAGCAGCACAGTATTATATTAAAATTCCTACACAGGCCAAGTGAGCTAAAATAGCACGGTAGTGCCAACGATGAAACACTTACCTTACTCACCCGCAAAGGAGTGTTTCCCTACTAGTATATGAGCGACAGGGACAAGTTTGCCGAAACTCAGATACCACCAATCGAGGCATTTTATTCATCATTATCGCGCGGAGGTATTTCCGTCAAACGAATATGAACGTACAAACAAAGTCTGGTCCGCATTGGAGTGTGAAAACATGGGTGACTATCACGATTTGTATTTGCGCACCGATGTGTTGCAGCTCGCGGATGTCTTTGAAGCATTTCCTGATACAGCCATGAGAGTGTATAAGTTAGACCCTGTGCACTATTTTCCATCGCTGGGAATGGTCTGGGATGCTTTACTATTAATGACAAAAGTAGAGTTAGAGCTGTTAACCGATATTGATCAAAATCTGTTTATCGAGCGCTCCCTACGGGGTGGAATTCTATGGCAAGCCGGTCGCGCTAACAACCCAAATATGGATATGATAAAACGAAACCAAACAGTTATATCATGTATCTTGACTCCAACAACTTGCAGAATTGTGCAATGATGCTGCCCCTGTCTGTTGGTGGGTTAAAATGGATTGATCCCACGCACATAGACGTGAAAAAACACGTAAACGATTACCACAGCAACAGCGACCATGGTTACTTCTTTGAAGTTGACATCGAATATCCAGATGAGCTTCACCACACTCATAACGATTATTCTTTTGCACCAAAATCATTAGTTGTGCCACGCGAGTGTTTGTCCCCGTATCAATGGACAATCGTGGATGAACACGGGCGAAAGTTTATCGAATCCACGCAAAATCTATAAGGTGCTTGGATTTCGCAAACACGCTTGGATGGCTCTTTATATCCAGATGAATACGAATATGCGAACGGATGCTAAAAATGAGTTTAAGAAAGACTTTTTAAAACTAATGAATTATTCCGCATATGGGAAAACAATGGAAAACTTTTGGAAACGGATTCGCGTTGATCTTATCCGTGATAGTGAACAAGACAAACTTCGCAGGCTCATCGCGGACCCGGCATTTTAGTCAAGCAAAATCTTTGACGGTGTACTCATAGATGTCCATAGCAAAAATGCCAAGCTGAATTTGACAAAGCCTATTTATGTTGACGCGTCAATGCTTGATCTTTCAAAGCTGCTCATGTACGAGTTTTATTACGATAAGATTATACCTTCTTACCAGGATCGTGTCAAGATGCTTTACACCGACACCAACTCGCTGCTGATGCATATAACCACCGATGATGTTTATTCGGATATTGCATCAGACACACTCGCGAACGAATTTGATAATAGTGACTATCTGAAAGAACATCCGTTGTTTAGTAACGCCAACAAAAAGTCGTTGGAAAATTCAAAGATGAATGCTCGGATAAACCAATCGAGAAATACGTGGAATTACTCCCAAAAATGTACTCGATTGAGGTTGGACCACACGCCTCCGAAAATAAAAAGAGGGCAAAAGGAGTTTCCTAGGTTATTGTGAAAAAAAATTTGAAACACGAGATTTATGTGGAATGTCTTATGGAACGACGCGAATTCACACACATAGCAACTATGATTCGATCGCAGAAACATCGTATGGGTGTATACCTATGCTATGCTTTCCGCAAGTGATACCATAGCAGACTATGGGGAGCGACGCAGTAAAGCTGCCCCCGAAAACCAGGAACTAATTCGCGATGCTATAGCCGGCCGCAAACGTGTCAAAGATATGTTACAGTCGCGACAAACTGCACGAGATCTTACAGAGAGCGTCGACCAAACATTTAAACCGCTAATTAAACTCACACCTGAAATCGCGGAAGAGGCAAAGAAAGTTGCGGAAACCACCGCGGCAATGATGGGAACAGAAGAAGAACCTGGTCCTGTTGTTAAGACAGCTAAACGCATCAAAGATATCAAGAAAACCACGAGGTCAACTGCTGAGACTATTGGACGCTTGCCAGAGGCGATTACGGGTATCAAAGAAGACATCGGAGAAATAGGAAAGATCACGGAAAGCAAAGCCATGAAAGAATTACTTCAAAGGCTTCCATCACCACCAGCACCCGTCTACGAGTCAATGATGCAAACACCAAAGCAACATTTTAATGAATACGGTCACCAGTGGATCTTTGAAAATCCTATATATTCCGGTTTTATATACAGCCCGGATGGAGAAATTATGTGACCAAAGAACCAACAGAGAGTATAAATAAGGTAATGGCCAAGTCGGTTTTCATGGAACTTACTGGGTTTAAAAAAGCCTCTGGCGAGATGTTTGAGTTTTATAATAAAATACTTACTGCGGCTCGAGTTGGAGAAGTTACTCACGCCAATGAAGCGATGACAGATTTTTTGTATTATTTACATGCGGCAAAAGAAGGTCCTAGGTCGCGAGCACATCCACCAACCACTGAAAACAGGCAGAATTGGCAGCCACACCCGAAACTGTATATACACATGAATACGCGGAACAAGCATATAAGGAACAACGACGAAAACACCATTTATATGCTCCAAAACAAGGTGCATATGAGCTAAAACAAATGACTGCCCAACAACGTGCACCTATACACCAACCAAAACGTGCATCATCCCAACAAAGATCCTCTGCACCCACACCGGCACAACTCCAATTTTGCACAAAGGAAGAAGAAGCTCGATGGCTAAAAGAACAAGAAACATATTAGAGGCGGGTAGAGCAACAAACATTTGCACTCACACAGCAACAACAACAAGAAATACGTGGATCTATATAAAGACCTTCAGCACTCACACCGGAACAACAACCAAAGAAAGGAAAAGGTCTTGGTGGACCGTGTCACCCTCACGACCTTGCGGATTTGTTGGAAACACTCGTGGGGTCGGTACGCTCAGGCAACAACGTACCGGAAGTTATTAATGAGGCCGCATTGTAAGCGGTTGCTCACCAATGATATAATTGACCCGGGGACGTTTCGCTTGTTAATGCATGAACTTGTTGAAGACATCGATGATTTAAACGACTAACGCGATAATGAGTTCTGAAACACTTGGTGTCTTACGTGAAATCAACGCTGCGTTACAGCGTGTCGTTGTAAATACAACCCCAAGCGTTACCTCGATGATTACGATCTCATCAATGAAACCAGAATTTAACATGACTTTTTCTACGCCAATTGTAGCAGGGGAATCCCACACTCGAGATTGCATTGGCGTCTTTGCGAGTTTATTTCAGTTGGCCTAATATCCGATCACGACCGCTTGGTGCTCTTTCCGCGAATAACTTATTTGTGTTTTCCTCAGACAGAAGCGCCACTTGGAATAATATCGAACTTTCCGCTGGAGCGTACAACATGGAATCGATCATTGAAGAGATTCGACGGAGAATCACATTGTTGACCGGCTAAGACTCTAAAATTTTCATACGTGAACATGAGTCCACACTCAGCTCTGTCATTTCAATCGAATCTACATCGTACGCGGTTGACATTGCACGGTCGTCAATAAGAACAATTTTGGGTTGGCCCGAAGATATTCCTAAGGACAAACGATTTTTACGCATGGGAAACCATATCGCGCGAGACATTATCAATATTACCTTAACGATTCAAATTAATTTAATCTGTGACGCCATCAGTGGTAGTTATGAAAGCGTTGTTCCTCAAGTGTAGCCTCCCAGTGTTATACACTGTTTTGGTTTTCCCCATCTGTGGAACCGGGTGATTTGATATCGATTATTCCTGCGGCACCTGTATATCTTCCATGTTATAATCCCCGGTTGGCGCATATTCGTTCAACTCTTGTGGATCAGGATGGGCATAATGTGGATCTTCGCGGGGAGACCGTGACGATACAACTGAGCATTAGAGAGTGACCTGACATTTAAATATAACGACAGTCCTACGTGGACGAGTGGTACCCGTGTGTGTTGTTAACGCGATAAAACCCGTTAACATGGCATATTACGAAACTGGCCTTTGTGATGTTGTTCGTGGATTGTTTACAGGCGCACCAAAAGTGCTCGCGGCCTTCTCTTCACGCACTGCACCAATTGCTAAACAAGTTGCAATGCGAGTAGTTGATAGGATCAAAAACGTTGCTGCGGATCGGTTGAAAAATCTAGGATTGCAAGCGTTTCAATCGATTCGAGATCGACTACGACGATTAATGACTCGAGCACCACCAAAGGCAATTACACTTCCAACGACAGAAACAATGTCAGCTCCTGTTAGTAAATTCATCAGTGAAGCTGCTGAACAACGTCTGTCTGATTCGGCGATTGCAATCTGGAAATGGGAAGCGTATTAACGGTTGTGGGGCCGTCGCGCAAAAAGGTATTAGACAAAACCAATAATGTATAAGTGTAAACGATGTCCCGATTCAAAGATGCATCTGATACCGCGTTTGATATTGACGCGCCTGTGTTGGTAGATCGAAGCAAACGAGATTTTTTAGTATTATTCATATCCAGCTAGGATCCCCAATAAACAAAAATTAGAATTACAGGTGCAAGACAAGTCTGGATTTTTATTCCGTGTGAGGCCTTTTTGGAAATTGAAGGAATAGTTGTACAGCATGACTATATTGATTATCCCATTAATGCCCAAGTTTGATTTGTCAACAATGTCACAATGGCATTGTTCAACAGCGCAATATATTCCATAGATGGAAGGGAAATCGAAACAATTCTCAACAACGTTGACATTGCCACAACGATTCTCGGACTGGCCAGATACAGTGATGATTACGCGATATCCGTTGAACCAACTATGATGTTTATCAAAGATACATCCAATCATGCAGATATTCAACCTTATGCATACAGACGACATAGACTACACACCAGTGCTGCTAATACCGCAGATGTAGAAGCCGTAGTAATGGGCGTTAAGAACGATTTTAACGGTGGATTCACACAGCGTCAAGCACAAAATTCGTGGAGGCTATTTAAGGTTTTCGTGTGCAATTCCTCCCAGTCACATATTTGGATTTTGCAGAGATGTCCGCAATGTTATTTTTGGAGCCAAACACACAGTCACATTAGTCAGTTACAACAACTCCAACGATGCAATTCGGCTTTTGCTGCTGGTAAAGTTGAGTTGTCGAAACTAACATTATAGATGCCTGTGCTAACCCCTTCGCTGGTCACAGAATCGAGTTTGCTATTCGTTTATGCAGTCTGGAACCGCGTCAACGCTGTCGTTTCTCGCACACACAATAGGCTCGCACTCACCAAGCCATCTCCAGGGACAGTTTACATGACAAATTAGTACCCAACATGGCCTTACCTCACCAAAACACGTGTTCGTGGAGTTTAAAAATATGAATCGAGACAATAGTCAAGAGCATAGTAAGATGATATTTGACCACTTAGAAGTGACTGAAGTTTCTTTGCGGTTAAACGGTCATCAGGAACCCTCTGAAGAAATTCTGCTTAACTTCACAGACAATCAAGTCGCACGTGTATATCAAAATCTGTGGTCGTACCTGGCCCGGCATAAAAACGTTAAAATGGATCTGCAATTTTCCAAGCATGACTTCCTTACATTATACCCGATTTATTACGTTTCACTGGAACACCTGGAGTTGTTCAGACAGTCCGTGGTTGACATGTATTTTCATGCACGTGCAGGTGCAGCTCCCGCCGGTGGTTACAGATGCTTTGCTGTGATCCTCTCTGATAAGACTCTGTTGTTGGAGGGCTCAGGTGGTCGAATGAGAGTTATTGACGCGCCTGTGGAAAATTCATAACTGAACCTGTTAAATTTGTAAATAATAATGTTCTACCACAAAGTTAAGGTTGGCGCTACCCCAAAGCAGCTTGCAAAAATATAGAGCGCAATAAGAAACGATTGTGGGGTTACATTAAGGCTTTCTCCGACAAAGTTAACTGGAATTGTCCCAGTTTGGTTGACCCAAACGCAACTTAATCAGCTTAATGCGGTCAAACACATTAAAGTTATCCAAGTCAGAGGTGGCACAAATGGAAAAGAGCGGTGGAATATTTTCATTCCTCGCTGCTATTCCAGCGTTGTTAGGGGCTGCTGCTCCTGCGGTTGTAAAAGTGGCTGCGCTAGAGACTGTCGGAACCGCATCCGGAATGGCTTTGAAAAAGGCGGTCGGTGGAAAAATCTATGCAAGAAAAGGAAAAGGTCTTCGATTACTCGAGACAACTCGCAGAATAACCTCGGGCAGAGGTCTTCGACTACCCGGTACAACTCGCAGAAGGCCTCGCCGCTAACCAATCTTGATTTTCTCGCTATGGTCAATCAAACATTTCCGAGGTGTTGTTATACGGAATGAACTCAGAGCCAAAGGCTTCCCACGCACAAGGGAAACAGGCATTGTTAACCTGGATTCACCAACAGGACCTGGAACTCATTGAGTTGCATACGTTGTAACGCCTCTTCATCTTTTGTATTTTGACTCGTTTGGGCTTGCCCCACCACTTGAAGTTGTTGATTATTTAACACGGGCGGACAAAGTAGTTTGCCACTGTTTTATTCAACGCTGCCGTTACAAACTCGGATGGGCGGGCCAATATGCGGTCATCTTGTTGTTGAAGCGTTGCATGTACTACACCACACCGCAAACGCTTATTGATTTTATATTAAATTACACTTAATATTATACAAAATTACAGACGTTACTCAAAACGACAAAGCACTGATGTGGATCTGAGCAGATTTGCTAACAAAGCGGATTTGACTGAGTTTACCAGCAGAGTTGTTGCTGACGTTGAATCGGGCGAGCTTGTGATTTTCCAAGATCAAACTGGAAAACAAAACGTTTGACGTTGACATTCAAAATATCGTTTTAAAATCGGATTTGCCTGAGCTTATCAGCGAATTGTGATTTTCCAAGATCAAACTGGAAAACTTAAAACGTCTAACGTGGACATTCAAGATGTTGCTGTAATGCTGCGAGGAACTGTATCGCAAAGCCTGTCCGCGATCAGTGAAATCGGGGGAATCAGAGACTCTGGTGTGTCGGTTGCTTTTATCAAAGACTATATTGATGATACTGCTGCAACAACAAAACAATACGTGGATGAACATATCGCAGATGTGCCTTTGCTTCCACGAGTAGTAGCTTCATGTAGTCAAATTCAAGGAATATTAAGGACTATTAATCAAAGAAGGAGAGGAACACACTAAGTTAGAAAAATTAGCAAATGGTTGACTTGTTTTCGAGTCTCTTGAAAATGGTATTGGTAAACCTAAACCTCACATCTTAAAGTAGCGCGATACTCGTTTATCTTAACCGGAATTAAAGGGTCGGAGGGTAGATTGATAGTACTGGAAAATGATAAAAGTCAGACCAGACGATGTTGTTGCAGAACTTTTTACATTTACAGTACCTGTATCATTAGTCGCTGTAGATTAAATTCAGTTTGAAGGACTCAACGTCTATCCGGACGGGTACTTAGCCGTCTTTGGCTTGTATGTTTAAGATTAAATTTATAATTGCATATAAGTGATGGATTCAGATCGCGGTGATGAGGTTGCGGAAGTTGCCGACGAGGTGTTCGATCAGCTAACCAGTGATACTAACATTGATAACAAGTTCGTTCCACTTGTTGACCAATATCTGCGTGAAAACTATAACATTACCAGATCCTCGTATACACTACAATATAATTTTGTTAAGGGTGAAATATAAATCAACAGTTGGGACCACTCTAATGGACCAATACCAACTCGAAGCCAGCTTGGAATCATTGCATTAGCACGTGAAAATGCCCGATCGTTGACTGCACCACTTGGCACAAAAACACTCAGGGATTGTTTCAATAACGATGAAGTAATATTCCCCATTGATTATGCTAAACCGACATTGACTCAACTAACAAGAGAAAGATCTAGACTGCTATTCAACAGGGACACACTTGTCCGTGTAACAGTTCTTGGGCGAAGACGTGTACAATCGTTTCAGACATTAACCAAGGGCGTAATCAATACGGTTCTAAGTGAACGTGGTGTCCCAAAACGCACGATTGCCGGAGATTTAAATATTCCACAGGAAGATATTTTCTATGATTGTATAGCAGTTTTACCAGTAAAAAGGGTAATTGGTTAGATGTGCGTGTACGTGTTGCACCTGAACAAGGCATGATTTGTCGAGCAATTGTACTACGCGATCACATTATTAATATAAGAATTATATTGAACCCTCAATGTTACCGGCGTGAGAAATAATCGAAGCGGAACTGCAACTGCAAGATGAAATCATCAAGAGAACCGCGTTGCTCATGAAATACAAACGCGTGTGTGTGGTTGTATATGCTATTTGTGGGCTTGCCGGGGCAGCAACTGTTGGACTTTGCGTGGCGGGAATCAGGGCCACGACAACAATTATAGGTGCGCCAATCGGAATTATTGTCGGGGCTATATCAATAGTAACCGGTGCCTCTGTTTGTGCTAGTAAAATAATTTCGATACGATTACATTCAAGAATACGTGTTTATTCAGAACTTCTCGCGGCAGCTCAAAGCAGTCTCCATACAATCAGTAAACTGTACTCGGCGGCTATTGAGGATAAAATTATTAGCGCGGCTGAGTTCGAGACTGTGTTGGCGGAAATTGAAAACCATCGATGTCTCCGCGCACAGGTACGCAACCGTGGATTAGTGGATTCGCAGACAGTAAAAGTCGAGTAACTGTTTGCATCAAAAATAATAACAGTTTGCTTACGCAAAATTCTTTTCACGTTTGCGTTTATAATCCCATCACGCATGCACACGCGCTCAATGAAAAAAAAAATCATAACGGGAATAGGTTTTAACCTAGATCTGTCATAATAATATAAAAAATGCAAAATTGCTATTATAACAGTACTGCAATACATTGTTCGCTAGAGTGCATTACCATGTTCTCTAAAGTACACTGCTGTGTTCACTTTAGTGCACTACCTTGTTCACCTTAGTGTACTTCCTTGTTCACTTTAGTGTACTTCCTTCTTCTCGATAGTGGACTGGTTTGTTCATGCGTAAATTGCAGTGCACTTTTAGTTTAATTGTAGTGCTCAAGAAGTAAAGTTTGTGTGAGGTTTCATTTAGGCGTAACTGTAAGTAGATATTTAGCTTACAAATGGCGTATAATTTGAATTTACATACTTTTCGAAGGTATCATTTATCGCGGTTCGACAATTTAATCTGTCCTCACATCCACGGGCTCGGCTTCTGCCCACCAAAAATGGCATTCACGACATGTACATTATCGTTTGGTCTTTACATCTGTGGCTCGTAGCAGCCACGGAATAGATGAAAATTATTACCCAACAAAAAACAATTAATTCATAGAAAAACACGGAATAATGAAACAGGCGTGTTTCAGTTCACACACACACACACACACACACACACACACACACACACACACACACACACATATATATATATATATATATATATATATATATATATATAGAGAGAGAGAGAGAGAGAGAGAGAGAGAGAGAGAGAGAGAGAGAGAGAGTGGCAAGCGACACCACTGTATAACAGAGAAAAAGAAAGACAGAATTCATTGCATTTAATGCTAAAAGCAGCTAAATCCGATTTTGACATGGACAGGACACAAAAGCATGCACACTACGAAGGTTGGATGGGGATTACTGGTCTCCGCCGGAAAGACTGTACCAGATCAATACAAATTCATCCTCGCTGACCCGGTGATCTCCTGAAAAAAGGAGGAAAACGTAATCAGTATTACTTCGAAGATTATGTGCTACTGAGTGAACGTAGACATAAAAGGTGTTATTCTATATTTCATCATGAGCATGTACAAAAATGGGAGTCTATATAGGTGAAGGTATATACAGTTAGCTTGCGTGTACAACAGTGGATAATCTTAAACACACACACACACACACACACCCCATATTTTGTCCCTCTCGCAACAGCTATATTCTTTTCTAGAGAATGAATTCATACTTGTGCAACTGTTCTTGAAAGAGTTACAAATTCTCTCTCTCTCTCTCTCTCTCTCTCTCTCTCTCTCTCTCTATATATATATATATATATATATATATATATATATATATATATATAAACCTTTGGCATGCTGTTCCTTGAATATATCTTATCAAGGCTTTGCATTGAGGTGAATCAATCGATATAGATGTTGGTGTACGTGTAATTTACGAATGATGACAGTTGTGAAATTCTTTAAATGATCTAGTTTTGAAAATGTACAAGTATCGTTTCCTTCGCATTGATGTCCGTTATAAATATACAAGAAAAAATATTTTTAGGATCTAGTTCTTTGTTTGCATAATAAAATCTTATCCTTAACAAGACTAACAATTTTTGTCAAGAGTTAAATACAACATCGCACAGGAATGTGCTTTTACCTCCGACGTTCAATTTAGTTTTTCCTCTTAGGAAGGAACCATAAAATGTTACTTGTCACGGTAACATGGTTGAAATAATTATGCTATCAGCGTTCAAATGAAGTATCCCCTCTCTGTTTATCTGTCTGTCTGTCTGTCTCTCCCTCTCCACACACACATACATTCACCAAGGGATATAACACACATGCACACACATATACAAATAATTCTTTTCCGTTCTATACTGTAACGTTTTTGTTAATTGTAGCTGGAAAGGACTGGCCCGTGTTAAACGAATTTGTGGCCGATTTCTTTAGTTGATATAGTTGTCATTTAAGAATAAAATCTGCTCAAACCATACCATCTCTGTCGAAGAATGTGAATACCCGGCTAATATCTGGGTTTTGGCTGATTTGTCCGTCATGATCAGTGTCCGCTTGATGGAAAAGAAACGTCGCATGATCCGATCGTCCAAGATGCAAGTCAGTCCAGTGTTGGATAAATTCCGGTTCATTTACACTTCCATCCCCTGTGGAAGATACATTTTAATACCCTTAGGTATTACATAGGAAATACATTATTTGACTATTTATGACTATTGTCTCCCGCCGCCCAAAGGCTAAAGTGGCTGGGGTGCATTATTTACTGACCCGCTAGACGTTTCCCTACAACATGTAATTTTCATGCATTTTAAAAAATCCCGTCAACTGTCGCTGAATTCGACTCTGCTGACGCCATATTGCTGGAATGGAAAGAGAAAACAGACAAGTTGCCCCATGCAGAGTAGCTAAAGTGTCACAGATAAAGAGAATCTTTCCCATTTCCATTCTTGCCCAAAATGATGGCTTCTATAGGGTAGAGTTCTCTACATGCCATTGAGAGGTCATTGCCTTTGGGACATACTTGTTTAAGTTCAGGATCTCATGGGGAGGCAAACCATTGCCCTTTGTAAGATCCGCCATACCCAATTGTAGAAGATGCATCTTTGTAAAGTGGAAGGGGCTCTGTAGTCGAGGACGTGAAATATTGACACCCCATTCCACTGTGTAAGAAATCTTTATCTCCTCTCTACAATACGCATCCACGTGAATGTAGTGGTGCAGCTCCTTGACCTTGGTGGACATGTGACTCAGATGTGATACAAATGCGAGCCCAGGAAGGATGGTTCTGGTAGAAAAATTTAATTTAAATGCGGGAGTAATTGCAAAAGTTCCCTTTTTGTTACACACCTTCTATTTAGAAATCTGCTGATAAATTAAGAGATACGCCTCACGTAATCTTGTGCAGGCGTGCCTGCATGTTGTCTGCATCCAAAATAATTCCCAAAAATTCGAAGACAGTTGTTGGTCCAATAGTTTGTGCGGGGCGGTAGGTACTCTTAGACGATTGAAAATCAATGTGAGTAGAGCCATTGTGCTATCACCGCAAGCCTGTGAAGCGATAAATCTTATTGGGTAAGAAATGTGTTGCTTGAGCTACTGATTGGCACAAAATACAATTTGCAGTTTTAGACCACAATCAGAAGTTGTAGAGTTGCCTCATCTCTAATAACCCAGTTCACTTTCAAGGTATAATACATGAGTGCTGCTGCAGCTTGGCTAGAAAAGTAAATGTGATAATCATAAATTATATCTTCATGAGAATTGTGGATCTTGATGATATCTGCCTCATAAAGATCAAGGTCATGGCGACACGACGGATACCCAGAGCACATGATGCGTTTGTATTTACCAAACGTTGTAATGATTTCGCTTATTGTTAAACGTTTGTTCAAGTGAGGATCGGGCTGACTACGATAACAGAAATGTGCATCACGGGGTTGCTCTACCTCAAAATCTGTGATGGGTAAAGAAGCGAGGTTGACATGTTTATTATCGATAATGTGTTTTATGACGCTGTCAGATACGACGCCGATCGTCGGTAGTAATTCTGGGTAAAACCCTTAGGTGTGCAGACTCGAAGTGCAATCTCCGAGTGATGCCGGTGTTTCGCTCGAAGCCGGACCCCTGTTTCCAGTGTCACGTTATGGTGACCCTTGGCGCATAATTCGAATAGATGGCTGTACGTCCGAGAATAGGCCGGGAAATGCCGTCAGGGACGATCTTTGGCGGGCGAGGGTTCCGTTAAAATCAGTTATTGTCCGTTGTGAGGACATGCTTGCTGACATCACCTGGATGGAAGTTGTGTTATCCGCCATATTTGAAGTAGTCTGCGCAGGGAAACTACCGCGCTGCACCTGATAGTCCACATTACAACTACCATCCTTCAGGACATCCACAGCCGTAAATAGTCCACTCATTGGACGTAAAAGTGATCTTTGCTGATATTACGTCATTTACATTCACTTGCAGTTAATTTTAAAAGCAACAACAGCGTCATCTGTGCAAATGATTTAATCACAAGCAAACACATGAGATGCTGTAAACACGTGATGACACACCGGTTGAATCTTTTAAACAAGATGTACAAAAACTACTTAAATCATAACACAAAAAAAAAAGCCAACCCTCCCCCCCCCCCCCCATACAAAATAAAATGCATGGATCCCCGATGTAGACAAATGGAGGACTTGCACATGACCCAGCGACGCGAGGAGTTTAAGAATTAAACAAATGAGTTGGGTTTGTTGTAAAATTTTTATTCATATACCATCAATAAATTATTTAAGATTATGATTTATTTCTTTTTGTCCATTTGTTGTTGGTATATGCACGAAAATATCGGACTCAAGGAGAAGTATGCTATGTCCCAGCTTTGTAAAATAGGGTGACAATCTTCGGCTCCTTGCTTAGATGAAACTTCGCAGTAAATATGACTGAAATCAAAGACAAATTTGAGACGATCGCACTCTAGAAGTGTGCAGAAACAATTACATTTTAAGTTGATGACGGTACATAACTCTGACGAATGCATTCCAAATTCTGTCAGTCATCAAACTCATCTGAATACTTTTCAAGATGAAGCTTATATAAAATTTGCCTGAAAACAAATCTGGATTCTAGAGTTTAGACAAGACATTGGACCTTTTCGCCAATGATAAGAAAGACACCGAGGAAATACAGTTCACTGACAAATGCGTCACACTTCCGGTTCACGTGAGACCGCCTGTGACATTGGCTTGCCAGTTTAGGCTGGTACATAACATTTACAGAAGCCGCCGTTGCATAAACATGCAAGTTGTTTACGATATGGTGCTATGTAATGTCTCGAACTAACAAAAGTGTTCATCCAAGTCTTTCACAGATTAAGGTGATTGTATCCTGGATTAAACATTCATAAGTGGTCTTTGCAAGTTTGAGCTTATTAGAGAACTTTCCTTTACTGCTTCGAATAATTCAAAACAGTTATTTTCATCCTTTTTGTGCAATAATATTTGAGCTTGCGCACTTCCGTATGGGACTGTTTTCTCTCCATTTCCGGCGATATGCACAATGACAGCGAAATAGTGGACATTGAATTATTTTTTTAGGTGGATTTTCATTAGAAAACCCTAGTGGTACAAATGACTGGACATTGGAATGCGTATTCTACGTGGACCGACAGACGAAACGAAAAAATTCCTGTCAAATATTTGCTGATCATCAATCTCAATAGAAACTTGTAAATGTGAAGTTTGCCAACAAAGTTGGATGAAATCAGGTTAAAATATGAATGTAAGAGTGATAAGATGCCGTAAAATAAATTAGAGCCATCAAATCTAACAAAATTGCGCTCATCATCAAACTCATCACAAATAAACGTAACGCGAAATTTATTTGAAACCAAAAGGCAATTATAAATGCTAGTTTTCACAGGTTTTCGTACGGAATGATGGGCTTATGTACTGGCGCTGACTGTTTCTATTCATTGTTGCTAATGCGACGGAGAAAGGCCACTCAGAATATGTTTTATGGTCGATTTGTTTTCATTTTGCTAACTTCCACCCCCCGCACCCCAACACACACACACCTTGTTCATCTATCAGCTATAATTTTTCAATTGGAACTTGTCGAGAAATGTTTAGATGATGATGATGATGATGATTGTTATTAATATTATTCAAAACTTATTATGTGCCCTATTTATTATTGAAACAAGTACAATCAATAGACATATGGCAATCAATAGACAAATGGCAATCAATAGACATATGGCAATCAATAGACTTATCGCAATCAATAGACAAATGGCAATAAAAAAATATACATATGGCATAGATATAAACGTCATCAACACAAAGGATAACTTCATCTCAATGGGATTACGTCTAGAACTTGTTCGGAAGTTTAAACGACAGTTCCCATATATAGTGTCCACGACAGTGTCCCATATATTGTGTCCACGACAGTGTCCCATATATTGTGTCCACGACAGTGTTCAAGACGGGTAGAGCGACATTACTTTAATCGTCTTTTTGACGTTTACATTTCTGGATTACATTGGATTTATTTATAAGCGTCGCTACCTGTGTATAACGCTCAACCAGTTACGAATATCCAGATCTAGCTTGGAAATCATAAAACGCTTGAGCTTGAGTCTGAGATTGAATTTCCACTATTAGCCAATCAGATACAACCTTTCAAAAGTAACGACATTGATTGGTTGAAACAAAATCTCTCGCTCAAGATGAAGAGTTTTATGATTTCCAGGCCTGCTGTCACATAATATGCCGGCAGATCAGGGTCTTGACTATTAGCTTGAATTTATAAATAGAATGAACAGCGTAGACCCTAATATGCTGGCATATTATACGACGGTACAGCTGGTCAACGCTTTTTTCAGGTGGCTGCGTGTTATGCAGAGGTACACACGGGGTTTTTTAAAAACATCTGCTAATGCTATAATATGTTGAGTGTTCAGTAGAAATTATTACGTATGTTATGGGTATATCACTTTTTTGCGTTTATCACCTTTGAACAAAAAGACCTAAATATAAGATATTAGTTTTCAATCTTGGAAATAATTCAAAGATGTCGATTGGATACATAACATTAAAAACAAAAATGAGGACGGGGGAATCCATAGCATCCATATTGTTTTGTTTAGCGATGTGAAGCCCTGTTCGCAACAAGATAATCATTCACGCATTGTTTATATACTAATCAGAAAACAAAACACCCATATTCCTAAGTTGCAATGACCTATACTGATGTAAACACATCCACGTCAAAGCAGATTTGCAAAGCCTGTTATAGTTTGCCTCCAGGGATTAACTGAAGACATATAGGTTCCGCTCAACAGTTAGTATGTACTGCTGAGAGAGGGACCAGTATAGGATTAAGTTGTTTGCATTGGCAACATGCACAGTGGAGAGAATGTTGCCATGCATATATACTACTTTCATGTACTGTGACTGAAATATCTTTATGTGTGGTAATTATGGAAACTATGCACTATCTAAAACAGACAGCCGATAAAAATGGTTGCTCCCATGTGCTTGTAAAATGAGTCTGAAATAGTCCAAAGTACACTAACTTTATCAATTATTAAAATAGGGAAAATGAATTTTGCCAGATTAGAAAACACCAGCTTCTGAAAGTGTAATGAATGGATTATACAATATATAAATATATAAAAAGTAAAAAGGTTATCGGCTCGTTGTTTTTCCAATTTACCTTTGAAGTCCAGGAAGTGAAAATGACCAAGCGGAGCTAGCAGTCTTTTGAGAGGTGTACATCTGAAGTAAGGCCAAGCTGTATACCCTATACACCAAATTGCACCCATCAATCATACACCAAAATAAAGGGAATTAAAAGTTATTTTAACAATACATAAGATATACAAGGTCGTTTTTAAATAACCAGGATAACCATTGATAAAAACCTGGGAAAGTCCGCTCCATAGATTGCTAATTATAAACCCTACTGAGAATGAAAAATAAGGACCCAAACATGTAACTGCAATTTATTGAATATGGCACTCATTAATGTGCCGCCAGTCATACAAATCCATCAGATTGAGCGGAATCTTCCCAGATACTAAGTACAGAGGATGGCCTCCCTCACTCGAGCATTAAACACACACACACACACACACACACACACACACACACACACACACATATATATATATATATATATATATATATATATATATATATATATATATATATATATATATATAAACCTGCAAAAATTACCATAAGTCATTTAGATATAATCTGAAATCAATTACTACAGTACTACAGAAACGTCTTTACCGTTCAAATCGAATCTGGAGAAAATTTCATGGAGCCTATCCTCTGACACGTATCCACCTGCGGTCTGATTGAAACCTGCGGTGTTATTGCCTAGGGCGAGCTCAAACATATGACGCGCATTGGGATCGTCGGGAATGGCTGGCCGTCCTGGATTGGCATGAACGCTGTATAATAGATATTAAATGCTACTATTGAATTAAATTCGAATCTGGTATGCCAAGAAAAGCAGCAACCAAGCAAGAAACCGAATAATTAAACGATTTGGTGCAAGTTAGTAGGTATTTCAAATGTTTAACAACAGCACCAACTTACCCAATAAATTGATCCAACTTAACAATGAACTAAGCTTTACCCACTTATCTGCTAGCTCTCTTACTTGTCTAGGTACCTACCTACAAACCTACCTATGCGCCCACCTTCGTATGTACCCACCTACCTTATCCTTGTACCAACCTACCTACCTGAAGCTAATTACTTATGCACTTCACAGACACCAGCACCCCACGCTGGTCTAGACAATTTACAATGGATACAACACACGCACACAATTAATTAAATAGGGCATTAAGCGATATTAAAGATTTAAGGGATAGGCAAAAGGGGCGCGAAACGCCTGATTTCAGTTTCACCTTGTGACGTTTGCATATCTATCAATGTACAATTTGACATTGCACACGACAGCTTTGTGGTGACATTGTAACGGAATGTTCATTGCGCCCTTCGTAATTTTATTCTACCCCTTTCCCCAACAAGATTTCCCAACTGACTAGCATCTGCCTTACAGCCAAATGCAAGAGCAGTGGGCCAAGAAATCTGGGTCAGTAGGATGCTTTCTATTGTTTAAAGAAGAAGTCGTTTAAAGGTTTTTCTTTGTTTAGTTATAGTGGCCACATTTGATGGCGGATCCAAATAATTTTAATCAAACTGAAAGTTATTTAATAAGAATGATTTCTATCATGTTTGATCAAATTATATTCAGCTGTTTTTAAGAAGATGTTGTTCAAAGGCTTGTATAATTTTAGTAACTGCTGCCATATCTGATTGCTGATCTTCATCGTTATATAAATCAAAATGGTCTTGAGAAGAAGTTCAAAATAGCAATTGTTGACGGACGACACACAGGTTTTCTATTTTTGAAACTGCAGCCAAATTTGATGGCAGATCGACATCATTTGTAAACACTTGAGAGGTCTACATGCCAGAATGCTTTATGTGAAATGTAATCAAATTCTATTAGCACGTTTGGAGAAGTGCATGTTTCAAGGTTTCTCTATTATTAGTAACGGCGGCATCATCTTTACAAATCTGAAAGGCCTTTTTGCCAGGATGCTGGTGTGCCACGTTTCGTTCAAATTAGTCTGGCGGTTTTTGAGAAGTTGACAAAGCAATTGTTGACGGACGCCAGACAAAAGGACATACCATGAGCCCACTTGGCTTTATGGCCTTACAGGATGAGGTTAAAAAGAAAGAAAACAAAACAAAGCAAAATACAAAACACACAAACATAAAACAACAACAACAACAACAAAAACCGGACTATTCCCACCATTTTACTGATACGGGACGAACCCTGAGGGTAAAATAATAAAAAAACAAGGATACTTTTATGCAAAAGCTGGTCCGTTGCATCTGTACGTCAAATTATTATTGCTTGTTCATGAAAGCGGTTATAAACATCAAAAAGGAACCAGATGAAGTGGAAGGCTTGTTTACTTGGATTTTCTGTGCGCTCTTTATTTAAGCCCAGAATGTAATACGATTTCTGAACTCGAGACTTGTTTTTTTTTTGTTTTTGCGAATGCATGGTGCCACTATTGGCTTTTGCGTGTGTACAGACTGGTTGTACGCTAAAATGAATGCACCTCATATTAGTTTTAAAACAGGTCTATCATTCATCCATGTGATCGAGAGAAGAGGTTTACGAATGAAAACGTTACTTGCGTCTTTCTATGAAAACTTTATACCCATCCCAGTGGGTTACCTCCCTTTGGCAGGATAGTAACTCTGCCACAACTCTATAAATCTGATGGTCAAATGCCACCTCGAGAAAACCGTATGAATTGATAACTGCATCACATTAAAACAAGATTTCTTCTTGTGCAATCGTTTCTCTACAATGGCTTTTGTGAAGAGTTTGAAGATTTTGCCTAATACGTAGGAGGAAAAGGGCTGTAATTATGCAGTGATGGATCACATTAATGACGATGTTACAGGCAGCAGGCGGTAGAAGTCATAATATACCAATGACGCAACAATAAAGTGCATTTGAGCTGCCATTATACACTGATTATTGTCTCTTCCTTTCTGATCGACTTCAATTTGTGATAAGAGAAGTAAAGTAGAATTGAGTCAACGTGCTCCTTTACTAATGCGCGGAGACAATGAACTATGACCCAGAAGTCAAAAGAGCCCACGTCATCGATATATTCGAAAAGAGTGTGAGCTGTGAGGAGCGTGAGGAGACTTGAGAGGGGTACTTTGGGAACAGTTTGTCAGTATGGAATGAGGTAGTGACCTATTCTAGAATAATTTAAAAATCTACCGTCAATTTACTGTAATCTCTGTTTAACAAAATAATTTGGCCGTGATTTGTAGTAAGTCGTGTTTGCATCAAGCATTTAAATGGCGGACATGTTGATCTATGAGATGGTCGGGAAGGGTAATATTGGCAAAATTAGCATTGGTGGCAAATAACATATATGAAAATGGGACCTTAAACCTCGATCAATAATGTATTCTTTGATTGGTGGCAAATAACATATATGAAAAGGGGACCTTAAACCTCGATCAATAATTTATTCTTTGATTGGTGGCAAATAACATATATGAAAAGGGGACCTTAAACCTCAATCAATAGTTTATTCTTTGATTGGTGGCAAATAACATATATGAAAAGGGGACCTTAAACCTCGATCAGTAATTTATTCTTTGGAAATCATGCTTCTTGCCAGAAAATGGGGTGGATGTGGTGGGCCTTCCATCCATTTAGTGAACATGAACTCAAGTACAGAAGAGATTGTCTGTTCCGAAGGGATGAGCACCTTCTAATGAATGCCATTTATGAAAGAAACAGGCGTTGACCACATCATATAGGCACTGAAGTCCGTATGAATAAAATACATTTTTCTGAGGACAATAATGGTTCAGCATGGGAGTAATCTCCTCATTGTCCACGCCACTCCAATCCCTCCAATCTGATCCAACCAATGAATCGATTTGATTAGGCTTTGACCTTTGACAGTTTTATTTTATGGTATTCTTCATTTGCTCTTCTGCACAATCCATTCATTTGCTCTAAGCTTTTCACTATTGCCAACTCCTGAATTAAAATAAAAGGACCCGAAATGCTAAAGAGTAGATCTGTACTTACTGGAAAATATTGTTATGTTCACCGCAATTTCCATACATTTGTATCAACTGTTGTCATGCGACGGAAGTACGTATGCGTGACTTTAGCTAACCTTCACCTCGTATTCCACCCACCTCGAATTTTATCGAGAATGCTAATCAAGTCTTATATCTCTAATACATTTCTACCGCACTTGTTTACCCAGAGCAAAATAGGCATATTATATACGCAGCGTTATCAGACATGAGCAACAACCGAGGATATCTTACTTCGAAAATGGCACAGATATACAATATTCAACAGACGTTGAACGCCATATAGTCCAAAGTGGATTATCATGACTTTGCTATCAGATCTAAGAGGGGCAATTTATTGTTTAAGGTATACCTGAGAACCCCCTTGAGGACCTAAAAAAGATGACAGCCACTGTGCATGACTTCATCGAAAACAAGTTTGTAATTCCCATTGCAAGTGAAATAAAAAATAGACCGTGCTTACCGTTTGGGAAGGCTGAAAGGTGCACAAATCGTGTCGTGCTAGCCAATTTTAACTATTAACCCGATAAAAGGAAAAGAGAAACTGAAAGACAGTCCTTATGGGGTATCAACACAATTATCATCCAATGTATATCAAGAAAGCAAGGTCAGGAAAAACGACTTTATGCTTGCCGAAAGGGAAACCAGACGGGCACTATGGAAAAGACAGAATGTGTACGTTGATGGCGAGATTGTCCTCACCCAAGGCCAGCGATCACCACCAGGCCAGCGATCACCTCAAAACGTGAAGTGGTTTCCCCAAGAATCACAGATTCAGGTATCACCCGAAGATAAATCGCTCATCACTACAGACTCAACAATTACAGAGAAAGACGGACAGATGAACGTTTAAGTTGGACAAGAGAATGGATTAAAAGTTCTGGCATGGTATGGTTGTAGACTTTCGACAGAAAATAAACAATTGAGGGGCTTTTGTGATCTTGTATAAAAATATGATTAATTTGCTTTTCGAAAACATGGTAAATTAAATTAATCATGGTATAGACATATTCATTGTTATAGAAAGTTAATTCATAAAAAATATATAAATAGTATCAAACTAATACATTCAAATGGATATATTTATGCCTGGTGCAAATTAGATAAAGGTCATTGCAATCTTCAAAAAAAAGTTATAATATAAATCCCTATTTGTTTTCTTTATTTACCACCTGAGGGGTTATCAAGTTGTAACTTGTTAACAACTAATATTTTTGACAAAATACAGAATTATGTAAATAAGTACAAATCGGAAATCAATGATATCATACTTACTGGCAATATAAATGCCACAACTGCTTCAAAGGCTGATTTTATTGATTGTAAATAATGACCCTGTTCCTATCAAAACTCATATTGATTTTGACATTGATAATGCTTGATTTGTGTAAAGCAATTAGATTTAGAATAAGTGATGATGGTTTTTTTTAGGGATCGTGAGATTGGTAAATTTACCTACACAGGTCCTCATGGTGAGATTGGTAAATTTACCTACACAGGTCCTCATGGATGTAGTGTTATAGACACTATATTTCACATTTTTATAGTACTACTTGATGACATTATAAAACGTTCGTTACAGAGATTTACCATTAGAGTTTGCCTTAAAATGTAGAGACGTTGATTCTCAATACTGGCATGTCAATGCCACGGATGCTAAAATTCTGTACAAATGGGATCCACAACATGATGCTGTATTTATTCAAGATTTACAAAATAACCAGGCCCCTTTAGACAACTGTATTGCAAATATTTCTGTTTACGATCCTGGTAGTATTGAGAGGGTTTACATACAATTTATATGGCCATATGGAAAACTGTATTTTATGAAGTCCTCAAGAGACAAGGAAGACACTTTTTAATTTTACCGACTATAGGACCAGTCAAAAGAAAGTATGCTTTAATAGTGAATATAGTGATAGCTATTAACATTTTATCGGGGAATTTTGAGAAAAAACGATATGTTTGAAGTTTGAACAAAATTAGAGTTTATAAGAAATGTATCAATAAGGCAGAGGTCCGGTACAAACAGAAATTATCACTTGAGTTGTCTATCTTGAAAAGTTATAATCCCAGGAAATTATTTGAATTTCTTTAAGAAAAGCAAAAATGAGACTTAAGCTGAAAGTGTTTTGCCTAGCAATTTTTTTCCAATAATTCAAGACTGATTTTATGTGAGATATAGATGCAAATGATATATTGAACCAAGGAACAATCTTTGAAGAATTAGATAAACAAATAATAGAGGATGAAATTACAAAAGCGATAAGAAATGTAAAACTTGGAAGCAAGTATTTCATAAGCAGATGGGAGATACTAAGATAATATATATATATATATATATATATATATATATATATATATATATATATATATATGTATATATATATATAATGCAATATTCGAGAGCGGTCATTTTCCTAAACTGAGGGGGAGGGGTGTAATATTGAAAAGTGTGGTCATGCTTGTAATACAGGAAGTTATTAAGGTATTACTCTACTAAGCTGCTTTTCAAAATTATTTACCAGTATTTTTTGAATGAAAGGCTTTTAAATTGGACCAAGGAAAATGACAAACTATAGGATACAAAGTTTGGGAACTACTGACGCTTTTCTTTGTTTTACATTGTTTGATTACTAAATATTTTACTCAAGACAAAAAGTGTTACACAGTGTTTGCTGATTTTAATAAGACAGTTTATAGTGTTTACATAAATACTTTGTGGTTGAAGGTTTCTTGACAAGATGTAAATGGCAAAATTTTCAATATTCTTCGTTATATGCACAGTCTAGTTAAATCACATGTTTCACATTGTGGGACTCGTAGTGCAGTTTTTGAGTATTCATTAGATTTGATACATGGGACTCGTAGTGCAGTTTTTGAGTATTCATTAGATTTGATACATGGGACTCGTAGTGCAGTTTTTGAGTATTCATTAGATTTGATACATGGGACTCGTAGTGCAGTTTTTGAGTATTCATTAGATTTGATACATGGGACTCGTAGTGCAGTTTTTGAGTATTCATTAGATTTGATACATGGGACTCGTAGTGCAGTTTTTGAGTATTCATTAAATTTGATACATGGGACTCGTAGTGCAGTTTTTGAGTATACATTAGATTTGATACATGGGACTCGTAGTCCCTTTTTTCAGTATGCATTTGATTTGATACATGGCACTCGTAGTGCCTTTTTAAGTATGCATTAGATCTGATACATGGGAGTCGTAGTGCAGTTTTTGAGTATGCATTACATTTGATACATGGCACTCGCAGTGCAGTTTTTGAGTATGCATTAGATTTTATACATGGGACTCGTAGTCCCTTTTTTCAGTATGCATTTGATTTGATACATGGCACTCGTAGTGCCTTTTTAAGTATGCATTCGATTTGATACATGGGACTCGTAGTCCTTTTTTTGAGTATGCATTAGAATTGATACATGGAACATGTATTGCTGTGTTAAGTATGCATTAGATTTGATACATGGGACTCGTAGTCCCTATTTTAAGTATGCATTAGATTTGATAATTGGGACTACTAGTCCCTTTCTTCACCATGCATTAGTTTTGATACATGGGACTCACAGTGCCTTTTTGAGTATGCATTACATTTTAATTCATGGGACTCGCAGTGCCTTTTTTGACTATGCACTAGAATTGATACATGGGACTCATAGTGCCTTTCTTGACTATGCATTAGTTTTGATACATGGGACTCACAGTGCCTTTATGAGTATGCATTACATTTTAATTCATGGGACTCGTAGTGCCTTTTGAGTATGCGTTCGATTTGATACATGGGACGCGTAGTGACATTTTTGACTATGCATTAAATTTGATACATGGGACTCTTAGTGTCTTTTTGAGTATGTATTAGATTTGATAGTGCCTTTTTTGACTATGCATTAGATTTGATACATGAGAGTGCCTTTTTTGACTACGCATTATATTTGATACATGGAACTTGTAGTGCCTTTTTAAGTATGCATTAGATTTGATGCATGGGACTCGTAGTGCCTTTTTTGAGTATAACTACGCATTAGATTTGATATATGAGACTCGTAGTGCCCTTTTTGAGTATAACTACGCATTAGATTTGATCATGGAACTTGTAGTGCCTTTTGAAGTATGCATTACATTTGATACATGGGAATCGTAGTGCCTTTTTGAGTATGCATTAGATTTGATACATGGGAATCGTAGTGCCTTTTTGAGTATGCATTAGATTTGATACATGGGAATCGTAGTGCCTTTTTGAGTATGCATTAGATTTGATACATGGGACTCGTAGTCCCTTTTGAGTATGCATTAAATTTGCATGGGACTTGTAGTGCCGTCCTTGGCCATGCATTAGATTTGATACATGGGGCTCCTAGTGGTTTTTTTTTTGAATATGCATCAGATTTGATACATGGGTCTCGTAGTGCCTTTTTTGAGTATGCATTAGATTTGATAAATGGCACTCGCAGTGCATTTTTGAATATGCATTAGATTTGATACATGGGGCTCCTAGTGGGGTTTTTTTTGAATATGCATCAGATTTGATACATGGGACTCGCAGTGCCTTTCTTGACTATGCATTAGATTTGATACATGGCACTCGCAGTGCATTTTTGAATATGCATTAGATTTGATATTTGGGACTCGTAGTGCCTTGCTTGACTATGAATTAGAATTTGATACATGGGACTCGTAGTGACTTTTTTGACTATGCATTAGATTTGATACATGGGACTCGTAATGACTTTTTTGAGCATGCATTAGATTGATAAATGGGACTCGTAATGACATTTTTGACTATGCATTAGATTTGATACATGGGACTCGTAGTGCCTTTTTTGAGTATGCATTAGATTTGATAAATGGGACTCGTCATGACTTTTTTGACTATGCATTAGATTTGATACATGGGACTCGTAGTGCCTTTTTTGACTATGCATTAGATTTGATACATGGGACTCGTAGTGCCTTTTTTGACTATGCATTAGATTTGATACATGGGACTCGTAGTGCCTTTTTTGACTATGCATTAGATTTGATACATGGGACTCGTAATAACTTTTTTGACTACTATATTTGATAAATGGGACTCGTAGTGCCTTTTTTGACTATGCATTAGATTTGATACATAGGACTCGTAGTGCCTTTTTTGACTATGCATTAGATTTGATACATATGACTTGTAGTGCCTTTTTTGGCAATGCATTAAATTTTATACATGGGAGTCGTAGTGCCTTTTTTGAGTATGCATTAGATTTGATAAATGGGATTCGTAGTGCCTTTTTTGACTACATTAGATTTGATACATGGGAATCGTAATGCCTTTTTTGACTATGCATTAGATTTGATACATAGGACTCGTAATGACTTTTTTGACTATGCATTAGATTTGATACATGGGACTCGTAATGACTTTTTTTGACTATGCATTAGGTTTGATACATGGGACTCGTAATGACTTTTTTGACTATGCATTAGATTTGATACATGGGACTCGTAATGACTTTTTTTGACTATGCATTAGGTTTGATACAAGGGACTCGTAATGACTTTTTTGACTATGCATTAGGTTTGATACATGGGACTCGCAATGACTTTTTTGACTATGCATTAGATTTGATAAATGGGACTCTTAATGACTTTTTTGAGTCTGCATTAGATTTGCTAAATGGGACTCGTAATGACTTTTTTGAGTATGCATTAGATTTGATAAATGGGACTCATAATGACTTTTTTGACTATGCATTAGATTTGATACATAGGACTCGTAGTGCCTTTTTTGACTATGCATTAGATTTGATACATATGACTCGTAGTGCCCTTTTTTGGCTATGCATTAAATTTTATACATGGGACTCGTAGTGCCTTTTTTGAGTATGCATTAGATTTGATAAATGGGACTCGTAGTGCCTTTTTTGACTACATTAGATTTGATACATGGGACTCGTAATGCCTTTTTTGAGTATGCATTAGATTTGATACATGGAACTCGTAATGACTTTTTTGAGTATGCATTAGATTTGATACATGGGACTCGTAATGACTTTTTTGACTATGCATTAGATTTGATAAATGGGACTCGTAATGTCTTTTTGACTGTGCATTAGGTTTGATACATGGGACTCGTAATGACTTTTTTGACTATGCATTAGGTTTGATACATGGGACTCGCAATGACTTTTTTGACTATGCATTAGATTTGATAAATGGGACTCTTAATGACTTTTTTGACTCTGCATTAGATTTGATAAATGGGACTCGTAATGACTTTTTTGACTCTGCATTAGATTTGATAAATGGGACTCATAATGACTTTTTTGACTATTCATTAGATTTGATACATGGGACTCGTAATGCCTTTTTTGACTATGCATTAGATTTGATACATGGGGCTCGTAATTACTTTTTTGACTATGCATTAGATTTGATACATGGGACTCGTAATGACTTTTTTGACTATACATTAGATTTGATAAATGGGAATCGTATTGACCTTTTTGACTATGCATTAGATTTGATAAATGGGACTCGCAATTACTTTTTTGACTATACATTAGATTTGATAAATGGGAGTCGCAATGACTTATTTGACTATGCATTAGATTTGTTAAATATGACTCGTAATCACTTTTTTGACTATGCATTAGGTTTGATACAAAGTAATGTTTTGTAACCGATACTCTTTTGGTCATTAAATATAGCTGGAAGTATCATTACAATCTAAGGGAGATAATTTTGCACGTAATTATACGAGTTGTCTTTATTTTTGTCACTGCTTGATGACGATATAATTCTATTTTCAGAAAACATTGAGTGTTTACAAAAGCTCGTGTATAATTTGCAAGATTATTGTATTACACTGAATCTGAATACTAACGTAGATAAAATGAAAGTCATGGCCTTTAGAAAAGGTGTTCTATTAGGATAATACAAAGTATGAAATATAATGGAATATAGCCAGATATAATATTGAAGTATGAAATATAATGGAATATAGCCAGATATAATATTGAAGTATGAAATATAATGGAATATAGCCAGATATAATATTGAAGTATGAAATATAATGGAATATAGAAAGATATAATATTGAAGTAGTTAAAAATTGCAATACACTTGGTCTTGTTTCCTCAAGCAATGAAACATTTCTAAAGCTCAAAAAGCATTGGCTGTTGGGGCAAATACAAAAAAAAATCTTTTTTAAAAAAAAACAAAGTATTACTTTAACTGTAATGAATGTTTGAAAAGAAATATGTGTATATGCTGTTTCGATTATGAATTATGCTGCAGAGTTCGACGGTTTTTACCAGCCTGACGCTGTTAAACGTGCACAACGAAAGTTGCCAAAATATTTGCTAAGTGTACAAATATCGACTTCTTACGTCGCTATAGACGGTAAACATGGAAAAATTCCGCTTAAACACTTACAGTTAGTTGAGTCGGTTAGTATTGGCTTTGAATTGAAACATATGAAAATATGTGACAAACATGGTATTAAAGATGAATAGAATAGTAGTTGGGTAAAGTACGGATGCTGGCTCACTCGATCTATCCTAGTAGTGATTTTCACTCCACTTTACTACTCTTCGCTACTGTTGCTCGCTACGCTCGCAACATCTTTTGCTAAACATGCTGCTTAACGACAATTTCAACTATGATCGTGTATACATTTACACAGTGAATCATCAACAGGACAAGTACACGTTATTGACAGATTACAATGACAAACTGAAAAATGAACTTCACGCAAAAGACGATATTTTTATTATTAGAGACACAGAGGACGTTATTCCAGTAAAAGAACTTGATACTGAGGAAAATAAAATAGTAGTGTTTGATAAAATTCCTCTTGAAAATGCTGAAATTGATAAAATAAAATCGTACTTTTCCTTATCAAGAAACAAATGTTGTAATGCGATATTTCTCGCCCAAGGATTGTACAATATTGATCGTTTTAACAGGAGAAATACCGGTTGCTTTATTCTGTTTGCTGGTCTTGACAACACCAATATAAAAAATATCGCACGAGAACAGTGTGGCGAGGTTACAAAATAAACATTTGCTGAGCTTTATCACCAAGCAACAAGAGGGAAACATGATTTTTTTTGTATTTGATCGTTTTGCGTCTGATCGGAATAAAATGTTTAGATGTGGACTGGACAAGTATTTGTGACATAATATTATCCAATCAAAATTAATAACATGAACGTAAAACGGGAGGTGTTGAAAAAGCTCATCAAAGTATATAAGCGAAACAAAGCAATTTATGAACGTTTTGTTGAAAGTACAAGACAACTAGTACCTTTGACACAAGCAATAATTGGTAGACAAGACCCAACAGCTGAACCAATAAGCTTGAAACAGGCTATTGATGCGTCTCAGGACAGAGCTATTGCAACATTAAAATCAACACAAAAAGAAATACTTGACAGACAAGCGTCACACAATGCGATTTTAATTAATATGCAACAAACATTAGCAGATCAATTGGTTTTAGAAGAACGTGCCATAAAACGATCAACACCAGGATTATCACCAACACCAGAACCAAGTAGACCAACAACTCAAACAGAAGAGGGGGTCACAGGTGGTGTTGATGTTGACGTAGGTGAACTACCAGAAGAGGAGCTAGAAAAAGCAAGGGCAACAGAAGTAAATTTTCAAAACGAAATGATTAAGCTTTATGAAAAAGTAAAAAAGACCCAGTTTATATTGTCGACTTCCCGAGCGATTATGATCTTGATAAAATGAAGATACAAAAAAAAAAAATAATCAATCACGTGGGAGAAAAATTAAAAAGCACCCATTAGCCCATTAGCCAAAGCCAATCACAAAAAATCAAAGGTATTTGGTGAAAAACTGCATAAAATCATTCAAAAACGTAACTTTGATATGGAATATGGACAAATGTTATCTCAAACACCAGTGATACTTGATGATCCATTTGGTGAAGAAGAAGAGGATTTTCTTGTTGATCCTTCTGAAGAAGGTGATATGACAGGATCTGGTATTAAAATTTTCACCTCTAATAAGGAGATGATTGACAGACTATTATTGCTGATATCAGCAAAAGAAGCAGGAAATACTGGTACTGAAATAGACAATGAAATTGTTGAGATACTTGATCATCTCTGATCAGGAGGTTTATTAACATCAGGCGATTATAATGTGCTACACAGCGATCAAGTTTAATCTAACAAATAAATATACGATGCAAGCAATATTATTGCTCGACTCATCTCAAACAGAAAATGATAGCCCTAATTTTACTGTTAGCTACACACAACCAATCATTCTTGACGAAAAAGAAAAATATGAAATAGGATTTATTTCAGCAACAATGTGGAACAGCGTGTTCAATGTCAAACATAACATCAGCGATGATTTTACTTTTCAAGCTGGCGCCTGGATAAGTGTCAAGATTCAATCTGGTGCTTACAATATCACCGATCTTAATACTGCAATTAAGGTGCTAATATTAGCAAACGGCAGAAATACGGATAAGTTTTCGCTCTGACCGAATTACAGCACCCTACGTTCAAAACTGACACTAAGAGGCAACATGTTGGTAGATTTTAGTAAACAAACATCAATCGGTGGATTACTCGGGTTCAATAAACAACAATACGGCTCTAACGTTGTCCCATCAATTTCATACTAGGGGGATAAACCGGTAAACATCACTGACGTTAATAGTATTTTAATTAACTGTTCGATAGCTGAAGGATCATATTCCGCAAAAGGAGCTATAGGTCAATCAATCTACAGCTTTTCACTAGACGTTCCACCAGGTTCGCTAATGCAAATTAATCCGAGACAGATTATTTATTATCCACTGAACCTTGAGCAACAGATTAGGTCAATAACAATGACACTAACCAATCAGAGCAATAGACAACTTGATCTGAACAATGAGATTGTCACCTATTATTTACATCTCAGGATGATCAGGTAACCCTGATGACCAACAACTGGTCACTATCATTGGCAATAATTATGTCACACAATAAACAATAATGTTAGCCAAAAGAAAAATTTATCGAAGAAAGATTACTGGCGGAAATAAGTTTAGTAGTATTTTGTCAAAAATTTTCGAACATGGACCAGGTCTCGCAATTAAACTAGCACCAGTAGCTGTTGATGCCGCAAAATCATTTGCAACAGGGGGACGATCTGCAGCTGGTAACGCTGTTGGTCAGATGATTGCTGACAAGATCAAGGGACCACCACCTACACAACAGGAAATAAAGCAAGCAATACATGAAATAGCACCAACACCAGAAACTACAAGGGCAATGATCAAAACAACAAAAAATTACTATCACCCAAGGGTGAACAGATTATTATCAATTTAATGACAAAGACACAAAAATGACGTGATGTTGCAGTATTTTAATTTTGTCTAATATTTATTAAGAAACATGGCAACAACCAAAAATTATCTTGATCTTGGAGAGCCGTACCTTTTTGATAATACGACAACAGGATTCAAGCGCATCGAATATCTTGACTCCTCACATGCTATGGACATGCCAGGCTAACGAACAATAAACACACGAGATGAGGACATATTTCTTTTACCACATAAAGCTTTTCTTGAAGTTCTTGGACAAATCTTAACAAATGTTGGTGGAGATTTTGGTGCAGGACAACCAGTCGCTCTGCAAAACAACGGTTGGAGTCTGTTTAAGAGCGCAAAGTATCAACTTGGCAATCAGACGATAGAAGATGTTGCTGAGCAGAACATTCTTTCGTTCAGTGATGATTACTCAAAATCCACAGCAACAAATATGCTCTGGTTCAAGGACACTGGACAAATGATGCGGCAACTCTTACAAACATTAGACAATCAGTAAACACTGCAGCTGGTAAACTTCGTATTGCTCTGATAGCACATGATGCTGATCTTGCAACAACAACTGCAACACTTGATGATGTTTGTGCAGCAATTAATGTTGAAGCAGTTGCTGCTGGTGCTGTCATTGCGGATGTTTTAGCAAAAGCTCAGCAGGTTGCAAGATTAACAAAAAATCTAGTCTACAACGAAGGATTCTATAAAAAAGAGCATTTGGTGATGCTAGTTCTCAGATAACAATGATTTTACCATTAAGCAGTATATTTGGGTTCTGTCGTGATGTTAATAAAGTTTTCAGGAGCATTAAACATACATTAATATTAAACAGGGTTGAAAACAAAAATATTATTTTAGGATCAAATGCTGTTGGTGAGGGTAAATTCAGAATTAATCATTTGTCATTGTGGATGACAAATATTTTACTATCTGTTGAAAAAAACCTTAGAACTAAAAGATTCCTTGGAAGCATTTGAACGAAAAATTTATTTTGAACAAAATAAAATCTATCAACAATCAATAGCAAATGCGGCTAGTTATAGTTGGAGAATAACAACCGCATATTCTGAACAATTGCCACGTTACATTTATGTCGTATTTCAAATAACAGCACGTGTTGATGGTAATCAAACAACAAACAAAAGAATATTTGATCATCTTAATGTTATTCGTATTGTTGCCAGAATAAACTCGAGACAGTACCCAGAACGTGAACTTGTTTGCAATTTTGAACCTGATGCTAACAGAAACGTTTCACGTGCATATCTCTCATTGATGAAAGCAATGCAAAAGCAATGCGACACTGGTAGTCAAATTTCTATCCAGGAATTCAGAACGCTATACCCGATATTCGACTTTGATGTTAGCAAGCACAGCGAACGATTAGCATCATCACCATCTAATATTGAGGTCAATGGATCCCAGAAAACGTACCAGGTGAAACTTATTATGCTTATGCACTAGTAACATCTGACAGATATCTCAAGCTTGATGCTGTCAAATGACGAATGATTGTTAGGGTCTAATGACCATTGGAGCATTAGACACCAGAATTGTATCCAACAACAATAATAAATGTACAATTTGAATGAAGTAAACCTGTCCCAAAGACAGGTATACAAATTGGCAGCAGCAGTAAACAAACGCGAAGCCGTGTCAATAAAAGTGGACTACAAAGGAACTACACTAGCAAAGTTGATGCTAACAAAAACACAACAAAGTAAACTTGGCAAAGGAAAACCATTTGTTCTAAACCTTTCTAAGGCCAAGGTTACCGCAATGGCCAGACACTGTGGTTTCTTTGGACCTGCACTTACTGTTATGGCCAGAACAGTATTTCCAAAAATACTACCAGTACTGGGAACATTAGGACTAGCAGCAGCATTAGGTGCAATTTCTGGTGCCAGAAAGAAAGCTGTTACTGGAGATGGAATTAAAGTAATTTAATCGACAATAATAAAATAATGCCACCAAAAGGACGTTCACAAAAAAGACGAACACCAAGAAGAACAACACGTGGTGGAATAATTCCAATAATATCTGACATTCTAGGTTTGTTTGGAATAAAAATTTAGTCCAGACTATTAAATAACAATGCCACTAAAGAGTAAGAGGGTAGCACCAAAAAAACAAAACAAAAAAAAAACAACAAGGAATATGCGAGTAGCACAGGGAGGCTTTGTCGCGCCGCTGTTAGCATAAATAGCAGGCAGTCTATTGCCCAATCTTCTGGGCATAGAAGAGGACTGACATTGCCAGGCACCAGACCTATGTAAAACAACTAAGCAATTTTGAGATTCATGACAAATTCAGTAGTATTAATGGGTTTACTGGTGTTTTCTCAAAGGACCAATTACCAAAGAAAATGGCACCAAACACATCATATGTAATCAATATTCAGGATTTTAACGATGGAAATGGCACACACTGGGTCGCACTTTACGACAACAATTACTTCGACTCATTCAGTCTTCCGCCATCTGATTCTATCAAACAATACGTCAGGACTACTGGTCCCAATAAAAAATCAAATACAGTTCATCACAAATTCAACCCGTAGGAACAACAGCATGCGGCCATTATTGCATCATGTTCATCAAACAAATGTCGCGTGGAATGAAGTTCATCGATTTTATCACACAATCATTATCGAATTCCTGTTCAACAACCTCATCAGGTTCGTGTTCTTGGTAGATTACCCGATAACCTTCAGGGTTCTATTGTTCATCAACAGTAGATGTTTGTTTGATAGTAACATCAACAGATGTTGGTGTTGGTCTTGCGTATAATTGCAGTAAAAATGACAGCACTATTTAAATAATTTTTATCTAACAGAGAATTATAAGCAATGGATGATGAGGTAAACTACATCGTTCGCTGCAAGATTATCAATAGGACTGATCTGCTCGAGGAGATAAGGGAGATGTTTCTTGATCAAGAACGAAAAATATCTTTCGAGATTAAAATAAAGTACGGATTTGATGATACAATCCTGCTGTTCAAAGAAGAAAAGCAATTGTTTGAACAAAATGGAAAACTTGTCGTGTGCTATGACAAGGACACATTAATGAAATTTGCTCATTGTTGCATAGCAAAAAAAAAAAAAAAAAAAAAAAAAACAATTCGCAGGAATATTTGAAAATAAATTTGATTAATGGTTATCATACTTGATGTTGGTAATTTTATATGGAGATAAATATACAAGATGAACAATGAAAATTGCTACAATAAAATAGTAAACTTTATTGACCAGGTGAAATGAAATAAGATCAAAGAGCGATCAGAGGATTGGTATAAATTAATGTCAGTGATGGTTGGTGGTTCTGAGGTGGCAACAATACTAGGATTTAATCTATATAAATCATTAACAGTACTAGCAAAAGAAAAAATAAATACGCGAAAAGGAAAGTACCAAAAATGTACTCCATCAGCACCATGTTATTGGGGAAAGCTATTTAAACCAGTAATCGCCAAATTTGTTGAAATTGATTTTGGTGAAAAAGTACTTAGAAGTAATATTTGTATTAAAACCAATTATGGCATCAGGTACAGCCCTGACGGCTATCTCGTTGGTAGATTTCGTGAAAAAAAAAATACTTGATACGACGGTACCAGAAGATGATGATGTTTACAAAATTGTATTGATCGAATTCAAGTGTCCAATGTTACGAAAAGTAAAAACTGTACCAGAACATTATCTGCCACAAGTTTTGTGTGGACTTGAAGTATCACCAATTGCAAATCGCAGAATGTTTGTTGATGCTGTTTTCATACGATGTTCTTTCAGAGATTAACACAGAACAAAGAACTACATTACGAGTACAATTACCTCAAAAATAAAACACCAATTGCGATTGGAGTGTTTGGAGTATTTTCTAGAAGACGAATACGATAACAGAATATCGAATATTGTTGATTATGGCAATGTTGATTCTGATGAATTTAGTTTGTTTCTTGATAAAATTGAATCTGGAGAACTAGTACTTGATCAGGATCATATTGTGTTTGGTGATGGTCGCGGTAATAAGATTATGAAAGAATATCAAAAAATTGTGTTAATGATACAACAAAAACACAAAAAACAAAATAATCAGTTTCATGTGCTGGAAACTTTCTGACGTTTTGTATACTTTTGTTAAAAGTGAAGATTATTTGAGTACAATTGTTGGGGCTGTAAAAACTTTGGAAAATAAAATATAATCATTGGAAAATTAGTCAAAGTAAATGAAATTAATTCTTTGATTTAATTATTTTGGAAAATGCTGATTTTGGGATATTGTCAGCTACCATTTTAATTGAAAATGTATTAATATTAAATTCTTTCGCGGCTTTTGAAATTAATGGAAATTCTTTTTCTTCATCTGTTTCAAGGTTAATTGACAAGATTGGTCGAGCTGGTTTTCTTAATCCTGTGTTCTTACCGAGTTTATATTTTTTTTTCGATGTTACTGCCTCAAGGTTCTGTAAATTATTGTTGATTTTATTGGAGTCTAAATGATCGATCACAAATTCTTCGGGAATTATTCCACCGATAGATTCAAATACAAAACGATGTGAGTAATATGGTATTGATTTTTTGTTTTTTTCCCAGAAACCAAATCTCTTATGTAAACGCTTTTTCTCTCCTTCCATTTTTCTTTCTATTATTTTTTTGTTTTGAAATTCCTAATCACACCTTTCTCTGATGCTTCATGATTATCAAAACTGGATGTCGCTTGAATTCATTTTCAAGGAACAAATTGTTAATGTTCTTGTCGGCAATGAAGCCGTTTTTGTAAGCGACACGTTTGTCTGTAGTAATCGGACCGTTAAAAGTTTAAAATATAGAATTTTTAAGAAATATTTTTGTAATTGCATGGCCGCCTTTTTCACCAACAGAAATTGTTTTTCCAAATTGACTCGGTTTGCCAGGAACGACATACTTGGACGTCAGGTTAATTACCATTCCGAGGTTATTGCAAACATTGTTTGTGTAAACATTGTGTACAAGA
The DNA here is from genome assembly GCA_029931535.1 of Margaritifera margaritifera. NCBI lineage: Eukaryota > Metazoa > Mollusca > Bivalvia > Unionida > Margaritiferidae > Margaritifera > Margaritifera margaritifera. The sequence goes on along the minus strand of JAQPZY010001415.1, from coordinate 405,416 downwards.
CAATCATCATAATTAAACATGATCATTTCCTGGTGCATATTATTAATTACCTCTTCTTCTAATTGCTTCTTTTTTATCATCATATTATCATATGTGATTGTTTCTTGGTGCATTCTATTAACAACCCTGTTCTTCAATTGCTTGTTTTTGATCATATGCTGTTAGTAATGATTGATTTTTATCGTATTAAAGAAATAAAATGCTTAATTATATAACAACGCAATCAATGATGACAGTATCACGTCGATCACTATTGATTCCAAAACAAACAGCAACAGCATTTGCCTGATTTGATAAATCCTGGAAAGTTGATAATCAACTTGCTCTGAAAGGACTATCACCAGATGATCTATTTCATGTTATGCGACAGGTTCTGCAGAATGAACTTCAGATTCATGATGGCATAGAAACATTGGTTCAGTTTTATGTCATTCTGAGCAAGATCAATGTCTACGGACTTGATGATGTTGACGAAGAACTAGCTGAACCGTACATTAGTTCAAAGACGAGGCAAATCTTAAAAGGTACAAATATTAAAAAAGTTACAAATAAAATATTCCAGTTCATCTGGAAGAAAATCGAAGATTGTACTTGATCTGGTTCAGGTTGGAAGTTGGAAGCAATAAAAGCTGTACAGTTTCATACTATGAAGTTTAATGCACTGCGAGGATCGTCATATGTCGATCTACCTGACAGAATAAAAAACACCAAAGTGTGTGATCAATGTTAAAACAATGATAATATGTGTTTTCAATGGGCAGTATTATCAGCAATATTTCCTGTTGACAAAAATGCCGGTAGAGTGTCATGTTATCGCGCATTTTCTAGTAAATTAAATTTCAAGGACATAAAGTTTCCTGTCGAGGAACGTCAAATTCCAAAATTTGAACGACAAAATAATTTGAGTAATAATGTCTTTGGTGTTGATGAAACAAAATGACATCTATCCCAGACTGATCAGTGAAATCGCATCACAAAAGACAATACACTTACTGTTCTATAACGGACTTAATTACTGGATTAAAAATTTTAATGGCCTTGTTGGTGGACACTATAATTAGACAAAATCTAGAAAATACTTCTGCTAAAGATGTTTGCATCGTTGCACTTCACCAGAAATACTTGAAAAACATCTGGATTATTGTAAAAATGTCCAAGGAATCACAATGCCCAACAAGGAAAATGCGGAACTAAAATTTGTCAACTTCAAACACCAGATGCAGTGTCCATTTGCTATTTGTTCGGACTTTGAGTCAATACTAAAAACTATAGTTGTTGATGTAAAATGCGATCCTAATAAATCCTCAACAACAAAGATACAGGAGCATATTCCATGTGGAGTAGCTTATAAGGTTATTTGTTCTGTTGATGATCAATACTCAAAACCAATAAAATTGTATCGAGGCAAAGATCCTGAGGAGTGGTTGATTAAAAATCTATTACTCGAGGCTAATGAGGCTTTTAAGATCATGAAAAACGTTAAACCAATGATAAAATTAACCAATGAACAAGAAATTGAATTTGCAAATGCAATCAACTGTTGTATTTGCGGTGATGAACTTGGTGATAATCGAGTACGAGGTCATTGTCATATTACCGGGAAGTATCGCGGTGCTGACCATGACAGTTGCAATTTACATTACAAGTATCCCGATTTCATCCCTGTAGTTTTTTCACAACTTCGCGGATATGACGGTCATATTATCACAAAAGTTTTTGATAAATTTGAAGGAAACAATAAAATTAAGTGCATTCCATATAATTTTGAAAAATATATGTCATTTTCTTTTGGCAAATTAAGGTTTATTGATAGCGCAAAGTTCATGGCAGCATCATTGGAGAACCTTGTTAATTGATGTACCGTATTCAGTAATCTCGAGGAACATTTCGGTGATAAATCTTATCTTTGAAACAAAAAGGAATTTATCCATACGAGTACATGACCAAATGGGATAAATTTGATGAAACGCAATTGACTGACAAAGAAAAGTTTTACACGACATTAACATTAGAATGGATTAGTGATGATGAGTATAATTATGTAAAAAAGATTTGGAGAGAATTTGATTGCAAAACACTAGTAGATTATCATGATCTTTATTTACTGACTGATGTTCTGATGTTAGCTGACGTTTTCGAGCAGTTTAGGGCAACTTGTTTAAAATATTACGGACTAGATCCATGTTGGTACTTTTCTTCACCAGGATTGAGTTGGGAAGCAGCATTAAAGTTGAGCAAAATAAAATTGGAATTGCTAATAGATCCTGATATGTTTTACTTTATTGAAAAAGGAATTCGCGGTGGGATCTCCGTCATCTCAAAGAAACATGCAGTTGATAATAACAAATATATATCAAAGTACGATCAATTAAAAGAAAATAATTCTATTTTATACTTGGACATCATTAATTTACATGGACGGGCTATGTCACAATCATTACCATACGCTGGTTTTCATTGGATCACAACTGACCAATTTTCTTCGTGAGATTGACAAATAAAATACCAGAAAATATTGGGTACTATGCTGAGGTTGATCTTCAATATCCAGGTCATCTGCATGAGCTTCACAATGATTATCCATTCTGTGCTGAATCAATGTTAATAGCAGACAAAATGTTATCGCCAGAACAACAAAAACTAAAAGAAAAATATGGCATTGGTCATAGTAACGTTGCAAAATTAGTACCAACTCTTCGTGACAAATAAAAAGATACGTTATTCATGTTGCCGTATTAAAACAGGCTCTTAATCATGGACTTATTTTTACAAATGTTCATCGTGTTCTAAAATTCAAACAAAAACCTTGGTTGAAGGAGTATATTGATTTTAATACGAATAAACGTGCTTGTGCAACAACAGAAGTTGAGAAAGATTTCTTCAAGTTGATGAATAACAGCGTTTTTGGTTAGAGGATGGAGAATATCAGGAAACGTGTTGACATTTAAATAATCAACAACGTCGAACGACGTAATAAGGTCGTTGTAGATGATAAATTTGTTAGCATGAGAATTTTTGGAGAAAACTTGGTCGCTGTTCAGAAAAGAAAAACGAATATAAAACTAAACAAACCTGTGTACGTCGGTGCTGCGATACTCGATCTGTCAAAAACGTTGATGTACAATTTACACTATGATTTTATCAAAGCTAATTTTCCACGAATATAACAGTTTTTTTACTGATATTGACAGTTTGTGCTATAGTTTTCCTGGTGAAAATGATATTTACCAAAAAATGTACGACCATCGTTTGTTAATGGATCTGTCAGATTATCCAGCGGATTCAGGGTTCAGGTGCAATGACAATAAGAAAGTAATTGTCAAATTCAAAGATGAAACTAATTTTGTTCCAATTGTCGAGTTTGTTGTTTTGAGGTCTAAGATGTACGGCATTAAACTAGATAATGGTACTGTTAAAAAAGGGCAAAAGGAATTAAGAAAAATGTTGTCAATAAAGTAATTTGCTTTGATGATTATTTATCAGCACTTGCAGGAGAACGAAAGCATATTGAAATGATGACACTAAGATCACATTGCTATAATATCGAAATAAATGTTGTCAATAAAGTTGGGCTGTGTAATTTCGATTATAAACGGAATTGCTCAGACGGAGTAAAAACTTTTGCATTTGGTTACGATCCTAACAAAGAACAACAACCAAATTTTGATGAACTAATGCAGGAACTAGGTTTATTGTAAATTATATGTGACATATATAAATAAATGGACAAATTGACACGAATGCTCGATGAGGTTGAGAAGATTATTAAACAAATAAATGCAACCACAAAAAGGTCGACAAAGAAGTTGATAAAATTGAAGCTCTTGTTAATAAGATTGAAAATTTTAATATCAATTCACAGTGTGTTGTCAAAAAAATAACAAGCAAATTAACGACAGAAATTGTAACAACAACAGATTATGATTGATTTGTTTATCCGAAGGTGAATTTTATGTGAATATTAAGAATAGGGCGGAGGGCAGTAGAGTACTCTCCTAATGGAAATTTTATCTAACATTAATGTAGAGGGGGAGGTAAATTGATGGTAGATGTGATTACACGTGTATATGCATATATGTAGGGACAGTAGTAGGGTAAAGTACGGTATGCTGGCTCAGTCGATCTATCAAAGTAGTGACTGGAACGGAACGAAACGGATCGGAGCGGATGTTGCGAGCGTATTGAGGAGCAGTAGCGAAGAGTAGTAAAGTGGAGTGAAAATCACTACTAGGATAGATCGAGTGAGCCAGGATTCGTACTTTACCTTCCTACTAGAATTTTCCTTTATTGTATCAAGTATATACTAATTTACGTGAAAACTTAATTAAAAAGCATTACTGGAAAAAACACCCATGTATCATTGCATTTAGTTGCTAACTTCTCGCAATAAGAAAACAGTATATACATTAGATAAATATGTGTATGAAGCATTTATAATAATAATAATAATAATAATATAATAATAATATTATTATTATTATTATTATTATTATTATTATTTTTAATGTATTTTTGTTATCAAGATTGTTTTATCTTTGGTCATCCTCTCCTTTCCATCTTTTGTTGATCACTTTTTAAAATCTGTTTTAAAGTTGTACAAACAGCATTTGATAGCCATGCAATATTTGTGGTATGCACTTATTGAGTATGTACATACTTACAAGAATTGAAAATGCAATTAAATATGTCCTTACCCTATGAAAATGCCGAGGAGCAGGAAGAACAATCCAGCCTTCATATCTAAAATGAGAAATATATATAGATAAGTTCATATGTACTAATAATTACGTGTATAATGTAACTAGATGATTAGAATGCTTAAAACGTTTATAATGTAACTAGATGATTAGAATGCTGTAAACGTTTATAATGTAACTAGACGATTAGAATGCTGTAAACGTTTATAATGTAACTAGATGATTAGAATGCTGTAAAAGTTTATAATGTAACTAGATGAATAGAATGCTGTAAACGTTTATAAGGTAACTAGATGATTAGAATGCTGTAAACGTTTATAATGTAACTAGATGATTAGAATGCTTAAAACGTTTATAATGTAACTAGATGAATAGAATGCTGTAAACGTTTATAATGTAACTAGATGATTAGAATGCTGTAAACGTTTATAATGTAACTAGATGATTAGAATGCTTAAAACGTTTATAATGTAACTAGATGATTAGAATGCTGTAAACGTTTATAATGTCACTAGATGATTAGAATGCTTAAAACGTTTATAATGTAACTAGATGATTAGAATGCTGTAAACGTTTATAATGTAACTAGATGATTAGAATGCTTAAAACGTTTATAAGGTAATTAGACGATTAGAATGCTTAAAACGTTTACAATGTAACTAGATGATTAGAATGCTTAAAACGTTTATAATGTAACTAGATGATTAGAATGCTGTAAACGTTTACAATGTAACTAGATGATTAGAATGCTTAAAACGTTTATAAGGTAATTAGATGATTAGAATGCTTAAAACTTTTACAATGTAACTAGATGATTAGAATGCTTAAAACGTTTATAATGTAACTAGATGATTAGAATGCTGTAAACGTTTATAATGTAACTAGATGATTAGAATGCTGTAAACGTTTATAATGTAACTAGATGATTAGAATGCTGTAAACGTTTATAAGGTAATTAGATGATTAGAATGCTTAAAACGTTTATAATGTCACCAGATGATTAGAATGCTTAAAACGTTTATAATGTAACTAGATGATTAGAATGCTGTAAACGTTTACAATGTAACTAGATGATTAGAATGCTGTAAACGTTTATAATGTAACTAGATGATTAGAATGCTTAAAACGTTTATAAGGTAATTAGATGATTAGAATCCTTAAAACGTTTATAATGTCACTAGATGATTAGAATGCTTAAAACGTTTATAATGTAACTAGATGATTAGAATGCTTAAAACGTTTACAATGTAACTAGATGATTAGAATGCTTAAAACGTTTATAATGTAACTAGATGATTAGAATGCTTAAAACGTTTATAAGGTAACTAGATGATTAGAATGCTGTAAACGTTTAAAATGTCACTAGATGATTAGAATGCTTAAAACGTTTACAATGTAACTAGATGATTAGAATGCTTAAAACGTTTACAAGGTAATTAGATGATTAGAATGCTTAAAACGTTTATAATGTAACTAGATGATTAGAATGCTGTAAACGTTTATAATGTAACTACATGATTAGAATGCTGTAAACGTTTATAATGTGACTAGATGATTAGAATGCTGTAAACGTTTATAATGTAACTAGATGATTAGAATGCTGTAAACGTTTATAATGTAACTAGATGATTAGAATGCTTAAAACGTTTATAATGTGACTAGATGATTAGAATGCTGTAAACGTTTATAATGTAACTAGATGATTAGAATGCTTAAAACGTTTATAATGTAACTAGATGATTAGAATGCTTAAAACGTTTATAATGTAACTAGATGATTAGAATGCTGTAAACGTTTATAATGTAACTAGATGATTAGAATGCTTAAAACGTTTATAATGTAACTAGATGATTAGAATGCTGTAAACGTTTATAATGTAACTAGATGATTAGAATGCTGTAAACGTTTATAATGTAACTAGATGATTAGAATGCTGTAAACGTTTATAATGTAACTAGATGATTAGAATGCTGTAAACGTTTATAATGTAACTAGATGATTAGAATGCTTAAAACGTTTATAATGTAACTAGATGATTAGAATGCTGTAAACGTTTATAATGTAACTAGATGATTAGAATGCTGTAAACGTTTATAATGTAACTAGATGATTAGAATGCTGTAAACGTTTATAATGTAACTAGATGATTAGAATGCTTAAAACGTTTGTAATGTAACTAGATGATTAGAATGTTTAAAACGTTTATAATGTAACTAGATGATTAGAATGCTGTAAACGTTTATAATGTAACTAGATGATTAGAATGCTGTAAACGTTTATAATGTAACTAGATGATTAGAATGCTTAAAACGTTTATAATGTAACTAGATGATTAGAATTCTGTAAACGTTTATAATGTAACTAGATGATTAGAATGCTGTAAACGTTTATAATGTAACTAGATGATTAGAATGCTTAAAACGTTTACAATGTAACTAGATGATTAGAATGCTTAAAACGTTTATAATGTAACTAGATGATTAGAATGCTTAAAACGTTTATAATGTAACTAGATGATTAGAATGATTAAAACGTTTATAATGTAACTAGATGATTAGAATGCTTAAAACGTTTATAATGTAACTAGATGATTAGAATGCTTAAAACGTTTATAATGTAACTAGATGATTAGAATGCTGTAAACGTTTATAATGTAACTAGATGATTAGAATGCTTAAAACGTTTATAAGGCGATTAGATGATTAGAATGCTTAAAACGTTTATAATGTAACTAGATGATTAGAATGCTTAAAACGTTTATAATGTAACTAGATGATTAGAATGCTGTAAACGTTTACAATGTAACTAGATGATTAGCATGCTTAAAACGTTTATAAGGTAATTAGATGATTAGAATGCTTTAAACGTTTACAATGTAGCTAGATGATTAGAATGCTTAAAACGTTTATAATGTAACTAGATGATTAGAATGCCGTAAACGTTTATAATGTAACTAGATGATTAGAATGCTTAAAACGTTTATAATGTAACTAGATGATTAGAATGCTGTAAACGTTTATAAGGTAATTAGATGATTAGAATGCTTAAAACGTTTATAATGTAACTAGATGATTAGAATGCTTAAAACGTTTATAATGTAACTAGATGATTAGAATGCTGTAAACATTTACAATGTAACTAGATGATTAGGATGCGGTAAACGTTTATAATGTAACTAGATGATTAGAATGCTTAAAACGTGTATAAGGTAATTAGATGATTAGAATGCTTAAAACGTTTATAATGTCACTAGATGATTAGAATGCTGTAAACGTTTATAATGTAACTAGATGATTAGAATGCTGTAAACGTTTATAATGTAACTAGATGATTAGAATGCTGTAAACGTTTATAATGTAACTAGATGATTAGAATGCTGTAAACGTTTATAATGTAACTAGATGATTAGAATGCTGTAAACGTTTATAATGTAACTAGATGATTAGAATGCTTTAAACGTTTATAATGTAACTAGATGATTAGAATGCTTAAAACGTTTATAAGGTAACTAGATGATTAGAATGCTTAAAACGTTTATAATGTAACTAGATGATTAGAATGCTGTAAACGTTTAAAATGTAACTAGATGATTAGAATGCTGTAAACGTTTATAATGTCACTAGATGATTAGAATGCTTAAAACGTTTATAATGTCACTAGATGATTAGAATGCTTAAAACGTTTATAAGGTAACTAGATGATTAGAATGCTTAAAACGTTTATAAGGTAACTAGATGATTAGAATGCTTAAAACGTTCATAATGTCACTAGATGATTAGAATGCTGTAAACGTTTATAATGTAACTAGATGATTAGAATGCTGTAAACGTTTATAATGTCACTAGATGATTAGAATGCTTAAAACGTTTATAATCTAACTAGATGATTAGAATGCTTAAAACGTTTACAATGTAACTAGATGATTAGAATGCTTAAAACGTTTACAATGTAATTAGATGATTAGAATGCTTAAAACGTTTGTAATGTCACTAGATGATTAGAATGCTGTAAACGTTTATAATGTAACTAGATTATTAGAATGCTGTAAACGTTTATAATGTAACTAGATGATTAGAATGCTGTAAACGTTTATAATGTAACTAGATGATTAGAATGCTGTAAACGTTTATAATGTAACTAGATGATTAGAATGCTGTAAACGTTTATAATGTAACTAGATGATTAGAATGCTTTAAACGTTTATAATGTAACTAGATGATTAGAATGCTTAAAACGTTTATAAGGTAACTAGATGATTAGAATGCTTAAAACGTTTATAATGTAACTAGATGATTAGAATGCTGTAAACGTTTATAATGTAACTAGATGATTAGAATGCTTAAAACGTTTATAAGGTAACTAGATGATTAAAATGCTTAAAACGTTTATAAGGTGATTAGATGATTAGAATGCTTAAAACGTTTACAATGTAACTAGATGATTAGAATGCTTAAAACGTTTATAATGTCACTAGATGATTAGAATGCTGTAAACGTTTATAAGGTAACTAGATGATTAGAATGCTGTAAACGTTTACAATGTAACTAGATGATTAAAATGCTTAAAACGTTTATAATGTCACTAGATGATTAGAATGATGTAAACGTTTATAAGGTAACTAGATGATTAGAATGCTTAAAACGTTTATAATGTAACTAGATGATTAGAATGCTGTAAACGTTTATAATGTAACTAGATAATTAAAATGCTTAAAACGTTTACAATGTAACTAGATGATTAGAATGCTTAAGACGTGTATAATGTAACTAGATGATTAGAATGCTTAAAACGTTTATAATGTAACTAGATGATTAGAATGCTTAAAACGTTTATAATGTAACTAGATGATTAGAATGCTGTAAACGTTTATAATGTAACTAGATGATTAGAATGCTTAAAACGTTTATAATGTAACTAGATGATTAGAATGCTGTAAACGTTTATAATGTAACTAGATGATTAGAATGCTGTAAACGTTTATAATGTAACTAGATGATTAGAATGCTGTAAACGTTTATAATGTAACTAGATGATTAGAATGCTGTAAACGTTTATAATGTAACTAGATGATTAGAATGCTTAAAACGTTTATAATGTAACTAGATGATTAGAATGCTGTAAACGTTTATAATGTAACTAGATGATTAGAATGCTGTAAACGTTTATAATGTAACTAGATGATTAGAATGCTGTAAACGTTTATAATGTAACTAGATGATTAGAATGCTTAAAACGTTTGTAATGTAACTAGATGATTAGAATGTTTAAAACGATTATAATGTAACTAGATGATTAGAATGCTGTAAACGTTTATAATGTAACTAGATGATTAGAATGCTGTAAACGTTTATAATGTAACTAGATGATTAGAATGCTTAAAACGTTTATAATGTAACTAGATGATTAGAATTCTGTAAACGTTTATAATGTAACTAGATGATTAGAATGCTGTAAACGTTTATAATGTAACTAGATGATTAGAATGCTGTAAACGTTTATAATGTAACTAGATGATTAGAATGCTTAAAACGTTTATAAGGTAATTAGATGATTAGAATGCTTAAAACGTTTACAATGTAACTAGATGATTAGAATGCTTAAAACGTTTATAATGTAACTAGATGATTAGAATGCTGTAAACGTTTATAATGTAACTAGATGATTAGAATGCTTAAAACGTTTATAAGGTAATTAGATGATTAGAATGCTTAAAACGTTTACAATGTAACTAGATGATTAGAATGCTTAAAACGTTTATAATGTAACTAGATGATTAGAATGCTGTAAACGTTTACAATGTAACTAGATGATTAGAATGCTTAAAACGTTTATAAGGTAATTAGATGATTAGAATGCTTAAAACTTTTACAATGTAACTAGATGATTAGAATGCTTAAAACGTTTATAATGTAACTAGATGATTAGAATGCTGTAAACGTTTATAATGTAACTAGATGATTAGAATGCTGTAAACGTTTATAATGTAACTAGATGATTAGAATGCTGTAAACGTTTATAAGGTAATTAGATGATTAGAATGCTTAAAACGTTTATAATGTCACCAGATGATTAGAATGCTTAAAACGTTTATAATGTAACTAGATGATTAGAATGCTGTAAACGTTTATAATGTAACTACATGATTAGAATGCTGTAAACGTTTATAATGTGACTAGATGATTAGAATGCTGTAAACGTTTATAATGTAACTAGATGATTAGAATGCTGTAAACGTTTATAATGTAACTAGATGATTAGAATGCTTAAAACGTTTATAATGTGACTAGATGATTAGAATGCTGTAAACGTTTATAATGTAACTAGATGATTAGAATGCTTAAAACGTTTATAATGTAACTAGATGATTAGAATACTTAAAACGTTTATAATGTAACTAGATGATTAGAATGCTGTAAACGTTTATAATGTAACTAGATGATTAGAATGCTTAAAACGTTTATAATGTAACTAGATGATTAGAATGCTGTAAACGTTTATAATGTAACTAGATGATTAGAATGCTGTAAACGTTTATAATGTAACTAGATGATTAGAATGCTGTAAACGTTTATAATGTAACTAGATGATTAGAATGCTGTAAACGTTTATAATGTAACTAGATGATTAGAATGCTTAAAACGTTTATAATGTAACTAGATGATTAGAATGCTGTAAACGTTTATAATGTAACTAGATGATTAGAATGCTGTAAACGTTTATAATGTAACTAGATGATTAGAATGCTGTAAACGTTTATAATGTAACTAGATGATTAGAATGCTTAAAACGTTTGTAATGTAACTAGATGATTAGAATGTTTAAAACGTTTATAATGTAACTAGATGATTAGAATGCTGTAAACGTTTATAATGTAACTAGATGATTAGAATGCTGTAAACGTTTATAATGTAACTAGATGATTAGAATGCTTAAAACGTTTATAATGTAACTAGATGATTAGAATTCTGTAAACGTTTATAATGTAACTAGATGATTAGAATGCTGTAAACGTTTATAATGTAACTAGATGATTAGAATGCTTAAAACGTTTACAATGTAACTAGATGATTAGAATGCTTAAAACGTTTATAATGTAACTAGATGATTAGAATGCTTAAAACGTTTATAATGTAACTAGATGATTAGAATGATTAAAACGTTTATAATGTAACTAGATGATTAGAATGCTTAAAACGTTTATAATGTAACTAGATGATTAGAATGCTTTAAAACGTTTATAATGTAACTAGATGATTAGAATGCTGTAAACGTTTATAATGTAACTAGATGATTAGAATGCTTAAAACGTTTATAAGGCGATTAGATGATTAGAATGCTTAAAACGTTTATAATGTAACTAGATGATTAGAATGCTTAAAACGTTTATAATGTAACTAGATGATTAGAATGCTGTAAACGTTTACAATGTAACTAGATGATTAGCATGCTTAAAACGTTTATAAGGTAATTAGATGATTAGAATGCTTTAAACGTTTACAATGTAGCTAGATGATTAGAATGCTTAAAACGTTTATAATGTAACTAGATGATTAGAATGCCGTAAACGTTTATAATGTAACTAGATGATTAGAATGCTTAAAACGTTTATAATGTAACTAGATGATTAGAATGCTGTAAACGTTTATAAGGTAATTAGATGATTAGAATGCTTAAAACGTTTATAATGTAACTAGATGATTAGAATGCTTAAAACGTTTATAATGTAACTAGATGATTAGAATGCTGTAAACATTTACAATGTAACTAGATGATTAGGATGCGGTAAACGTTTATAATGTAACTAGATGATTAGAATGCTTAAAACGTGTATAAGGTAATTAGATGATTAGAATGCTTAAAACGTTTATAATGTCACTAGATGATTAGAATGCTGTAAACGTTTATAATGTAACTAGATGATTAGAATGCTGTAAACGTTTATAATGTAACTAGATGATTAGAATGCTGTAAACGTTTATAATGTAACTAGATGATTAGAATGCTGTAAACGTTTATAATGTAACTAGATGATTAGAATGCTGTAAACGTTTATAATGTAACTAGATGATTAGAATGCTTTAAACGTTTATAATGTAACTAGATGATTAGAATGCTTAAAACGTTTATAAGGTAACTAGATGATTAGAATGCTTAAAACGTTTATAATGTAACTAGATGATTAGAATGCTGTAAACGTTTAAAATGTAACTAGATGATTAGAATGCTGTAAACGTTTATAATGTCACTAGATGATTAGAATGCTTAAAACGTTTATAATGTCACTAGATGATTAGAATGCTTAAAACGTTTATAAGGTAACTAGATGATTAGAATGCTTAAAACGTTTATAAGGTAACTAGATGATTAGAATGCTTAAAACGTTCATAATGTCACTAGATGATTAGAATGCTGTAAACGTTTATAATGTAACTAGATGATTAGAATGCTGTAAACGTTTATAATGTCACTAGATGATTAGAATGCTTAAAACGTTTATAATCTAACTAGATGATTAGAATGCTTAAAACGTTTACAATGTAACTAGATGATTAGAATGCTTAAAACGTTTACAATGTAATTAGATGATTAGAATGCTTAAAACGTTTGTAATGTCACTAGATGATTAGAATGCTGTAAACGTTTATAATGTAACTAGATTATTAGAATGCTGTAAACGTTTATAATGTAACTAGATGATTAGAATGCTGTAAACGTTTATAATGTAACTAGATGATTAGAATGCTGTAAACGTTTATAATGTAACTAGATGATTAGAATGCTGTAAACGTTTATAATGTAACTAGATGATTAGAATGCTTTAAACGTTTATAATGTAACTAGATGATTAGAATGCTTAAAACGTTTATAAGGTAACTAGATGATTAGAATGCTTAAAACGTTTATAATGTAACTAGATGATTAGAATGCTGTAAACGTTTATAATGTAACTAGATGATTAGAATGCTTAAAACGTTTATAAGGTAACTAGATGATTAAAATGCTTAAAACGTTTATAAGGTGATTAGATGATTAGAATGCTTAAAACGTTTACAATGTAACTAGATGATTAGAATGCTTAAAACGTTTATAATGTCACTAGATGATTAGAATGCTGTAAACGTTTATAAGGTAACTAGATGATTAGAATGCTGTAAACGTTTACAATGTAACTAGATGATTAAAATGCTTAAAACGTTTATAATGTCACTAGATGATTAGAATGATGTAAACGTTTATAAGGTAACTAGATGATTAGAATGCTTAAAACGTTTATAATGTAACTAGATGATTAGAATGCTGTAAACGTTTATAATGTAACTAGATAATTAAAATGCTTAAAACGTTTACAATGTAACTAGATGATTAGAATGCTTAAGACGTGTATAATGTAACTAGATGATTAGAATGCTTAAAACGTTTATAATGTAACTAGATGATTAGAATGCTTAAAACGTTTATAATGTAACTAGATGATTAGAATGCTGTAAACGTTTATAATGTAACTAGATGATTAGAATGCTTAAAACGTTTATAATGTAACTAGATGATTAGAATGCTGTAAACGTTTATAATGTAACTAGATGATTAGAATGCTGTAAACGTTTATAATGTAACTAGATGATTAGAATGCTGTAAACGTTTATAATGTAACTAGATGATTAGAATGCTGTAAACGTTTATAATGTAACTAGATGATTAGAATGCTTAAAACGTTTATAATGTAACTAGATGATTAGAATGCTGTAAACGTTTATAATGTAACTAGATGATTAGAATGCTGTAAACGTTTATAATGTAACTAGATGATTAGAATGCTGTAAACGTTTATAATGTAACTAGATGATTAGAATGCTTAAAACGTTTGTAATGTCACTAGATGATTAGAATGTTTAAAACGATTATAATGTAACTAGATGATTAGAATGCTGTAAACGTTTATAATGTAACTAGATGATTAGAATGCTGTAAACGTTTATAATGTAACTAGATGATTAGAATGCTTAAAACGTTTATAATGTAACTAGATGATTAGAATTCTGTAAACGTTTATAATGTAACTAGATGATTAGAATGCTGTAAACGTTTATAATGTAACTAGATGATTAGAATGCTGTAAACGTTTATAATGTAACTAGATGATTAGAATGCTTAAAACGTTTATAAGGTAATTAGATGATTAGAATGCTTAAAACGTTTACAATGTAACTAGATGATTAGAATGCTTAAAACGTTTATAATGTAACTAGATGATTAGAATGCTGTAAACGTTTATAATGTAACTAGATGATTAGAATGCTTAAAACGTTTATAAGGTAATTAGATGATTAGAATGCTTAAAACGTTTACAATGTAACTAGATGATTAGAATGCTTAAAACGTTTATAATGTAACTAGATGATTAGAATGCTGTAAACGTTTACAATGTAACTAGATGATTAGAATGCTTAAAACGTTTATAAGGTAATTAGATGATTAGAATGCTTAAAACTTTTACAATGTAACTAGATGATTAGAATGCTTAAAACGTTTATAATGTAACTAGATGATTAGAATGCTGTAAACGTTTATAATGTAACTAGATGATTAGAATGCTGTAAACGTTTATAATGTAACTAGATGATTAGAATGCTGTAAACGTTTATAAGGTAATTAGATGATTAGAATGCTTAAAACGTTTATAATGTCACCAGATGATTAGAATGCTTAAAACGTTTATAATGTAACTAGATGATTAGAATGCTGTAAACGTTTACAATGTAACTAGATGATTAGAATGCTGTAAACGTTTATAATGTAACTAGATGATTAGAATGCTTAAAACGTTTATAAGGTAATTAGATGATTAGAATCCTTAAAACGTTTATAATGTCACTAGATGATTAGAATGCTTAAAACGTTTATAATGTAACTAGATGATTAGAATGCTTAAAACGTTTACAATGTAACTAGATGATTAGAATGCTTAAAACGTTTATAATGTAACTAGATGATTAGAATGCTTAAAACGTTTATAAGGTAACTAGATGATTAGAATGCTGTAAACGTTTAAAATGTCACTAGATGATTAGAATGCTTAAAACGTTTACAATGTAACTAGATGATTAGAATGCTTAAAACGTTTACAAGGTAATTAGATGATTAGAATGCTTAAAACGTTTATAATGTAACTAGATGATTAGAATGCTGTAAACGTTTATAATGTAACTACATGATTAGAATGCTGTAAACGTTTATAATGTGACTAGATGATTAGAATGCTGTAAACGTTTATAATGTAACTAGATGATTAGAATGCTGTAAACGTTTATAATGTAACTAGATGATTAGAATGCTTAAAACGTTTATAATGTGACTAGATGATTAGAATGCTGTAAACGTTTATAATGTAACTAGATGATTAGAATGCTTAAAACGTTTATAATGTAACTAGATGATTAGAATGCTTAAAACGTTTATAATGTAACTAGATGATTAGAATGCTGTAAACGTTTATAATGTAACTAGATGATTAGAATGCTTAAAACGTTTATAATGTAACTAGATGATTAGAATGCTGTAAACGTTTATAATGTAACTAGATGATTAGAATGCTGTAAACGTTTATAATGTAACTAGATGATTAGAATGCTGTAAACGTTTATAATGTAACTAGATGATTAGAATGCTGTAAACGTTTATAATGTAACTAGATGATTAGAATGCTTAAAACGTTTATAATGTAACTAGATGATTAGAATGCTGTAAACGTTTATAATGTAACTAGATGATTAGAATGCTGTAAACGTTTATAATGTAACTAGATGATTAGAATGCTGTAAACGTTTATAATGTAACTAGATGATTAGAATGCTTAAAACGTTTGTAATGTAACTAGATGATTAGAATGTTTAAAACGTTTATAATGTAACTAGATGATTAGAATGCTGTAAACGTTTATAATGTAACTAGATGATTAGAATGCTGTAAACGTTTATAATGTAACTAGATGATTAGAATGCTTAAAACGTTTATAATGTAACTAGATGATTAGAATTCTGTAAACGTTTATAATGTAACTAGATGATTAGAATGCTGTAAACGTTTATAATGTAACTAGATGATTAGAATGCTTAAAACGTTTACAATGTAACTAGATGATTAGAATGCTTAAAACGTTTATAATGTAACTAGATGATTAGAATGCTTAAAACGTTTATAATGTAACTAGATGATTAGAATGATTAAAACGTTTATAATGTAACTAGATGATTAGAATGCTTAAAACGTTTATAATGTAACTAGATGATTAGAATGCTTAAAACGTTTATAATGTAACTAGATGATTAGAATGCTGTAAACGTTTATAATGTAACTAGATGATTAGAATGCTTAAAACGTTTATAAGGCGATTAGATGATTAGAATGCTTAAAACGTTTATAATGTAACTAGATGATTAGAATGCTTAAAACGTTTATAATGTAACTAGATGATTAGAATGCTGTAAACGTTTACAATGTAACTAGATGATTAGCATGCTTAAAACGTTTATAAGGTAATTAGATGATTAGAATGCTTTAAACGTTTACAATGTAGCTAGATGATTAGAATGCTTAAAACGTTTATAATGTAACTAGATGATTAGAATGCCGTAAACGTTTATAATGTAACTAGATGATTAGAATGCTTAAAACGTTTATAATGTAACTAGATGATTAGAATGCTGTAAACGTTTATAAGGTAATTAGATGATTAGAATGCTTAAAACGTTTATAATGTAACTAGATGATTAGAATGCTTAAAACGTTTATAATGTAACTAGATGATTAGAATGCTGTAAACATTTACAATGTAACTAGATGATTAGGATGCGGTAAACGTTTATAATGTAACTAGATGATTAGAATGCTTAAAACGTGTATAAGGTAATTAGATGATTAGAATGCTTAAAACGTTTATAATGTCACTAGATGATTAGAATGCTGTAAACGTTTATAATGTAACTAGATGATTAGAATGCTGTAAACGTTTATAATGTAACTAGATGATTAGAATGCTGTAAACGTTTATAATGTAACTAGATGATTAGAATGCTGTAAACGTTTATAATGTAACTAGATGATTAGAATGCTGTAAACGTTTATAATGTAACTAGATGATTAGAATGCTTTAAACATTTATAATGTAACTAGATGATTAGAATGCTTAAAACGTTTATAAGGTAACTAGATGATTAGAATGCTTAAAACGTTTATAATGTAACTAGATGATTAGAATGCTGTAAACGTTTAAAATGTAACTAGATGATTAGAATGCTGTAAACGTTTATAATGTCACTAGATGATTAGAATGCTTAAAACGTTTATAATGTCACTAGATGATTAGAATGCTTAAAACGTTTATAAGGTAACTAGATGATTAGAATGCTTAAAACGTTTATAAGGTAACTAGATGATTAGAATGCTTAAAACGTTCATAATGTCACTAGATGATTAGAATGCTGTAAACGTTTATAATGTAACTAGATGATTAGAATGCTGTAAACGTTTATAATGTCACTAGATGATTAGAATGCTTAAAACGTTTATAATCTAACTAGATGATTAGAATGCTTAAAACGTTTACAATGTAACTAGATGATTAGAATGCTTAAAACGTTTACAATGTAATTAGATGATTAGAATGCTTAAAACGTTTGTAATGTCACTAGATGATTAGAATGCTGTAAACGTTTATAATGTAACTAGATTATTAGAATGCTGTAAACGTTTATAATGTAACTAGATGATTAGAATGCTGTAAACGTTTATAATGTAACTAGATGATTAGAATGCTGTAAACGTTTATAATGTAACTAGATGATTAGAATGCTGTAAACGTTTATAATGTAACTAGATGATTAGAATGCTTTAAACGTTTATAATGTAACTAGATGATTAGAATGCTTAAAACGTTTATAAGGTAACTAGATGATTAGAATGCTTAAAACGTTTATAATGTAACTAGATGATTAGAATGCTGTAAACGTTTATAATGTAACTAGATGATTAGAATGCTTAAAACGTTTATAAGGTAACTAGATGATTAAAATGCTTAAAACGTTTATAAGGTGATTAGATGATTAGAATGCTTAAAACGTTTACAATGTAACTAGATGATTAGAATGCTTAAAACGTTTATAATGTCACTAGATGATTAGAATGCTGTAAACGTTTATAAGGTAACTAGATGATTAGAATGCTGTAAACGTTTACAATGTAACTAGATGATTAAAATGCTTAAAACGTTTATAATGTCACTAGATGATTAGAATGATGTAAACGTTTATAAGGTAACTAGATGATTAGAATGCTTAAAACGTTTATAATGTAACTAGATGATTAGAATGCTGTAAACGTTTATAATGTAACTAGATAATTAAAATGCTTAAAACGTTTACAATGTAACTAGATGATTAGAATGCTTAAGACGTGTATAATGTAACTAGATGATTAGAATGCTTAAAACGTTTATAATGTAACTAGATGATTAGAATGCTTAAAACGTTTATAATGTAACTAGATGATTAGAATGCTTAAAACGTTTATAATGTAACTAGATGATTAGAATGCTTAAAACGTTTATAATGTAACTAGATGATTAGAATGCTGTAAACGTTTATAATGTAACTAGATGATTAGAATGCTGTAAACGTTTATAATGTAACTAGATGATTAGAATGCTGTAAACGTTTATAATGTAACTAGATGATTAGAATGCTGTAAACGTTTATAATGTAACTAGATGATTAGAATGCTTAAAACGTTTATAATGTAACTAGATGATTAGAATGCTGTAAACGTTTATAATGTAACTAGATGATTAGAATGCTGTAAACGTTTATAATGTAACTAGATGATTAGAATGCTGTAAACGTTTATAATGTAACTAGATGATTAGAATGCTTAAAACGTTTGTAATGTAACTAGATGATTAGAATGTTTAAAACGATTATAATGTAACTAGATGATTAGAATGCTGTAAACGTTTATAATGTAACTAGATGATTAGAATGCTGTAAACGTTTATAATGTAACTAGATGATTAGAATGCTTAAAACGTTTATAATGTAACTAGATGATTAGAATTCTGTAAACGTTTATAATGTAACTAGATGATTAGAATGCTGTAAACGTTTATAATGTAACTAGATGATTAGAATGCTTAAAACGTTTACAATGTAACTAGATGATTAGAATGCTTAAAACGTTTATAATGTAACTAGATGATTAGAATGCTGTAAACGTTTATAATGTAACTAGATGATTAGAATGATTAAAACGTTTATAATGTAACTAGATGATTAGAATGCTTAAAACGTTTATAATGTAACTAGATGATTAGAATGCTTAAAACGTTTATAATGTAACTAGATGATTAGAATGCTGTAAACGTTTATAATGTAACTAGATGATTAGAATGCTTAAAACGTTTATAAGGCGATTAGATGATTAGAATGCTTAAAACGTTTATAATGTAACTAGATGATTAGAATGCTTAAAACGTTTATAATGTAACTAGATGATTAGAATGCTGTAAACGTTTACAATGTAACTAGATGATTAGCATGCTTAAAACGTTTATAAGGTAATTAGATGATTAGAATGCTTTAAACGTTTACAATGTAGCTAGATGATTAGAATGCTTAAAACGTTTATAATGTAACTAGATGATTAGAATGCCGTAAACGTTTATAATGTAACTAGATGATTAGAATGCTTAAAACGTTTATAATGTAACTAGATGATTAGAATGCTGTAAACGTTTATAAGGTAATTAGATGATTAGAATGCTTAAAACGTTTATAATGTAACTAGATGATTAGAATGCTTAAAACGTTTATAATGTAACTAGATGATTAGAATGCTGTAAACATTTACAATGTAACTAGATGATTAGGATGCGGTAAACGTTTATAATGTAACTAGATGATTAGAATGCTTAAAACGTGTATAAGGTAATTAGATGATTAGAATGCTTAAAACGTTTATAATGTCACTAGATGATTAGAATGCTGTAAACGTTTATAATGTAACTAGATGATTAGAATGCTGTAAACGTTTATAATGTAACTAGATGATTAGAATGCTGTAAACGTTTATAATGTAACTAGATGATTAGAATGCTGTAAACGTTTATAATGTAACTAGATGATTAGAATGCTGTAAACGTTTATAATGTAACTAGATGATTAGAATGCTGTAAACGTTTATAATGTAACTAGATGATTAGAATGCTTAAAACGTTTATAAGGTAACTAGATGATTAGAATGCTTAAAACGTTTATAATGTAACTAGATGATTAGAATGCTGTAAACGTTTAAAATGTAACTAGATGATTAGAATGCTGTAAACGTTTATAATGTCACTAGATGATTAGAATGCTTAAAACGTTTATAATGTCACTAGATGATTAGAATGCTTAAAACGTTTATAAGGTAACTAGATGATTAGAATGCTTAAAACGTTTATAAGGTAACTAGATGATTAGAATGCTTAAAACGTTCATAATGTCACTAGATGATTAGAATGCTGTAAACGTTTATAATGTAACTAGATGATTAGAATGCTGTAAACGTTTATAATGTCACTAGATGATTAGAATGCTTAAAACGTTTATAATCTAACTAGATGATTAGAATGCTTAAAACGTTTACAATGTAACTAGATGATTAGAATGCTTAAAACGTTTACAATATAATTAGATGATTAGAATGCTTAAAACGTTTGTAATGTCACTAGATGATTAGAATGCTGTAAACGTTTATAATGTAACTAGATTATTAGAATGCTGTAAACGTTTATAATGTAACTAGATGATTAGAATGCTGTAAACGTTTATAATGTAACTAGATGATTAGAATGCTGTAAACGTTTATAATGTAACTAGATGATTAGAATGCTGTAAACGTTTATAATGTAACTAGATGATTAGAATGCTTTAAACGTTTATAATGTAACTAGATGATTAGAATGCTTAAAACGTTTATAAGGTAACTAGATGATTAGAATGCTTAAAACGTCTATAATGTAACTAGATGATTAGAATGCTGTAAACGTTTATAATGTAACTAGATGATTAGAATGCTTAAAACGTTTATAAGGTAACTAGATGATTAAAATGCTTAAAACGTTTATAAGGTGATTAGATGATTAGAATGCTTAAAACGTTTACAATGTAACTAGATGATTAGAATGCTTAAAACGTTTATAATGTCACTAGATGATTAGAATGCTGTAAACGTTTATAAGGTAACTAGATGATTAGAATGCTGTAAACGTTTACAATGTAACTAGATGATTAAAATGCTTAAAACGTTTATAATGTCACTAGATGATTAGAATGATGTAAACGTTTATAAGGTAACTAGATGATTAGAATGCTTAAAACGTTTATAATGTAACTAGATGATTAGAATGCTGTAAACGTTTATAATGTAACTAGATAATTAAAATGCTTAAAACGTTTACAATGTAACTAGATGATTAGAATGCTTAAGACGTGTATAATGTAACTAGATGATTAGAATGCTGTAAACGTTTATAATGTCACTAGATGATTAGAATGCTTAAAACGTTTATAATGTAACTAGATGATTAGAATGCTTAAAACGTTTATAATGTAACTAGATGATTAGAATGCTTAAAACGTTTATAATGTAACTAGATGATTAGAATGCTGTAAACGTTTATAATGTAACTAGATGATTAGAATGCTGTAAACGTTTATAATGTAACTAGATGATTAGAATGCTTAAAACGTTTATAATGTAACTAGATGATTAGAATGCTTAAAACGTTTACAATGTAACTAGATGATTAGAATGCTTAAAACGTTTACAATGTAATTAGATGATTAGAATGCTTAAAACGTTTATAATGTCACTAGATGATTAGAATGCTTAAAACGTTTACAATGTAACTAGATGATTAGAATGCTTAAAATGTTTATAATGTAACTAGATGATTAGAATGCTTAAAACGTTTATAATGTAACTAGATGATTAGAATGCTGTAAACGTTTATAATGTAACTAGATGATTAGAATGCTGTAAACGTTTATAATGTAACTAGATGATTAGAATGCTTAAAACGTTTATAAGGTAACTAGATGATTAAAATGCTTAAAACGTTTATAAGGTAATTAGATGATTAGAATGCTTAAAACGTTTACAATGTAACTAGATGATTAGAATGCTTAAAACGTTTATAATGTCACTAGATGATTAGAATGCTGTAAACGTTTATAAGGTAACTAGATGATTAGAATGCTGTAAACGTTTATAATGTAACTAGATGATTAAAATGCTTAAAACGTTTATAATGTCACTAGATGATTAGAATGCTGTAAACGTTTATAAGGTAACTAGATGATTAGAATGCTTAAAACGTTTATAATGTAACTAGATGATTAGAATGCTGTAAACGTTTATAATGTAACTAGATGATTAGAATGCTTGAAACGTTTACAATGTAACTAGATGATTAGAATGCTTAAGACGTTTATAATGTAACTAGATGATTAGAATGCTGTAAACGTTTATAATGTAACTAGATGATTAGAATGCTTAAAACGTTTATAAGGTAACTAGATGATTAAAATGCTTAAAACGTTCATAATGTAACTAGATGATTAGAATGCTTAAATACAAAATAATTACTCCATATAAGCCAACAAAGCCTATAAAACGACACCACGGGTAACAGACAAAAGCAATTACAATAACGATATCAGCAGTGACAACAATAACAACAACAGCAAATAATAATAATAAAAAAAAATTTAATAATAATAATAATAATAATAATAATAATATACCAATTATCACCATTCCTACTACAATGGAAAGTTTAGAAGCTACTTTAATATTTTCTGTCTATTTTACACTGTGTGTTGATTCGATAATGAAGACAAATATTGTCAGATTAAAGGAAATATCAGTCAAAGGAAAAAAGGGCATGTTATTCACTCGCTTAGATATCTACGACCTGAATTCATGTACACAATACACCAAGAGTTTATACTTTCAATATTTCAGCCGAAATGGACATATATAGATTACTGTTATAGAGATTATTTGCAATAACATGTATATTCCTAGTTCAATATTCCAATGAAAGTCTTTAGAAACAAATGTGATAGGACGAATTCCGATCTTTAAAATTAATAAATTACATATTTATATGTATATATTTTGTCACCTTTAACACATGCAGTTTACATTTGTGTTGTTGTTGTTGTAGAATTAATATTATTTTCTTTGGACGCTGTGTACTTGTCTTTACTACTTTATACATCTATCTCATGAGGAACAGGGCATGAAACTCAGTGAAAAAGAAACGATTTGGATTTTGGGATGGTATGTTTATTCATCTTGGACCATTTCCTTCTTCATTACATCCAAATGCTTCAAAACTGAATTATCATTATCATATAGCGTTTATAGCAAAACAAACACAAATATAAAAAAATATAAACTTTTTGTTACATCCCTTATATTTGTTACATAAAGCTAAAGTCTCAATGTTGCAATCAAACAATGCCTAACGCAATCACAATATCGAGACACACGAAAGTTATTGACATTCGTTATGATGTATAATATGGTCTATTGTCAAGAAAGCTATGAGGATCGTCCAATCTTTTAAAGGCCACCAAAATCTATTATCTGCCAAAATATACAATGAAACAGCTATAACTTTGTATCTTTCTTAATTTAATGAATATTAGGACTGTCCATATAATTTAATATTCATGAATATCATCTGCATTGTTTATTTTCTTCTGTGGCATTTAAAAACAAACTATATCGTCTTAACGCTAATTAAAAAATGTTGATTTCTATCCTGTGCCTCGATATTATGATTATGTCAGAGTTTGTTCGTGGTAAAATGACTTCAGTCTTGTTTCGTTCTGAAACCTGCTGATCTTGAAAAAGGCCCCCAAATTTACAATAGGGTTCTTAACTGTGAATTAAAAGCAAAATGTACAGCACTAATACATACCTCCAGACTTGAAGCAAGAATAAGCTAAACTTAATGAGATAACATTGAATCACCTGTCTGACCTGTTTGATGTGATTACGACTGAAACAAACCTGGATGACATGCTGTGAATCGGACATATGGAAAGTGTCCAGATAGTAGTATTAGTGGGATATTACTTTATTTTGAACGTCTAGAAATTGACTAATAATTCTCCAGTTTTTGATTTCACCAGATTTCATGAGAGAGTTTTTTTTCCTCTTCAGCAAAGAGATTTAAAATCCTTGGTACAATTGGTAAAGATGAAGAAATTTACTATGTTTTTTGCCTGTGCGGTTATCTCGATAATTTCTCGATCATATCTTTTCATTAAAGCAATAAAATTGACTCTGATTTACGTTTTATTTTAAATTATTCAATTTTACGATCCAGACATCGATTGATTCATCTATGCATACATGCAATCAAAGTTATACTTATGTAGTTTCTATCCTATATTATTCAATTTCACATCCATTCGTCCATGCAATAAAATCTCTCTGTCTTTTATTCACACAAAACCACATACGTACACACACACATATATTTTGTCCCTCGACGTGTCATTGACATGACACCTATATGGTGAAACCAGAGTTAGGACAATGACGCAGACTTCAAGACATCACATTTTCCTGTAAAAGGAATAAATACATTTTGCTCCATTAAATTAGACGGTATTGGTACTATATGACCAGATCAGTAACAAATTATAGAATGTGCTCGATTACTACAGTTAATCAATATATTATTGTTTAACTTTGATAAAATAAATATGTGTAATTGTATTCCGTTAAAACAAAAAACAAACTAAATCGGGGGTGGGGGTGGGGGGAATTTCATAAATGTAAATGTTTGGTTGGTTATTTGGTGTTTAATATCAGGGTATGTACGATTATAAAGGGCCGAGGCAAAAAGAGTAAATTACCTCGCAAAGAAACACAGCACAGAATATCCGGGCTTGTCTGAATTCTTGCCCATTAACACATCATTGTAGTTAACCCGGGCTTGTCTGTATCTTTGCCAATTGACACACCACAGCATCCAACCCGGGCTTGCCTATATCCTTGCTCATTGACACACCTCAACAGTCAACCCGGGCTTGCCTGTATCCTTGCCCATTGAGAAACTAGAGGAGTCAATCCTAGTTTGTCACACAACAGGGCTTGTTTGGAGTATGTATTATTGCCTATTGACACACCACAGCAGCCAGCCCGGCTTGTCTATATCCTTGCCCATTGACACACTACAACAGTCAACATGGGCTTATCTGTATCTTTGCCCACTGCCACACCAGAGCAGTCAATCCGGGCTTGTCTGAATCTTTGCGGATTGACACATCAATGCTGCCAGCAATGGTTTTTTCGATCCTAGCCCATTGACACACCATAGCAGCCACCTCGGGTTTGCTGCATCATTACCCATTCATACACCACAGCAGACAACAAGATATTATCTTTATCCTTGTCCTCTGGCACAACATAGCTGCCAAACCAGACGTGTCTGTATCTTCGCCCATTGAAACAGAATTTGTGTAACCTTAACCATTGCTATACCACAGCAGCCATCCCGGACGTGTCTGTGTCCTTGCCCAGATACACACTAGAGAAAGCAACCCGGGATTGTCTGTATCGTTACCCAAAGACAAACCACAGCAGCCAACCCGAGCTACACTGCATCCTTGCCCAGAGAAACACTAAAGCAGCCAACTCAGGCTTGTCTCCATCCTTGTCCAGAGACAAATTATAGCAGCCAGCGCAAGCTTATCTGTATCCTTGTCGAGAGGCACGCCACAACCCGGGTTAGTCAGTATGATTGCACAGAGCCGTACCACAATAGCCAACCTTGGTCTGTCTGTATCCTTCCCCAGAGAAACTTCAAACAAGACGACACAGACTTGTGAGCATCCTTACCTAGAGAAACACCGCAGCAGTCGACCCAGGTTTGTTGTTTGTATCTTTGCCAGATAAACAGGAAAGCAGCCAACCTGAAGTAATATGTATCCTTGCCCAGTGTGACACTATCGTAGCTAACAGAGGTGTGTCTGTATCCTTGCCCAGAGACACAATACAGTAGCTAACCCGGGTTTGTCTGTATGCTTGCCCAGTGACTCACCACAGTAGCCTGTTTGGGTCATTCAGTATATTTCACGCTGAATGTGAGTCCGGCATATTATGCAGACATCGCTACAATAATTAAGTCCTTGATACATTTTCTTTATTTGGGTACATATTTGATGAAATCCATTGCATTAGTTATTTGGATACATATTTGATGAAATCCATTGCATTAGTTATTTGGATACATATTTGATGACATCCACCGCATTAGTTATAAGTTCGGATGCATCTGTACTATATAACCTCTGTTAGGCTCTAGCTCGGTCACGATATATTGTTTGGTATATTGAATTTATTATATGTCTCCATGATTGTAAGTTGTACTTTAGTCAAATTATGGTCATTTTGTAAACAACATGTTTACATAGCATTTGAGTTGAAGGCCGGTTTCATTAGCAGTTCCAGTTTTAGGTGTCTTTTGAATTTTCATTTTAACTGTCTAGAAATAAATTGCTTGTTGATTTTACTTGATTTTGTTGGTTTCACTTTCTTTCTGTTACATATTTTTAGGTCATAGAGTCGTAACAATATCAAGAAATCAGCATAGGTGTTGTTGCGTTTTCTGGAAATATTTGTATTTGAATGGACTGACTGGAATTTGTAATGGAATTTACCTTAACAAAATGAGCTGAATCACACCTGTTTGCTTTGTCATCCTAGGTAAAAACCAAGAGGATAAACTCAGTAAACATTTTATTTTCCGCTCAGGCTTGGATGCTACTTTGTATTGAATAAAAGTAACATACATCACTTGTCTGCAAATATCCAGGAAAAAAGCACTACAATATTCATTAACAGCTGATTGGCTCAGTTAGTATAGTGGTACCAAGAAATGAGCCATCGCGGCTTCACACATGTAAACCTAACAAAACTGAAAGGCATCAGTAAGGCGACAAGTATTAACTTTCCAAAAAGCTAGAAGCCTTCGCTATATTTAATTCATTGTTTGGTTGGGAAAGGAAAAAAGAAACAAAACAAACAGTGTCAGGGATAGGATAAGTAGGTTAGGTAATCTATTGGCCGCAGGAATATTCTTTTCATGTCTAGCAGGAGTGGTCTAACCTTAAGTTGAATATATTTAACCATGGCCCTGTCGAGCTGAATTGAAAGTTTAGAGCTAATGAAGTCCCAATACGTGAAATATCATTACATTTTATGTCTGATGATGATTTCTTGAATTTGTATTGGGTAGACCATCATATTGAGGACCCGGTCTTGATGATCCTGGAAATTATCATATCACAGATTTCTAATGTCGTCAGCAATATTGGTTTTCCGATTCATACATAATTCTAACCTACAGAAGAAAAAAAGTTTGTTCATGCGAGTACAAATTTGTGCATATATGTATGCATGCACGTCTGTTTATATGTGTTTTGTTTCTAACCGCCAGAAGGATCGAATTTAATTTAGAACTAGGAATACATCAAAACTATCAGGTCTAGACGTATTCCTACGCCACATCGAACTAGTTCTACACCGTTTGAAAACAGAACAATTATATGGTTTTGTATTTATTAAACACACCTTTCTATACTTTCCATATATTCCTAAATATACAATAGAATTCATAGAATTTTGGGACTGACCAAACTTGTTCGGTGCATCTAAAATTATTCACGGGTGGACATTGAGGCACAATAGCTTGGTCATGAAAGTAAGACAAGCACGCTGCTGAAATAAATTTTCAGTAAAAAAATAAAAGAAAAAAATAAATGTAAATTCCTTTAATTTTAATAATTTATTCACTAACTTTGATTAAATATTAAGTTACATACATGAACTTGATAATGCGATACGAAAATTAAAATTTCTACAGTTCCGCATCGAAGTCCATAACAGACAATTTAAAGAGTATTGCTGTCATGCTTAGGTTACAAGTTTCAATTTTGCTGCCTGAATTGAAATTGCGGATATTTGTGATATCATCATCGTCATCATCATCATCATCATCATCATCATCATCATCATCATCGTCATCATTGCTGTCAGGAGCGGATTTAGAGGTTGATTGAAAAGGTTCGACTAAACCCCCTATCGCTTACCAAGCAAAACGAAGAAAACATAGAATACAAAGAGGCACAATTAAGACGGGAAAACCTTGTAATTTATGGTCTGCCAGAAAAATGAGGAAATAAGTGGGAAGAAACAGAATCCACAATAAAGCAATATATATCAGACGTACTTGGTTTAGATATAGAAGATATTGATGTAGAGAGAGCACACAGACTGAAATCAAAAGAACCACCATGCTCGGTCATCATTAAGTTTATAAAGTACAAAGATAAGGAGAAAATTGTACACATGTATCGTGATATACGAAAGCAGAAATCCCGTGATGCTGCAACGGCTGATAAGGAAGTAAACATTTCTCTCAGAGAACACGTGTACACAGAGCCAGAGGTTCGTATTTATGGAAGATTTCCCTATTCGTGTACGCCGTGTGAGGACAAAATTATATCCGACCCTAAAGAAAGCTTTCGAAGAAGGAAAGAAGGCATTGTACAAGTACGATAAACTGGTTATTGACGGGCATACGTATGCGTTTGATGAAGTCAAAAAGGGAACCCGTCCTAAGCAATAGGGAAATAGCCAAAGCTCGAAAACGATATGAGAGAGAGAGAGAGAGAGAGAGAGAGAGAGAGAGAGAGAGAGAGAGAGAGAGAGAGAGAGAGAGAGAGAGAACGTCACATATAAGAACACTTGTTTAAAGTGTTTAATATGGAACATTTCTGGCTTAGGTGGCAAAATAGAATAGAGTGATTTTAGAACTTATGTATCACATTTTGATATTATTGGTTTTGTAGAGACTTGGGCAGATGTTACAAATCAATTTACTTTACATGGATATAGATGTTTTGACAGTATCCGAACAAAAACACAAAATGCAAAGAGAAACTCTGGAGGTGTAGTTGTATATGTACGTGAGTCGCTTTTTTACATTGGAAAATTTGTGAATAACATAGCATTTCTAAAAACATTATTTGGTTAGTCATCAATTCTAATTCTAACATATCTTTGAACCGTATTTTGGGATATGTGTATGTTTCGTCGGAATACTCATCCATTCACTCTGAGGAAAATACATGTTATTATGATATAGCCAAATTAAAAGAAAAATACACAGATCATACATGTAAACTTGCTAGTTATTTTAACGAGTACTCGAATACGGAAAATTTAAATGTTACTCCGATGGATAAGTACAAATGGGACAAAGCAAAAGGACCACAATTTGTCCAGTCATTTACAACTTTATTTGCACAAAGATCAGAAAATATAACGAACAGTTGTTTGATAGGATCGTTTGAAGAAAGTATTGAGCTTTTAAAATGTATATTATGACTCGGCAAAAGAAATGAAAGCCAATGTTGCAAGACAGGGAAATAGTGTTATTAATGTTAGTAGACATTCCCAGCCATGGTTTTAATAGAGACTGTAAGTCTGCCAAAAACACTTCTTTAAAGATGCTCCGAATATCTCGGTTAAAAAAAAAACAACAACAAACATCTGAATTACTTTAAGACTATAAGTTTCATCCTAATGCTTATAAAGCGATTTGCAGAACTAAAAGAAACGAGTACAAAAATTAAAAAAGGATACACTCATACATGCACTATATGCTAATGATACAAAACAGTTTTGGAGGCTACTGAAGTGGCCGGCGCCTACTGTAAATACCAGAATCCTCTGTTCAGCTTGGTATACATATTTTTCTGAGCTTTTCAATATAGCATATGTAGTCGAACATTTTCAAGATAATGAACATATGATTATCCAGCATGAACTCTTAGACAATGTAATATCAGAGAGAGAGGCGAGAATCACACTGTCAAATCTGAAAAACGAAAAAGCCGGTGGAATAGATGCTTTATCGAGTGATTTTTTTAAGTACACTAGTCATATTATTACCCCAGTACTTACTCAATTTGATTAATAAATTATTTGATGCTGGTTATTTTCCACAAAAGTAGTCAACAACAATAATAACACGTAATCCATCCAACTATAGAGGAATAAGTTTGCTGCCAGTTTTAAGCAAGGTATTTACAACTATAATGAATAACCTATTACAAGACTGGTATGCACGAAATGAATTTCTGGGTGAGGAACAGGGTGGCTTCAGGTCTGGATACTCAACAGTTGACAATATGTTCACAATATACATATTAATAAGCAAATATCTGAGGAAAGCACGAGGGAGATTTTATACTATAACCTTTTAAATTATAATATAAGTACCGAGATGTTACGAATGATTAAAGCTATCTATAATGATGCGAATGCTTGTGTTAAGTCTAATAATGGTCTGAGTAATGATTTTGTTTGTCCAACTGGAGTACGGCAAGGATGTGTTTTATTTCCATTACTTACTATGGCAGATGAGTCTAGGGGGATATCACTAGAAAGAATAGAAGTGTTCATATTGTTGTATGCCGATGATTTAATGCTATTCTTAGATACATTGTTTCAGCTCCAGAAAATGTTAAATATATTGAAAAAGTATTGCTCTCGACGGAAACTATCGGTCAACCTCGAGAAAACACAAATTGTTGTATTCCGTTGGGGAGGCTATCTACGTAGCAAAAAGCTATACACACACTGAAAAGTAGTTAACTAAATTTGGCAAATTACCTGTACATACCCTGCTTCACACATTGGACACAAAAGTTTTACCTATTTTAAACTATGGTTCCGAAATATGAGGCTTCCATGAAGCGCCTGATATAGAAAAGGTGCTCACTGAATTTTGTAAATTTATAATGGGTCTGTCAACAAACACACCACATGCTTTTGTATATCATGAATTAGAGAGAATGCATTTTAAAAAAAACGTTCGATATATTCGAATTCTTGAATACTGATTTCGGATTCGAAATATGCCAAATAGCAAAGTACCAAGACAATGTTACAATTTCCTACTGAAATGGGGTGAAAACTGTAATTGTTGGGCAAATTATGTAAAAAATATATTATTAAAATATGGATTTGGTAATGTTTGGTTAAGACAGGGTGTCACTGATGAATGACTATTTATAGAAATATTTCGACAGCGATGTAAAGATATTTTGATGCAAGAACTGACTGATGAGATTAACGGGAATGGATAGATTACGTTTTTATAAGTGTATTAAAGATAATATTACACGGATATATATATTTATATATATGACCTAGGTGAGTCGTACTTAGGTAACCTAATTTGTTAGTTAAGAGCAGGAAATGTACCAATTAGAGAAAATACAAGAAGGTATGAATATATTCGGTATGAAGATAGAATATATCTGATATGTAACAGAGAAATAGAAAACGAGTGTCACTTAATTGTGACATGTCCTTTGTATGCTGAACTAAGGTGAAAGTATATATTTGCAGAAATCCAAACGTCCAAAATTATACTCATATATACATATGAGTAACATGAATTTGTTAATGTCAAATTTAGTTAAGTTTATTGGCAAAGCATTAGAGAAAGTACTATGACACCATGTCTTGACAGGTATATAGGTATGTATTAAACTAAACAGCTATAAGAACTGACTCCATGCTAAGACCCTATTTAGGAATACCATCATGCATGAATAGTCTTGAATTACAGAGCCGAAACTGTGTGTAAACAGTAATGTTATACCATGTACTTATGTCTACCATAAAATGATGTACCGCATATTAAATTGTATGTATTTTTGGGCAGGTGGCCTACAATACGAAATAAAGATTATTATTATTATTATTATTATTATTATTATTATTATTATTATTATTATTATTATTATTATTATTATTATTATATACCTACTATTCAACCACGATTTGAGTACGACGAAGTTAAATGTCGTGTGGATAATTTGATGTTATGCATTTAAGCATATATAGATTTTACAAGATTTTTATGTTTAGAGTCAAAGTTTGTTCACTTATTTGTATATTCATGGCAGAACATACACCTATTTGCATATTCATGTGACAACATACACGCAATTGCGATAATAATGTTTTGTGTGTTAGCATGCATGTAATGAGTCAACGCTAGGACGGAAAACATTTGTATACTTGCATATACACTATACACTCACATCCTTAACAATAGTGGTAAATTATTATACACGTTATTGTTGTAGTTATTCTTGTTGTTGTGTTGTGTTTAAAGTATAATCACACTCATTCTGAATAAACGCTATATGCAAATTAGGTGTATTATTATCCACGCTTAATGGCACAATATTTGTTTCACATGTAGAAGCGTTGTCTGTTTAGTAAGAACATCAAGCCTTAATAATCTGGGTTCAATGTTAGTCCAAGGAACTAAATAAAACATTTTGTTTCCTCATTAGATATGTATTATAGTAGCGTTTTACAGCACCTCAGCACAATTGTGAATGGATAGTGCCAACCAAAAGTAAAGTTCTAAATTGTAAAAATAATTTGAATAAAAATTTAGAAGATAAACCATTCCAAATAACGTGAACACGAGGTACAAAAATTAAATAAATAAATAAATAAATAAAAGATAAAACGAAGATGTTGAATTTTGTAAAATGTATGTAAAATTAATGATAAAGATAACAAATGTAAAATCCTTGAAACATATATTCAATTTATTTCATATAAACCGCATTCCCTCAAAAGTGCAAGACTGACTCAGGTAGTACATCATCATACAGTTTTTGCAGATAACGTCAAAATCTTTCTGTCTCATAAGCGGGAAGTCGACAAACTCGACAAGAATGTTCTATACTGTCTCTGGTCGAGGTTAACCCTTCTGGAGGTATGCATGAGTCAGGCATGTGTGTCCGATACTAGATCGGCACAATACCACCTCATCTCTGTGTCACGGAATTGTGTGTACTTTATGTCAATACATATACATAAACGAAAATATACTCGGGTTTCGTTCCCGCGTACAGCATTAACCGAAGGTGGTTTAATTTTCAGCTTTAGGTACTTCGAAATACTGAGTTCGGTTCATCCTATGCTGCACGAATAAATTGCCAGCAGCGCGAAACCCCATTACCTTCAGTTCTTTTAGAGTGGGTACTTATAGAATGAATCCTCGCTGTATACTCACATTACAACGAATTTTGTCAGGAAGCTGTACCCTTTACGAGAGCAATCTTCAGCTGTAGAGCAGTATCTAGTGATTCAGGCATATCAGAACATTCAAGACTACTGACACATCAGGACATTCAATGCTACTGGAATTAATTCGGAACATTCTATATTTAAGACTTGTGATAAGGACATTTAGTATTATTGGATTATTTGAACTTTAATTCACGTTACTGCAAGCGTCTTTTGAATTTTCACTTTAATTATTTGGAAATAAATTGCTTGTTGATTTTCCTTACATTGTTGGTTTCACTTTGTTTCAATTCCATTATTTAAATGGATCCTAGAGTCGAAACAGTAAAAATGCTATAAATGAGTCATTCATGGTGATAGGTCAATATATCAATCGCTGTTTTTCAGTTCCGTACGTTGATTCTTGTTTGATTACTCGTTGAAGTTACATGTTCTGATTAGTTCCATTTAGGAACTATATCATTTCCTTATATTAGTTGTTGACCTCGGCGTGCATCATTCTGTTGAATCCATTGTTAGATTTTATGCGCACGAGTATGGAATCAGATTCATTCATCGTTCAATTACATTATAAAAAAACATCTTATTCACGAAATTGCTTTCAATGTCTCCTCTAAATCCAATCCCAACCCTGTTTCATCCTAGTACACTCTGTGATTTGTTATATACGAGGGATGCCACTCGCTAATAGTGGATTTGATGTTCTTAGGTTTGTTTGTGGAGCTTTCATTCCAAATATTTTCCCAAGTATCACCAACGTGCTGATTCATACAATAATTCAAATTCAGTATATGGAATCTTTCATTCAGAAATGGATCACTTGCGGGGTAACTTTAGCTCCTTTATCTGCCCTTTCATTACCATTTATACCAATGTGACTAGCTAGTTAATAGTACAGAATACTTTTCCCAGACTGTATGAACACATCATGTTTCTGTAGTATCTGTGATATTAACGGGTTGTCAGATTTCAAGTTTTGCAAGGCTTTCAATATGGAAAGAAATCCGAAATGAGGATGAAATTTGTTTTTTGAGAGGTTTTAATTAGTTTCAAAGCTTTCAGTGTAGCTGAAATTTATGCAGTTAAAACTGAGGCTTTATCCGGTAACCGGCTCGAGATGGTGCCATGGAGTATTGCAATGGCAGCTCCAGGTTTGCAAAGATTTATTCGGACCGTCTGTATACAATAGGAATCTCTGATTTCATTAAATTAACTCTGCAAAAGGAGAGGATTTGTTGATGACTTTTTCAATTTGCAAAGAATATGTATAACTTTTTGTGGGTGTTGATAACCAAGGTGGTAATTTTGGAGCACAGAATTTTGCATTATTACCAAAATTGATTTTTGCTGTTTCTAAGTGAGGACGAATTCGTATGCCGGAAGGTGGAATGAAATTTGGTTTAATTAGAGGAATGAGAGATAGTTCCAGTAGTAAAAAAAAAAAAAATTAAAAATGGGAAAGTAAGAACTATGGATGACAGGATAGATATTTATTTTACATTTTATGATAATGGACTTGACAAATGGTCAATTAGCTGGAAAGACTGTACCAAACCGTAATGAATTCAGGCAAGCTCACCTTATGATCACCTGAAAAAAGAACGCTGAATCAATAATCACTCAGATAGATTTTTTAAAGATGCAAAGAGCTAGCAAAGGCTTAAAAATAAAAAAATAAATGGCCATGCCAGGAAAAAATGAAAGCTTTAGACCTGAGAAAAGTTAGTCGGAAATGTTCCACCAAAGGCTCGCATAGGGTAATATTTGTGGAAATTAATACGATTTCTTTTGTTAGACATACACTGGACTTTATTTGCCTTCCATATTGATATACAATCAATTATTTGTCCTGGAAATACTGGTGAAACTTATTAGGAATTTTAAATAGTGATTGTATCAAAGTAGGGCGTCAAACCGTCATCAAGGACTTCGATTAGCATTATCACTTTCATTTAAATATTAAGAATTAAGGTCGATATACTTAGCTTTCAATATCTTTGAATATGGTTGGTTAGATTTTCTATAATTTCTTGCCTCTGACTGTAATTTTCCTGTATATTTGTCCCTTAATTTAATTCCAATGTTGTTTTTTTACCATCTCTGTCAAAGTAATAGAAGACTCGGCCCATGTCCGGATTTCTACTGATATGCCCGTCCCGGTCCGTATCTGCTCGGGTAAACAGCATCAATGCAGTATCATTCTGTCCCAAATTCAGGTCAGTCCAGTGTTTAAGAAACTCCGCCTCACTTACTTGGCCGTCTCCTGCGAAAATATTTATCATTGTTGTCATCATCATCATCAGCAGCAGCTGCATCATCGTCGTCGTTATCATTGTTGCTGTCACCGCAATCATTTACGTAGTTATAATAATAATCATATTCATTGTCGTCGTCATCGTCGATATCGTCATCATCATCATTTAATACACAGATCAACCATATCAATAAGTCCCGATATATAACGAAAATAATACCTAACGAAAATAATATATTGCTAAATTAACCACGGGAAGACATAATAAAACCCTGTTATCAGAAGAATGATCCATCTTTAAGTTTTTTGATTTGCTTAGATGTTACAATTAGGTATTTAGAGTGACATCTGTAGATTCAAACTCTTCCCGCTCATTTCCTTATCAGCCGAGAGCTGTTACATGCAGTAGTGTATACACAACAGTGGTTAGTTATTGATGTTCGTAGGATGGCGGCAATTCTATCGTCCTACCGATTGCACACGTATTTGGATTAGGGTTCATCGAAGCAATACTATATCAGCTGTTGATGAACAGGCGCAAAAATCCAACAATTTCTTTCCTGTGTCACTCTCACTCAATAATCTTACCATCCATCACTGAATTCACTCGAAACTTTAATAGAGTTTTTTTTTATATGCTAACGCACACATACAAGCACGACTGATTTACATACGTCTCCTCCGCTGTCATAGGCTAGGTAATAAATCGAAGAAAGGATAATCCTCCTATATCAGAAGTCATGAAACATTAGCATTTAGGCTAAGAATTTACCGGACCCCTCGATATCACATATCTATTAGATAATACAGACTGAAATGTTCAGTTCTATCATTTTCATTCCAATTAAATATTCTTAGGAAAATTTTAACTTCCCCTTAGTTGTATCATGATTTTTCACTGCTGTTTTCTCCCTTAGTTGTATCATAATTTCTGACTACTGAGTTTTTCCTTTATTTGGATCATGGCTTTTTACTACTTTGGTTTCCCTTAAGTTGTATCATCCTATCCGACTACTGAGTTTCCCCCTTAGTTGTATCATGATTTCTAACTATTGGGTTTTCCCCTTAGTTGTATCATGATTTCTGACCACTGAGTTTTTCCCTTAGTTGTATCATACTTTCTGGCTAGTGAATTTCTCCTTAGTTGTATCATGATTTTTTACAAATGAGTTTTCACTTAGTTGTATCATGATTGTTTTATGTTTTACTGCTCAGTTTTTCCTTTAGTTGCACCAGGATTGCTGACACTGACTACTGAGTTTTCCCTTCAGTTGTATCAGGATTTCTGAATACTGATTTTCCCCTTAGTTGTATCATGATTTTTGACTACTGATTTTTAGGTAAATGTCTAGTCTTGTGCTCAAAGCCTCGATCAGGTCTATATAATCAGTCACCCATACAAGGACTACCGTCATACAACGAGTCACCCGTACAATCACTGCCGTGATATAATCAGTCACCCATACAAGGACTATCGTGATATAATCGGTCACCCAATCATACACTACCGTCATATATTCAGTCACTCATACAATCACAACAGTCATATAATGAGTCATCAATACAATCACTACCATCATATAATCAGTCACCCAAGCAAGTACTACCTTCATATAATCAGTCACCCAAGCAAGTACTACCTTCATATAATCCGTCACCCATGCAATCACTACTGTCATATAATCAGTCAACAACACAGTCTCTACCATAATATAATAAGTCACCTATACAAGCAATACTGTCGTATAGTCAATCACCAATACAATCGCTACTGTCATATAACCAGTCAACAAAGCAAACACTACTGTCGTAGAGTCAATCACCAATACAATCGCTACTGTCATATAACCAGCCAACAATACAAGCACTACCGTCAGATAATCAGTCACCTATATAATCACTACAGTCAAATAATCAGTCACCTATATAATCACTACAGTCAGATAATCAGTCACCTATATAATCACTACAGTCATATAATCAGTCACCTATATAATCACTACAGTCAGATAATCAGTCACCTATATAATCACTACCGTCAGATAATCAGTCACCTATATAATCACTACAGTCAGATAATCAGTCACCTATATAATCACTACAGTCAGATAATCAGTCACCTATATAATCACTACAGTCAAATAATCAGTCACCTATATAATCACTACAGTCAGATAATCAGTCACCTATATAATCACTACAGTCAGATAATCAGTCACCTATATAATCACTACAGTCAGATAATCAGTCACCTATATAATCACTACAGTCAGATAATCAGTCACCTATATAATCACTACCGTCAGATAATCAGTCACCTATATAATCACTACAGTCAGATAATCAGTCACCTATATAATCACTACAGTCAGATAATCAGTCACCTATATAATCACTACAGTCAAATAATCAGTCACCTATATAATCACTACAGTCAGATAATCAGTCACCTATATAATCATACAGTCAGATAATCCAGTCACCTATATAATCACTACAGTCAGATAATCAGTCACCTATATAATCACTACAGTCAGATAATCAGTCACCTATATAATCACAACCGTCAGATAATCAGATCACCTATATAATCCACTACAGTCAGATAATCAGTCACCTATATAATCACTACGTCCAGATAATCAGTCACCTATATAATCACTACAGTCAGATAATCAGTCACCTATATAATCACTACAGTCAGATAATCAGTCACCTATATAATCACTACCGTCAGATAATCAGTCACCTATATAATCACTACAGTCAGATAATCAGTCACCTATATAATCACTACAGTCAGATAATCAGTCACCTATATAATCACTACGTCATATAATCAGTCACCTATATAATCACTACAGTCAGATAATCAGTCACCTATATAATCACTACAGTCAGATAATCAGTCACCTATATAATCACTACAGTCATATAATCAGTCACCTATATAATCACTACAGTCAGATAATCAGTCACCTATATAATCACTACAGTCAGATAATCAGTCACCTATATAATCACTACAGTCAGATAATCAGTCACCTATATAATCACTACAGTCAGATAATCAGTCACCTATATAATCACTACAGTCAGATAATCAGTCACCTATATAATCACTACAGTCATATAATCAGTCACCTATATAATCACTACAGTCAGATAATCAGTCACCTATATAATCACTGCAGTCAGGTAATCAGTCATCTATATAATCACTACAGTCAGATAATCAGTCACCTATATAATCACTGCAGTCAGATAATCAGTCACCTATATAATCACTGCAGTCAGATAATCAGTCATCTATATAATCACTACTGTCAGATAATCAGTCACCTATATAATCACTACAGTCAGATAATCAGTCACCTATATACAGCACTACAGTCATATAATCAGTCAGTCTATATAATTCACTACCAGTCAGATAATCAGTCACCTATATAATCACTACAATCAGATAAACAGTCACCTATATAATCACTACAGTCAGATAATCAGTCACCTATATAATCACTACAAGTTCCGATAATCAGTTCACCTATATTAATCACTACAGTCAGATAAATCAGTCAACCTATTAATACACTACAAGTCCAATAATCAGTCACCTATATAATCACTACAGTCAGATAATCATGTCACCTATATACATCACTACAGTCAGATAATCAGTCAACCCTATATAATCACTACAGGTCAGATAATCAGTCACCAATATAATCACTAACAGTCATATAATCAGTCACCTATATAATCACTACAGTCAGATAATCAGTCACCTATATAATCACTACAGTCAGATATCAGTCACCAATAAAATCACGTACCGTCAGATAATCCAGTCACCAGTCAGATAATCAGTCACCTATATAATCACTACAGTCAGATAATCAGTCACCTATATAATCACTACAGTCAGATAATCAGTCACCTATATAAGTCCCTACAGTCAGATAATCAGTCACCTATATAATCACTACAGTCAGATAATCAGTCACCTATATAATCACTACAGTTCAGATAATCAGTCACCTATATAATCACTACAGTCAGATAATCAGTCATCTATATAATCACTACAGTCAGATAATCAGTCACCTATATAATCACTACAGTCAGATAATCACGTCACCTATATAATCACTTCAGTCAGATAATCAGTCACCTATATAATCACTGCAGTCAGATAATCAGTCACCTATATAATCACAACAGTCATATTAATCAATCACCTATATAATCACTACAGTCAGATAATCAGTCACCTATATAATCACTACAGTCAGATTAATCAGTCACCTATATAATCACTACAGTCAGATAATCAGTCACCTATATAATCACTATACAGTCAGATAATCAGTCACCTATATAATCACTACAGTCAGATAATCAGTCACCTATATAATCAATAATCAGTCACATATATAATCACTACAGTCAGATAATCAGTCACCTATATTAATCACTACAGTCATATAATCAGTCACCTATATAATCACTACAGTCAGAATAATCAGTCACCTATATAATCACTACAGTCAGATAATCAGTCACCTATATAATCACTACAGTCAGATAATCAGTCACCTATATAATCACTACAGTCAGATAATCAGTCACCTATATAATCACTACAGTCAGATAATCAGTCACCTATAATCACTACAGTCAGATAATCAGTCACCTATATAATCACTACAGTCAGATAATCAGTCACCTATATAATCACTACAGTCAGTCACCTTATATAATCACTACGTCAGATAATCAGTCACCTATATAAACACTACACTCAGATAAACAGACACCTATATAATCACTACAGTCAGATAAACAGACACCTATATATCACTACAGTCAGATAATCAGTCACCTATATAATCACTACAGTCAGATAATCAGTCACCTATATAATCACTACAGTCAGATAATCAGTCACCTATATAATCACTACAGTCAGATAATCAGTCACCTATATAATCACTACAGTCAGATAATCAGTCACCTATATAATCACTACAGTCAGATAATCAGTCACCTATATAATCACTACAGTCAGATAATCAGTCACCTATATAATCACTACAGTCAAATAATCAGTCACCTATATAATCACTACAGTCAGATAATCAGTCACCTATATAATCACTACAGTCAGATAATCAGTCACCTATATAATCACTACAGTCAGATAATCAGTCACCTATATAATCACTACAGTCAGATAATCAGTCACCTATATAATCACTACAGTCAGATAATCAGTCACCTATATAATCACTACCGTCAGATAATCAGTCACCTATATAATCACTACAGTCAGATAATCAGTCACCTATATAATCACTACCGTCAGATAATCAGTCACCTATATAATCACTACAGTCAGATAATCAGTCACCTATATAATCACTACAGTCAGATAATCAGTCACCTATATAATCACTACCGTCAGATAATCAGTCACCTATATAATCACTACAGTCAGATAATCAGTCATCTATATAATCACTACCGTCAGATAATCAGTCATCTATATAATCACTACCGTCAGATAATCAGTCATCTATATAATCACTACAGTCAGATAATCAGTCACCTATATAATCACTACCGTCAGATAATCAGTCACCTATATAATCACTACAGTCATATAATCAGTCACCTATATAATCACTACAGTCAGATAATCAGTCACCTTTATAATCACTACAGTCAGATAATCAGTCACCTATATAATCACTACAGTCAGATAATCAATCACCTATAAAATCAATACAGTCATATAATCAGTCACCTATATAATCACTACAGTCAGATAATCTAGTCACCTATATAATCACTACAGTCAGATAATCAGTCACCTATATTATCACTACCTTCATATAATCAGTCATCTATTTAATCAATACTGTCAGATAATCAGTCATCTATATAATCACTACAGTCAGATAATCAGTCACCTATATAATCACTACAGTCAGATAATCAGTCACCTATATAATCACTACCGTCAGATAATCAGTCCACTATATAATCACTACAGTCAGATAATCAGTCACTATATAATCACTACAGTCAGATAATCAGTCACCTATATTATCACTACAGTCATATAATCAGTCACCTATATAATCACTACAGTCAGATAGATCAGTCACTCTATATAATCACTACAGTCAGATAATCAGTCATCCTATATAATCACTACAGTCATATAATCAGGTCACCTATATAATCACTACAGTCAGATTAATCAGTGACACTTAACTATAATCACTACAGTCAGCTTAATCAGTCACCTATATATATCACTTACAGTCAACTAATCAGTCACCTTATAATCACTACAGTCAGATAATCCAGTCACCTATATAATCACTACAGTCAGATAATCAGTCACCTATATAATCACTACAGTCAGATAATCAGTCACCTATATAATCATCTACAGTCAGATAATCAGTCACACCTATATAATCACTACAGTCAGATAATCAGTCACCTATATATCACTACAGTCATATAATCAGTCACCTATATAATCACTACAGGTCAGATAATCAGTCACCTATATAATCACTACAGTCAGATAATCAGTCACCTATATAATCATACAGTCAGAATAATCAGTCTACCTATAT
This sequence comes from Margaritifera margaritifera, assembly GCA_029931535.1. NCBI lineage: Eukaryota > Metazoa > Mollusca > Bivalvia > Unionida > Margaritiferidae > Margaritifera > Margaritifera margaritifera. Next base: position 362,565 of record JAQPZY010001415.1, on the reverse strand, counting down.
AAATCACTACCAGTCAGATAAACAGTCACCTATATAATCACTACAGTCAGATAATCAGTCACCTATATAATCACTACAGGTCAGATAATCAGTCACCTCATCTAATCACTACCAGTCAGATAATCAGTCACCTATATAATCACTACAGTCAGATAATATAATCAGTCACCTATATAATCACTACAGTCAGATAATCAGTCACTATATAATCACTACAGTCAGAATAATCAGTCACCTATATAATCACTACAGTCAGATAATCAGTCACCTATATAATCACTACAGTCAGATAATCAGTCACCTATAATAATCACTACAGTCAAGATAATCAGTCAACCTATATAATCACTACAGTCAGATAATCCAGTCACCTATATAATCACTACAGTCAGATAATCAGTCACCTATATAATCACTACAGTAAGATAATCAGTCACCTATATAATCCACTACAGTCAGATAATCAGTCACCTATATAATCACTACATTCAGAATAATCAGTCACCCTATATAATCACTACAGTCAGATAATCAGTCACCCTATATAATCACTACAGTCAGATAATCAGTCACCTATATTAATCACTACAGTCATATAATCAGTCACCTATATAATCACTACAGTCAATATCTCAGTCACCATATATAATCACTACAGTCACTATAATCAGTCACCCTATATAATCACTACAGTCAGATAATCAGTCACCTACTATAATCACTACAGTAATGTAATCAGTCATCCTATATAATCACTACAGTCAGATAATCAGTCACCTATATAATCACTACAGTCAGAATAATCAGTCACACCTATATAATCACTGTACAGTTCAGATAATCAGTCACCTATCGTAATCCACTACAGTCGATAATCAGTCACACATATATAAACACTACAGTCAGTTAATCAGTCACCTATATAATCACTACAGTCAGATAATCAGTAAACCTATATAATCACTTCAGTCAGATAAGTCAGTCACCTATTATAATCACTACAGTCAGATAATCAGTCACCTATATAATCACTACAGTCAGATAATCAGTCACCTATATAATCACTACAGTCAGATAATCAGTCACCTATATAATCACTACAGTCAGATAATCAGTCACCCTATACTAATCACTACAGTCAGATAATCAGTCACCTATATAATCACTACAGTCAGATAATCAGTCACCTATATAATCACTACAGTCAGATAAACAGTCACCTATATTATATAATCACTACCGTCAGATAATCTATTCACCCTATATAATCCACTACAGTCAGATAATCAGTCATCTATATAATTCACTACAGTCAGATAAACAGCTCACCTTATAAATCACTACCGTCAGATAATCAGTCAACCTATAGAATCACTACTGTCAGATAATCATTCACCTATATAATCACTACCGTCAGATAATCGAGTCATCCTATATAATCACTACAGTCAGATAATCAGTCACTCTATATAATCACTACAGTCAGATAATCAGGTCACCTATATAATCACCTACCGTCAGATAATCAGTCACCTATATAATCACTACAGTCAGATAATCAGTCACATATATAATCACTACAGTCAGATAAATCAGTCACCTATATAATCACTACAGTCATATAATCAGTCACCTATATAATCACTACAGTACAGATAATCATACACCTATATAATCACTACAGTCATATAATCAGTCACCTATATAATCACTACCGTCAGATAATCAGTCACCTATATAATCACTACAGTCAGATAATCAGTCACCTATATAATCACTACAGTCAGATAATCAGTCCCTATATAATCACTACCGTCAGATAAATCAGTCACCTATATAATCACTACAGTCAGATAATCAGTCACCTATATAATCACTACAGTCAGATAATCAGTCACCTATATAATCACTACAGTCAGATAATCAGTCACCTATATAATCACTACAGTCAGATATCAGTCACCTATATAATCACTACAGTCAGATAATCAGTCACCTATATAATCACTACAGTCAGATAATCAGTCACCTATATAATCATTGCAGTCAGATAATCAGTCACCTATATACTCACTACAGTCAGATAATCAGTCACCTATATAATCACTACAGTCAGATAATCAGTCACCTATATAATCACTACAGTCAGATAATCAGTCACCTATATAATCACTACAGTCATATAATCAGTCACCTATATAATCACTACAATCAGATAATCAGTCACATTATAATCACTTCAGTCAGATATCAGTCACTCTATATAATCACTACAAGTCAGATAATCAGTCAACCTATATAATCACTACAGTCAGATAATCAGTCACCTATAGTAATCACATCAGTCAGACTAATCAGTCACATATATAATCACTACAGTCAGATATTCAGTCACATATATAATCACTACAGTCAGATAATCAGTCACCTATTTAATCACTACAGTCAGATAACTCAGTCTCACCTATATAATCACTACAGTCAGATAATCAGTCACCTCTTTTAATCACACTACTGTCAGATAATCAGTCCCCTATATAATCACTCAACAGTCAGATAATCAGTCACCTATATAATCACTACAGTCAGATAATCAGTCACCTATATAAATCACTACAGTCAGATAAATCAGTCACCTATAACATCACTTCAGTCAGCTTATTCAGTCACCTATATAATCACTACAGTCAGATAATCAGTCACCTATATAATCACTACAGTCAGATAATCAGTCACCTATATAATCACTACAGTCATATAATCAGTCACCTATATAATCACTACAATCAGATAATCAGTCACCTATATAATCACTACAGTCAGATAATCAGTCACCTATATAATCACTACAGTCAGATAATCAGTCACCTATATAATCACTACAGTCATATAATCAGTCACCTATATAATCACTACAGTCATATAATCAGTCACCTATATAATCACTACAGTCAGATAATCAGTCACCTATATAATCACTACAGTCAGATAATCAGTCACCTATATAATCACTACAGTCAGATAATCAGTCACCTATATAATCACTACAGTCAGATAATCAGTCACCTATATAATCACTACAGTCAAATAATCAGTCACCTATATAATCACTACAGTCAGATAATCAGTCACCTATATAATCACTACAGTCAGATAATCAGTCACCTATATAATCACTACAGTCATATAATCAGTCACCTATATAATCACTACAGTCATATAATCAGTCACCTATATAATCACTACAGTCATATAATCAGTCACCTATATAATCACTACAGTCATATAATCAGTCACCTATATAATCACTACAGTCAGATAATCAGTCACCTATATAATCACTACAGTCAGATAATCAGTCACCTATATAATCACTACAGTCAGATAATCAGTCACCTATATAATCACTACAGTCAGATAATCAGTCACCTATATAATCACTACAGTCAGATAATCAGCCACCTATATAATCACTACAGTCAAATAATCAGTCACCTATATAATCACTACAGTCAGATAATCAGTCACCTATATAATCACTACAGTCAGATAATCAGTCACCTATATAATCACTACAGTCAGATAATCAGTCACCTATATAATCACTACAGTCAGATAATCAGTCACCTATATAATCACTACCGTCAGATAATCAGTCACCTATATAATCACTACAGTCAGATAATCAGTCACCTATATAATCACTACCGTCAGATAATCAGTCACCTATATAATCACTACAGTCAGATAATCAGTCACCTATATAATCACTACAGTCAGATAATCAGTCACCTATATAATCACTACCGTCAGATAATCAGTCACCTATATAATCACTACAGTCAGATAATCAGTCATCTATATAATCACTACAGTCAGATAATCAGTCACCTATATAATCACTACCGTCAGATAATCAGTCACCTATATAATCACTACAGTCATATAATCAGTCACCTATATAATCACTACAGTCAGATAATCAGTCACCTATATAATCACTACAGTCAGATAATCAGTCACCTATATAATCACTACAGTCATATAATCAGTCACCTATATAATCACTACAGTCATATAATCAGTCACCTATATAATCACTACAGTCAGATAATCAGTCACCTATATAATCACTACAGTCATATAATCAGTCACCTATATAATCACTACCGTCAGATAATCAGTCACCTATATAATCACTACAGTCAGATAATCAGTAACCTATATAATCACTACCGTCAGATAATCAGTCACCTATATAATCACTACAGTCAAATAATCAGTCACCTATATAATCACTACAGTCAGATAACCAGTCACCTATATAATCACTACAGTCAAATAATCAGTCACCTATATAATCACTACAGTCAGATAATCAGTCACCTATATAATCACTGCAGTCAGATAATCAGTCATCTATATAATCACTACAGTCAGATAATCAGTCACCTATATAATCACTACAATCAGATAATCAGTCACCTATATAATCACTACAGTCAGATAATCAGTCACCTATATAATCACTACAGTCAGATAATCAGTCACCTATATAATCACTACAGTCAGATAATCAGTCACCTATATAATCACTACAGTCAGATAATCAGTCACCTATATAATCACTACAGTCAGATAATCAGTCACCTATATAATCACTACAGTCAGATAATCAGTCATCTATATAATCACTACAGTCAGATAATCAGTCACCTATATAATCACTACAGTCAGATAATCAGTCACCTATATAATCACTACAGTCAGATAATCAGTCACCTATATAATCACTACAGTCAGATAATCAGTCACCTATATAATCACTACAGTCAAATAATCAGTCACCTATATAATCACTACAGTCAGATAATCAGTCACCTATATAATCACTACAGTCAGATAATCAGTCACCTATATAATCACTACAGTCAGATAATCAGTCACCTATATAATCACTACAGTCATATAATCAGTCACCTATATAATCACTACAGTCAGATAATCAGTCACCTATATAATCACTACAGTCAGATAATCAGTCACCTATATAATCACTACAGTCAGATAATCAGTCACCTATATAATCACTACAGTCATATAATCAGTCACCTATATAATCACTACAGTCATATAATCAGTCACCTATATAATCACTACAGTCAGATAATCAGTCACCTATATAATCACTACAGTCAGATAATCAGTCACCTATATAATCACTACAGTCAGATAATCAGTCACCTATATAATCACTACAGTCAGATAATCAGTCACCTATATAATCACTACAGTCAGATAATCAGTCACCTATATAATCACTACAGTCAGATAATCAGTCACCTATATAATCACTACAGTCAGATAATCAGTCACCTATATAATCACTACAGTCATATAATCAGTCACCTATATAATCACTACAGTCAGATAATCAGTCACCTATATAATCACTACAGTCATATAATCAGTCACCTATATAATCACTACAGTCATATAATCAGTCACCTATATAATCACTACAGTCAGATAATCAGTCACCTATATAATCACTACAGTCATATAATCAGTCACCTATATAATCACTACAGTCATATAATCAGTCACCTATATAATCACTACAGTCAGATAATCAGTCACCTATATAATCACTACAGTCAGATAATCAGTCACCTATATAATCACTACAGTCATATAATCAGTCACCTATATAATCACTACAGTCATATAATCAGTCACCTATATAATCACTACAGTCATATAATCAGTCACCTATATAATCACTACAGTCATATAATCAGTCACCTATATAATCACTACAGTCAGATAATCAGTCACCTATATAATCACTACCGTCAGATAATCAGTCACCTATATAATCACTACAGTCAGATAATCAGTCACCTATATAATCACTACAGTCAGATAATCAGTCACCTATATAATCACTACCGTCAGATAATCAGTCACCTATATAATCACTACCGTCAGATAATCAGTCACCTATATAATCACTACAGTCAGATAATCAGTCACCTATATAATCACTACAGTCAGATGCGATACACAGTCACCTATATAATCACTACAGTCAGATAATCAGTCACCTATATAATCACTACAGTCAGATAATCAGTCACCTATATAATCACTACAGTCAGATAATCAGTCACCTATATAATCACTACAGTCAGATAATCAGTCACCTATATAATCACTACAGTCAGATAATCAGTCACCTATATAATCACTACAGTCAGATAATCAGTCACCTATATAATCACTACAGTCAGATAATCAGTCACCTATATAATCACTACAGTCAGATAATCAGTCACCTATATAATCACTACAGTCAGATAATCAGTCACCTATATAATCACTACAGTCATATAATCAGTCACCTATATAATCACTACCGTCAGATAATCAGTCACCTATATAATCACTACAGTCATATAATCAGTCACCTATATAATCACTACAGTCAGATAATCAGTCACCTATATAATCACTACAGTCATATAATCAGTCACCTATATAATCACTACAGTCAGATAATCAGTCACCTATATAATCACTACAGTCATATACGATACACAGTTTATTAATATGTTAAATTAAGCGTAGCAGCAGTTGTATTTGTCCTGCGTACAGCGGATGTATGTCGAATGACAGATATACACAGGACAGAGCGGATGTATGTGGAATGACAGATATACACAGGACAGAGCGGATGTATGTGGAATGACAGATATACACAGGACAGAGCGGATGTATGTGGAATGACAGATATACACAGGACAGAGCGGATGTATGTCGAATGACAGATATACACAGGACAGAGCGGATGTATGTCGAATGACAGATATACACAGGACAGAGCGGATGTATGTCGAATGACAGATATACACAGGACAGAGCGGATGTATGTCGAATGACAGACATACACAGGACAGAGCGGATGTATGTCGAATGACAGATATACACAGGACAGAGCGGAAAGTGCTATTACGCATCCTCCTGTAGGATCCAGGGATAGAACTTTCCAATCTATCACACATCCTCCTGCTGGATCCAGGGATAGCACTTTCCGCTCTATCACACATCCTTCTGCTGGATCCAGGGATAGCAATTTCCGCTCTATCACACATCCTCCTGCTGGATCCAGGGAGAGCACTTTCCGCTCTATCACACATCCTCCTGCTGGATCCAGAGATAGCACTTTCCGCTCTATCTGGATCAGAAAACCTGTAACTTTCTATATTAACTTCTATATACCCTGATCTATGTCAGAGGAATCCGGAGTGACTGCGTATTAAGATGAGAATTAACAACTGAGTAACCGTACGAGTGTGTCTGGTACGCACGAATGTTTATACATATGATTAAATTCCATTCTCTTTTGGGGATGTTTGCTTAGTCGAGAGGGTATCGGGGTTGGTGAGTGCAGGCAAAGCGATGGGTACCTAAACCCGCGGAGACCCGAGTTCGATTTTCAGTAGTGGACGAAAAAGTTTGTCTAACCCTGTATGATAGTATTCCTTCTCTCTCTCTCTCTCTCTCTCTCTCTCTCTCTCTCTCTCTCTCTCTCTATATATATATATATATATATATATGTATGTCAATGCTCTTTATTAAAGCTTGTTTCGGAAACTGTCTTCATTCATTGAGCAAAAGGTAGTATTTTCCGTCAGCGGAATCGGAAGTAATATGCTTAAATGATGCCGAGACTTACCTTATACAAAGAGTTAATATTTCGCATTACCAGATTTTACACCTGAAGATGAAACATTTATATTAAAGTACATGAAGAAAATTGAATGCATATCTTTAACGTGCTTTCTTTAAAAAGTCTAGATATGTTGATGCTACAAATATTGGTAAACTCCCACACAACTGCCCCTCCGCATTATTTTCTTGCTTTGAATTGTTACAAAAGTTTGTGATTGAAACGTTTCGTACCATCGATATCAAATTTTGTGAAAATATCATTGACTTCTGCCTCCGTTAAAAAACCGTCTGGGGTCCTGTTCCTCTCCGCGGTTTCAAACAAATGGCGGGCATTTGGGTCATCCGGAGTCGGTGGTCGTCCTGGGTGAGCGATCACTCTGAATGCAAGGGAATTGTCATTGGAGAAATTTCGTTAGCATAAAATGAACAAGTCATTCAAATGTCATTATATTGCAACACGATAAAGATGATTGAACACCAATATTGACTTTAACCTTTCCCGTGCAAAGCAACCAATTAAAGCACAGTTGCTCAAAAGGATGCAGCAAAAAATGAAAACAAATCGGAATAGTTGCTCAGAAGGAAAAAATTGCAAATCAAAACATTCTAACGAGAGAAAAAGGGTATAGACAATTTTCAAACGTTTAAACCCCCTTTTCTTTCGTTGGAAATTAACTGCCAAATAAGCGAACAGAAACATAATCTAATGATCTGAAATGATTCTTTTGTTCTGTAACTGACGTCATAGAGATATTAAAACATTATTATTGAATCAGGCTTAAGAACCGAGTGCGAGATCTCGAAAAGGAGTGGAACATGAAATGGAATTTTCATCAGATTTTTGTGAATTGTTCTGGAAAATTTTGTATGAAGCTTGTTATTAAATATCTGAAGCTGTACTAGTCAGATATCATATTGAACAGAAGAGGTGTGATTAAGTCAGATATCACAATGATTAGAAGAGGCATGAAGCAGTCAAATATCACACTGAGGAGAAATGGTGTTATGCAGTCAGATATCACAACTAACAAAAGAGGTATTATGCAGTCCGATATCACAATGATTAGAAGAGGCATGATGCAGTAAAATATCACAATGATTAGAAGAGACATAATGCAGTCAAATATACTAAACAGAAGAGGTTTGATGCAGTCAATTATCACAATGAACAGCATAGGTATGATGCAGTCAGCTATCACAATAATTAGAAGAGTCATGGTGCAGTCAAATATCACCATGATTAGAAGAGACATGATGCAGTCAAATATTACAATGATTAGAAGACACATAATGCAGTCAAATATACTAAACAGAAGATGCATGATGCAGTCAAATATCACAACGAACAGAAGAGGTATTATTGAGTCAGATATCACAATGATTAGAAGAGGCATAATGCAGTCAGATATCACAATGATTAGAAAAGGCATGATGCAGTCGAATATCACAATGATTAGAAGAGGCATGATGCAGTCAAATATACTAAACAGAAGAGGCATGATGCAGTCAAATATCACAATGAACAGCATAGGTATTACGCAGTCAGATATCACAATGATTAAAAGAGGCATGATGCAGTCAAATATCACAATGATTAGAAGAGGCATAATGCAGTCAAATATCACAATGATTAGAAGAGGCATAATGCAGTCAGATATTACAATGATTAGAAGAGGCATAATGCAGTTAGATATCACAATGATTAGAAGAGGCTTGATGCAGTTAGATATCACAATGATTAAAAGAGGCATAGTGCAGTCAAATATCACAATGATTAGAAGAGGCATAATGCAGTCAAATATCACAATGATTAGAAGAGGCATGATGCAGTCAAATATCACAATGATTAGAAGAGGCATAATGCAGTCAGATATTACAATGATTAGAAGAGGCATAATGCAGTCAAATATCACAATGATTAGAAGAGGCATAATGCAGTCAGATATTACAATGATTAGAAGAGGCATAATGCAGTCAAATATCACAATGATTAGAAGAGGCATGATGCAGTCAAATATCACAATGATTAGAAGAGGCATGATGCAGTCAGATATCACAATGATTAGAAGAGGCATAATGCAGTTAGATATCACAATGATTAGAAGAGGCATAATGCAGTTAGATATCACAATGATTAGAAGAGGCATAATACATTAAAATATTTTGTTTGGATTCCGAGTGTTACTATAATTATGTGGTTGTAAATTGGAAGATTTTATTCTGAGTTTGATTTATTAAAAATCTGGATGATATTTTTTCATTTCCACGGTAACATAATTGGTTAAGTATGATGATGTTTTAATGAAAAAGATATGAATATTGAATCAGATAAATACATACTAAAGCCAAACATAAAATGTGGCTGAAATAAAGAAAGGAATTTTCATATATAGCTAAAACAGCATACAGAAAGAGATGGAAGCTAAAATTACATGGAACAGTAATTGCAAATGTAATACCAGGATATATATATATATATATATATATATATATATATATATATATATATATATATATATATATATATATATATATATATATATTTATGTATGGCTTTTCGAGAAAATTGTTCCCAGATATTTCAAGATAAAAAATAAAAATGAATAGTTAATATCACAGTTTTAAATAACAAATCAACAAAATAAATTTAAAATAGTAAACCAAGTCACCCTGTCATTTATTTCTGTTACAAGACACGTGTCAGAATTGGTTATCATGCTAACAAATGTGGAAAGTACAGGTAAAGGCACAGAGAAATATACAATTGTAATGCAGATATAAAATGAACAATAATTTGTTTCTAAATGTATTTGAATCTACAAAGTAATGTTTCTTGCATACATTTCCCAAACCAATCTTGTAAATTAAACTGTATGTCTTGTTAATGCATCATAGCAAATTTGATTTCAGTCTATAAAGTCCTTTAAAAGCTATCAAGCAGAAACAAAATTCATGATGGACTGACATGGGTAACACCCCGTTCTCCCACCATGAGGTATGAACTGGAGCTAATTTATTGTATATCAAACATAAGAATACAAACTAATCCTCTATTTCAATGCCATGGCTTGCATGGTATGCCTAGAAACATGCACCTTGACATAGGTGTACTTCCACAAATGGTGCTCGCATATCTATCGAACAGTCACAATGTAGGGTTACCTCGGATGTGACATCCGAGGTAACCCTACATTGTGACTCTTCGATAGATATGCGAGCACCATTTGTAAATACTCCACATTCTCTCCAACCTTTCACTTGCGTGACAGACTTGAACCAATGGTTGCACAATATGTTTCCTTTGACGCTTCCGTCTAGACAACCCTTCAATTAGAATGGTGACTACGTCATTGCCAAAGTCAAGAAGACTACAGCTGGCATTCTATGTCAAGGCTTCTCTCTCGCTGAAGACAATGAATGCATTCGAGATACACAAATTTATGATGAAATTGAAGTAGTTCTTCCACCATTTCGTGGCTGGACGGCCTACTAGACAATTGGCGATTTGTTAATTTGATCAAACTGCTATAAACCTCTGGTAGTTTGCCGTGTCTGTTATTGCTATCCGTGAGCAATCCATCTGATCACCTCAATCAATCCGACTGTTTGAAGACAGAAAGTGTACCTGGAAAAAACACAACCTGTTTTTGATTATCATTCTAATATAAGCTATGAAAGAAAAACAGAGATAGGTAAATATACATACATACACATATACATACGCACGTTAATAGATAAATGCATACTTATATAATTTTCATTGCTATTGAATTTTCTTTCCTATAATGCAAGCTTGAATTTCGTATATTAATTTTAAACAAAATATATTTACTCTTTGTTTAAAAATGTATTTTTATTGCTGTGGTTTTTGTTTGATCTGCAGTAATAAAAAAAAAGAAAAAGAAAAAGAAAACAAAAAAACATACGAGAGATAATGAATGAAGTATTTGCAAATTTGCAATAGCAATTTAATTTAGCATAAATACTACCAAAATGACAAATACAATCAACTACATTTTATAACAGTTACTGTTGTATGGGTTACCTGCTTAATGTCCTTCCACACTGTTGCACAAAGTTGCCATGCTGCCATGCCTTGCTGTCTCCACGACGTATATTCGAAGGGAATTAAGGACTACAGGAAAGTCAGGTCTCTTTGGGTTCATGGTACCACAGCTGTATATTCCGTTTCTATCAAGAATGCGAAACAACTCGACACTTGTAAAGTTGGGATCCATAAACACGTGGTGATACTTCCGCTTCAGATTCTTGCAGAGGGCTTTTATACCTCTTGCACCTAGAGTAGGTCATCTGTTTTCATGATAACGGTCAAGATAAACTTTGTACTGATGCCAGTAACCACTTACTGCGTCACATCTCAGGCTTAAACGGCATATACTATTTGATTGAATTTCGGTCTTTGTATTTCACATTTTTCTTCATCAATCGGCTGGTTCTGGTTTGACCTGAAACTTCAGTCATGCCTTAGCCATATCTATCAATGGCCTCACTTTAAGCAGTCTGTCATATCCAGCTTTGCCTCTGGGTATAGCATTTTCACTATTGACAAAATGGACAAACTGGTTCACCTTTGCTTCCAATTAAAGGATTATGCAACCAATACATCATGTAGGTTGGCAGCTGTAACACTTCCATGAAAAAAAGGAGACCCATAAAGGTTTTCATTTCTTCGGGTGTTGCTGTGATCCAGCTCTCAGTTATTCCATCTACTTGTCTTTGTTCCGCATATTTATTTGTTTCAGAAGCCAATTGCTCAACGAGTGACTCCTCTAGAACCAGGTGGAAACAATCGAGAGGTGTGGCATCATGTGTGAGTGTATGATTTGGTCCACAAGCCACTGTAAACACCATAATATCTATGGCTAGTTGGGCGGATTACCAAAATTCATTATCCGAGAATGCACTAGTCTTGCTATCTGCCATGTCACTCAGCTCAGACATCTCTGTGACAGTCTCCCACTCATCATCATCATCATCATCATCATCATCATCATCATCATCATCATCATCATCATCATCATCATTTAATTCATCATCATCAGCAGCAGTAGTAGCCGGAGCAGAGAATTCACTATCAGATCCAATGATTTTAAGCTCATCGAGATTTGGTAGCAATATATTTCCAGCAATGTCTGAACTTTCAAGCCCCAAAATTCCGATTCACTTGTTGAATCTAAAGCCATTGCTTACCCAGCATTATTGCGTCTACAAACGATGAAACCGGATGGTTTTCCATACATTACGACCACGCACCTAAGCAAACGTCATTGTATTTGTATTATTACATGGATAAAAGCAGACATAAATAATGATATAATGTATTGAAAACCATGAAACTAATGATATTATTATAAATAAATTCAAAGGACCGATGATCATCCATATCTGCAATGTTTGTTCACAAAATAGCATGATAATAGTAGATGCTCGATGAAATGCTATTTTAGTAACACCAGTTTTCAAAGGTGATGTCCACAATATACGCGTTATATCAAAGGTGATGTCCACAATATACGCGTTATAAAAACTTAAATTGGTAATTTCCGGATTTCATATTCATTACTATACATCCAAAAATACCTTTGCTTCTTGCAGTTCCAAAGATTCTAGATTATTTACATTTTGTTTTAGCTAGTCAAGGCATTACAGTTAGGTTCAGACGAAAGTATTGGCAAATGGCGCGAGAATTTGTTAGATCGATTGAACTCAGGAATTGCATTACGCGATACACAATAGGTATATAAGTTATCAAAAATACATTAAAATGAGACTTATTTTGCACTTTAAAACAATTTAATTTGTAAAAGAAAGGCCTACATGATAAATAAAAAAGGCCTACATGATAAATAAAGAAAGGCCACATTGATAAATAAAGAAAGGCCACATTGATAAATAAAGAAAGGCCTACATGATAAATAAAAAAGGCCTACATGATAAATAAAGAAAGGCCTACATGATAAATAAAAAAGGCCACATTGATAAATAAAGAAAGGCCTACATGATAAATAAAGAAAGGCCACATTGATAAATAAAGAAAGGCCTACATGATAAATAAAGAAAGGCCTGCGTGATAAATAAAGAAAGGCCACATTGATAAATAAAGAAAGGCCTACATGATAAATAAAGAAAGGCCTACATGATAAATAAAAAAAGATATATAGTTGATAGTCATAATATGTTTATGTGTACCATTTGACCTAGAATATATTATTTTGATAATTAGATAGATATACACATCGTTAGAATACTTAGATCAGTTCTAGCACGTGTAAAGCTTGTTTGTTTCTTTTTCCATCTAATCTTAAGTAACTGCAAGCAGCCTACAGACAGACAGACAGGTAATATATTCATTTCAAAATTAGGCGCATGACGATTGATTCTTTCACACCTGCTCAAAATAGTAACATGAATACCCATATATCGTTCCTATCATACAATAACTATGAAAGGTTTCAATAAAAAAGAATAGTAAGTTTAAGCTTCAAAGTAATTTAAGTACTTTTTGTTAAGTATCATATATACTTCTGCACAAGCCATTTTGGGTTTTCATGGGTAATGCTAATTCTTCCAATGTAGATTAACTTTCTCTCTGTATGACCTACTCATTGTTCTATCCTTACTATAGATACTTTACTATTATGTCATTGGTTACTTTAACGTTTGATTTTATATCATTGTGTTATTATTATGAAGAGCTCTTTTTAATATCTTTACACCCAGATTACCGTAATTACACCCTAATTATTGTAATTACACCCTAAATACCGTAATTACACCCTAAATACCGTAATTTTGCTCAGATCCTAGCGAATTGTTCCATTTATATCATTACACACAAACGTACAACTACGGAGACGGTCATTTTGAATCGTAATTGGCCAACGAAAGTACTAGTCCAGTTTCATTTGAACACTGATCTAAAACAAGAGGCTGGATTTTATTTTAATTGAAAACAAACTTTTTGTAACTTCTTAAGTTTGATCAATGACTGAAGTGTCCATTAGAAAGAAAACATACTCATTCCAGTGGTAGTGAAAAATTATATCAGGAAGTGAAACCAGACGTGTATCTGAGTAAATCAGGCAGTGACACCACGTGTGTATCTGAGTAAATTAGGCAGTGATACTAAATGTGTATTTGAGTAAATCAGGTAGTGAAACTAGATGTTTATTTGAGTAAACCAAGCAGTGAAACCAGATGTATATTTCAATAATCAGGCAGTGAAACCAGATGTGTATTTGAGCAAACCAGGCGGTGAAACCAGATGTGTATTTGAGTAAATCGGGCAGTGATACTATGTGTGTATCTGAGTAAATCAGGCAGTGATACCAGATGGGCATTTTAGTAAATCAGGCAGTGATACCAAGTGTGTATCTGAGTAAATCTGCCAGTGATACTATGTGTGTATCTGGGACTTACAGGGTTAAATTTGTATATCTCTATAGCTGCTAATGCAGTAGTTTTGAGGGCGGATAAATTTCACGCATCAGTGACGGTTGCTAAACGTCGATTCTCAGGCACCCATTACAAAAGAGTTGTAACTTTTGGCAAGGAAATGTATCTCGATAGTGCAACACCTAACGCCTCAAAATGAGTAGATTTGACCTATATTTAATGTGTCAGTGATGCGTTCGTTTCCACTGGCACCGTCACTGCCAAGATCAACCGTGTTCTATGGAAAAGTTCTACTTTTATTAAGATATCCAAATCTTTAATGAAACCACCATTAAGAAATATACTTCGGAAAAACCTGTAATAATCTCCCTTTCCGAAATCTGAAAGAGTGTTTCCAAAATAATAATCACTATCAGGGAAGTGAGACAAATATCTATCCGGCTGGTTATTGTTTCTTTCCTCCTATTTTATTATAGTCAAACATTGATCATATATTTCACACATGCATGTATGTAGTAAGCTTAAGAGATCTTCAAAAAGTATTATACATATTTTCCTGAGATGATGCTTTTGAAATGTGTGCTCAGTGTGACCAAACGATATGATCAGCTAGAAATTCGTCTTAAAATTGATGCATTTTGGTTATACATATATATCGATATAAATATTTCTTAACTTTAAATAAAATTACATATATTTAAGATCTAGGTCTTACCCCAAAAGAACTGAGATCACGAGTACAAGAAATTCTCTAGCCATAGCTGAAATAATAATAATAATAATAATAATAATAATAATAAGAAGAAGAAGAAGAAGAAGAAGAAGAATAACAAGAGCAAGAAACAGAAGAGAAAAAGAACGAAAGAAGAAGAAGAGAAAAAGAAAGAAAGAAGAAGAAGAAGAAGAAGAAGAAGAAACATTCGGGTATTCAAATTCAATTGATAACTAGAGTTCGAAGAGGGGACCGACGCTTTACTGCCCGAACATATTTGTAGGACTTAACGAGAAGTATGTTTCTTCCCTCCATTTATCTTTTTTCAAATGCTGAGAATTTAAATCTTCTCATTTATTTTTGAGAAACTCCAACAAATACAATTTGATAACAAAAATATTTTCTTATCTGTTTGAGTTAACATGTTCACAAGATAAGTGCAGTTCAATAATCTTTGTCATAAATTTTGAACTCTTAACCTGATATCTTGGATAGATGATCACTAAACTTGACTCAGATACTGTCAAGATTAGACAGTTTCCACTGTCTTCGCAATTGTTTTTTTTTATAACTGTGTTGCTAGCCATTTCCAAGTCAGAGCGTGATGCATATAAATCAAGAACAGAGAAAAATAAAATTCGCAACAAGAGTTTTAGATGGCAGGTGTTTTCGAGGGCTTACGTTTATTTAGGAAGCCAAATATTAAATACGTACGTAGATTGATCATCAATCTTCACTTTCGGACAATTATTGAGCCAATTATGGTGGATGTTTTGGACAAATCGCCTTTTTTAGTCAGTTACCCAAACCGTCTGAGTTTTCAGACATTTTTAAATCTCGCGCATTCCATTTAACCCATGAGTCTTAGTTTATATATGGTACTTCTACAATCGTTTGTTTACATTAACGTGGTTTAGACATTATCCTGCGCAGATACTTCACACTAATATATTCAGGGTTTTTTTCAGCATCGGTTAATCTCGAAACTAGGACAATGTAAACAACTCCTGTAGAAGTACCATATATGGACCGAGTAACGTGACATAAGTTACCAAATTTGACCTAAGCGTCAGAGGTTAAATGACCAGTTAAATGGCCTGTGCGATATCTAAAGGTGTCTGAAAATTCGGAAGACGGTTTTTGGGTAGCTGACCAAATTGGACGATTTGGCGAACACTCATAACAGGATTGGAACGATAGGTTTTTGAAGGTGTAGCTGCATAATTAGACTACCAACGTATTTAAAATTTGTGTATTCCTGAATAGAAGAATTGCTTTGAAAACAGCTGCAAAAAGAAAAAAAAAGGTGGCAAATTTCTTTCATTGCCGCATATAATTTATGAGCATCAAGCTCTGTCTTGGAAATTGACAGTAATAACGAAATAATAAAACTATTTCCAAAATCAGAGAGAACTCCGCCTATGTCAGGCATACCCAGATATATCCATAAATATAGTTTTATAAAAATATTTTGATACTTGTTTGTTTTATCATGCTTACAAGCCATCACAGATAAAACCAGAGTCAAGACCTTTGACCTTAAAATCAATGTCAGAATGCGGACTTTAAACTTGTTTATTGAAAACAACGAAATATAAAGTCTAGTCAAATTTCATGTTCTCAAGCTCAATGCAGTGCACAAATTTTGATAATGATCTCTGACATGACGCCAAGGTCAAGTAGATCTGCTTTTCAAAGTTGTTCACAATAGGACGGATATGTTGGTGGTCAGATCTGCACCATTCATAATTAGGACTCACATATTGCAAAAGGTGTTTTAGTGAAAACCCAATGTCAGTTCTATCATTCTTTCAACAGGAGTAGTGATTGCAAGACTTTCGAGATGACCACTATGGTTGTCGTATTCAAGGTCAGCTCAGTACCAATTTCATTAAAGACCTGATGCATATTGTTACAGTGTTGTAATGAAAACCCCATGCCAATACAACCATCCATTTAGGTGAAGTAGTCATAAGAAGATTTTCAAGATGACGGAAATAGGTAGTCATTTTAGAGGTTAGTGCAGCAGCATTGTAATATTATAAGACGGATTAATATTGCGACGAGTGTTTTAGCGAAGACCCCACGTCGATAAAATAATCCCTTTAGAAGGAATAGTCATAATAAGATTTTTATGACAACCATTGTAGCAAACCTTTTCATTCAGGACCAACAACATATCGTAAGAAGACTTTTAATGAAAGCCCATATCGAATTAACCAATCATTCAGAAGATGTAGCAATAATAAGGATTTCAAGACATGGCGGTCTTGCTGGATATCACATCGGTACAGTTTTAATTTAGGATCATCTACATGTTATAAAAGGTCTTTCAGTAACAACACCATTTCGATATGACAATCTGTCCAGGAGATGAAGATATAACAACATTTTCATGATAGTGGCCATGCTGGATATCAAGTCAGCACCATATTCATTTGAGTAAATCTACAAGTCATAAGAAGTCTTTCACCTCAAGATGAAACGTTATGCCAAGTATCATTACTGTCTTTCATGTAGTTTACGTGAAGTAGCGATAACAAACGACTGCTGCTAAAGGTCGACAAAATGACGTCAAATAGAGGCCATCGCATAAACTCTTCTGGTCTTCAACCGGTGGAGCTAATAATTAAATCCGATAAGAATGATAATAGTTAAAACAACAATAATGAATAAATCAAGACTTAGAATGCATTTCTTGTGAAGTTAAAAATGTTTATCCATAAAGATGTGTGTGTACCTGCGATAATTATATCAAACTTTTAATGCAAACCTGAAAGACTAAGATTTCATCATATGGCCTGGAAATCACGAAAACTCTATCTCAAACTCAAGCTCCGGATTTTATGATATGGAAGCCAGATCCTTGATTGCTTAATTCGAATGTAATTTACATTAATTAATTATTTAAAACCAGTTAAAAAAAACTGACTTAACACAAATAAATAGATTGTTTACTTATTTGTATTTAATTTAGACATAAAAAAGAGATACAAAAAGTCTTACATTTCAATACATCATACATAGTGTGAGTTTTGTGCTAATTCGTGTTAAGAAGTTAAGAACAATGAAACCTACTATTGTCCCGAATGTAACTGTTGGTGCGTGTGTGGCTGCTCCGGTCGCAATAGAAAAGAAATAAACAAACCAGCATGTGTCTCCTTGAATTTAGATTACATTATCGTTTAGTAATCAGAAGCAGTATGAACGGATTTTATTATTTGCCAGAGACTTGTTGAACCCCATCCGTACAGGACATCATCACCATGCACATTTTACACTTTCTGGTAGTGTAAATAATACACCAATCGCGTGCATTATGTTCCGATTTCGTGTGTGTTCATGCAATACGTGATACATATCGGTCCGGTTTGTTTGTTTCCAAATGCCCATGGAGCGAATATGCTAATAAGCATACATCAACACTGACAGTTGTCTAAAGTCGAGACAAATGTAGTTTACCTTTTTTTTGGGGGGGGGGGGGTCTGAGGGGAATAAATAAATATTTGAATCTTCTCAATACAAGATCTTTGTTTCGCAATTGCGTAATTAAGGTCTGGTTCATAACGTTATCAAATCTAAGTAAACCATATACGTTTTTCATGTCAATAACTCAATATTCATTACAAATGCGCAAACAGTAATAGAAAGCAAACCCCTTACCTGGGTCATTTAAGTATATACTGCTTTTACCTTTACCATACCTTTAACTTACACACAAACTCGGTATAGGTAAGTTGCTGTTCCGAGGGTTATCGGTTTAGTCGTGTCTATTGTCACGACGCCATACTGATGAAAGTCTTGACAAAGACTTTAAAAAATAATCATAAATATAATCGAGGTTGGGAAATCTGAGAGCAATTACAATATTTGTGTTTACACATTACAATATAAATAATTAAGTATCAGATATAGCTTCTGATAATAAAAAGGAAACATACCTTAGGACCCAGTGTATGAATAATGTCTCACGTCCTCTTCGGGCGACTGGGAAATGTCACATGGTAGATACTAATCTGATGGCATGATAAGGTGTTGCATAGCAGAAATTGCACAAGGTACTCTATACCAATCTCTGCAAGTTCAAGGATAGTTTTCAATTAAGTTTATATGTCAAAAGCGTGTTGCTAATTTGATAAATAATCGTTTGTTTTACGGGCCAAATTTTGACGCGGACTTTATATCGTGAAAAAGTTCTGAAATGCAAAACAGATATACTGAAATCCAATATTCATTCTTTTAATCGATCAATCGGAAGTCAACATTTGTTCACTGAAGAGGCAATTTACTCGGTATTTATCCCTACAGCTCTTTCAACTTCAATGATAAATGCACACCCTAAATAGCAAACTGCTTCCTAGGTGGCATTATTTTCACTTCACTCGACACGATACTGCCTGCACAAGCTGATATCTGCAACATTCTTGTAGAAACACTTGTTCTTGTTTTTACCTCATGTTTCGAGGAATTTGTACAATATAACGGAAAAGTATAGAAATTGTATGACTTGTACCAGCAGATTTACCATTGTTAAATTATCACCAAATTGCGTCAAAATTTAACGCAGATGTAACTGAAACTAATAACTCAAACGAGGCGGCCCTGGGGTCAAACGGCTTGTATAGGCAATGATGTTGTTTACAACGTCTGTCATCTCGGGAGTAGTTTGCCTAAATAGTAATACTTGGGGGTGGGGGATTTTAGTCATGAAAGGCATAATAGGCCTTGGTTCAGCTGGATTATAAACATGAATCCGTGTCATAACGAAAATTACACCTGCCCCTCTCCTCATACCACTTTACTTGACTAACAATCTTACTTGAAATTTAATTATTTTAGGATGATGCAATGTTTTAGATGATGGCATAACATGACGTTAACATTGAAATTCTCTTTTAATTTCTTATGGGCATACAGAAATATAAAAAAAAAAAATAAAAAAAAACATCTAGGAGTAATATAGACAAAAATGAATGCACAAATCATACTTCCAGAAAGGTTTTCATCAATATATCAAAATAAACACGAAAACGAAAATTAGTAGTTTGGTAATTGAAAGTGTTAGACTACTAAAATTTTTAAAATATTAAAATCTTGTTTTGTTGAGGGGGGGGGGGGATTTAGCTTTTCTTAAAATAAATAATTGTGCATTGAATGGAGAGCGAAATAATTTAATATTTAAAACAAATTCTGC
The DNA here is from genome assembly GCA_029931535.1 of Margaritifera margaritifera. Lineage (NCBI taxonomy): Eukaryota > Metazoa > Mollusca > Bivalvia > Unionida > Margaritiferidae > Margaritifera > Margaritifera margaritifera. The sequence continues at coordinate 341,509 of JAQPZY010001415.1, read as the reverse complement.
ACAGAGTGAATAATGACACAAAGCTATATTGTGATAAACTCAACAATGCTTTGAGAGGTCAGATATATATTTCATGAGTTTAACATAAAGCAACAATCTCGGTAACAATAGATAATTTGTATTTATTTACAAACTTGGATGGGATACAAGTATCGTCAAAGCTAGTTGTGCTACAAAATAACTTTAATGATATTAAAATGTTTGATTTGTCGATTTCCAAAATTCCCAAAAATATATCCAGCAATATTTTAGAAAAGATGCAGTGTTACGGATTATATTCAATGTTGACAGCATTCAAGTAAGAAACAATAGATTTGAAGTAATATGATCAAAACAGCGCAGTATGAAGAAGAAATAAATAACGTATTGAATGTGGATACATATCAACTTAAATTTAACAAAATGAATATTTGCTATAACGAAACTAAATTTTTAACATAATTGTTTTTTTTTATAACTACGCTTAAAAAGTTGTCATTGATATCTTTTTGTAAAATACAGATCACTCTGGCATGAAAGTTTGATACAATCAACTAAAGAAGACACATACACACACAGAGAGAGAGAGAGAGAGAGAGAGAGAGAGAGAGAGAGAGAGAGAGAGAGAGAGAGAGAGAGAGAGCTACACGTGAAGAACAATAAATATTTACATTTTCGAACAAGTAAAATCTATCCAGAATAATGAAGAGGTTTAACCTAAAGAAAAATAACATACTAACAAGAAATAATTACGTGTCTAGAAAGGGATATATTATCTATGAATAAGCTGAACGAGTTTTGATGCACGCTATAAGCACAATAGCGCCATACCGCTTGGTGTGACCTAGCTACCTACATCATTGCGAGAAGATTGTTGTTCATAGAGCGCCGTCTTTATCGTGGTATTATGTTTTATTTTCAGCGTTACATCTTAGCTATAACAGCTACTTCAAGAAACAAAGGCGTGAAAGTATTTACATTACAAGGGAAGGTTATGGAAAGATGTAATAATAATAATAATAATAATAATAATAAATTGATGTCATTGGAGGGTGAGGCTGAGCAAACTTACAGTAAAGAAACTGACACACGGTGGGTTAAACAGAGTATTTTTGAACTAGATCTTTTCCTTTAATCTAAATTCGTCAAGTGTTGCCATAAGCAGTATCCAAAATTCCTCTTTATGGCCACGCTCAGCGTCAATCAATCTGTGATCTAACTCAACGGGCAGCATTTCGAGGGATATGACTGAGTTGTAATGGCAGACGGGTTTGGTGGTAACCTTATTTCTGATATGGTTATTCTGCCTGTTCATTCTTTTTCTAAAGTCACCTTTATCGCCAAAGTATTGGATGATATAAAGATTGCAAGTCAGAATGTAAAGGACGTGTCCACTGACGCATCATAAAATTTGCCTGATATTGTAAGTAATTCTTGGTGACGAACACTTGAAAGCAATAGTTTAGGGCATTTACTTACAGATTAGACAGCATCTGTTTTATATCTGTATGTTTCTGTTTCCGTACTATGATTTGGGTTAAATTCGGCATGTACAAGGTGGTCTTTAAAACTTTTGGTCGCAAGAACTCCTTTAGACGTGCAGAGGAGTCAGTAATATGTCAGTATCTCCAAACAATTTGTCTTACGTTTGAGACATCTGGGTGGTATGTTGCTACGAGCGGGATACGGTTGTTGGCACTCTTAGCTTTGTATCTGAGGAGACTGGTTCGGTCAATGGCATAAGCTTTTTCTATAGCCGGACCTATAGTTTTATTCTTGTATCCCATTCCCATTCAGTGCTCTTTGAGTTCCTCATATATTTTCTTAAGCATCTCCTTGTTTACGCTGATACGTCGTATGCAAACACAACGGAATGTTTAGATTACATGTTTAGGATGAAAACTGATTGATAAGAGATACTGATGGGAGTCGGTCGGTTTCAATACAACTAAGTTTCAATGTTTTCATTTTGTAGTAAGGACCGGGTATCCATGAATATGTTTGACTTGTTGATAATTTCAACGTGAATTTGATAGTGAGATTGAAATTGCCAGCAAATCCAAAGAATTTTTGGAGTTGCTTGTGTGTTCCTACCCATTTGCTTTCCACGTCATCTGCCACGCAGATTGAGTGGATCCTCGACGTCATCCAACAACACAAAAGCGCGCAAGTTATTCTCGGAAAATGAGTTTGTTTTACAGTTACTTAACGTCAGCTTCGACAAGTACTATGAAGAGGTCTTCGAGCAGATCTTCTCGCGACGCATTCGCCTTTACAACACCAAGTGACATTCTGTAGATGAGTACTCCAGAATGGATTCCGTTTTGGACGAACTGTTGACATTCAGAGACGAAGTCTTTGAGGTCGGTGTGCAAAATAACCTAAAAACTATGCCGCTGATCGAGTTGCAGCAGTTGGAAGCTGAAGCCTGTGTACCCCTCATAGCATTTACCAACGACAGCGTGGATCGTGTAAACTCCTGGTCGCAGAACATTTAGAGGAGGATTGCAAACATACGAATGGCAGGTTGGAGACCACGTGGTGGGCCACATCTGTGACCGGGTAGAAAACAAGAGTAAGATAAATCAGATGGATGCCGAGCACGTCGTGCAGGAGGCCACTGAAACTCACATTACCATTCGAGGCTGCGATGGTGTGAACCAAACGCTTGCGAGAAGCAGCACTCCCTAACTCCTTTGTAGGCCGTGGCGTTGCACAGGCCACGCAATGTAAGGTCACACAATCGGCAACAAGCTCTACATCCGCGATGCAAACAGTCCCCTGGGTACGGCTCAATGGTTCCGCGCGGCATTCAGGCGCTGCCGCACTATGACGACTCCATGTATCATATAAAGCGCATTCAAGGACACAAAAAACCAGAAGATAGTGCTTGTCATTCAGATGCAAAACTACGAGCCAAAACGACTGGAGAGAAGAAGGCAGCGGGAAGCGCGGGAGTTCAATACGTCAACATCGACTGGGCCCGCCAGAAGGTGGTTTCCCTCTGTTTCAAATGCGCCACCTGTCCGGAGTCGCTAGACAAGGACTGGAGTATCGATCGTATTCATAACGCTCGTACGCACAGCCAATTACAATTGCCAGATTACCTGTAGGCGCTGCCAGAGCTTCAGTGCACATCGTCCCACAGCAAAATAAACAGTTATGACAGATCAAAAGCGAGTGCTTTTTGCATAAGTGCATGTTGAAGAGGACGGCATGTTTGACATAGATGACATTTATGATTAGCATGGAGAAGGAACTCTTTGAAACAAGGACAAGAGCACAGCTTCGCAGCACGTAACGCGGCGGATCGTTAAACCTAAAGAGTTCGTACCCACTGGGGGTGCTCCTGGCACATTCCAAGCCGACAGAGCGTTCTTCTCAACTACGGCTATAAGAGCAGTCTCACAGCTATTGTCTGCGACATCCGCTATGTCTACGTCGAATCTCTGAAAAGCGAAAGCGACACTACTGCGGCAATGGCCAAGATTCTAACTCTAGCAGCACAACGAGATCCAGACTGCACCCTACTGACAGACTGCGGGACTGAGTTAACTTCCATCACTTTTCCGGCCCTAATGAAAGTCAACAGTGTTGATCACCACTTGGCAGAGATATCGCCACTAAAATTGTACAGGCCACTTATAACCACGTTTTTAGCCATGATAAGAATATTTCAGGTTTTGGAAGAAACTCGTGTGACGGTAAGTTAACGTTTGAGGAATGCGGTTTAGCACTGGAAATTATGAAAAATGAAACTAGCCTTGATTGATTTTGCTGTTGAATTCTACAAATTCGTTTGGAAAGATCTAGGCGGTTTTCTCTTTATTTCTTTGTGGAAAAAAGGAATCTGGTCTTCTCCTATTGATAGACTTTGATAAAGCATTCTACTCAGTTGAAAGAGACTTTTTGGAAAATCCTGTGAAATCTTTAAACTTTGGAGAAACCATTTGTCACTGGTTCAGAGTATTTTGCAATAAATCAAAAAGTTGTGTCATTACTAATGAACATTTATCACCAGTTTTTAATTTGGAGAGAGGTTGTCGCTAGGGAGACCCTTTAGCACCCTATTTATTTATAATAGGAATTGAACTTTTTGCAATAGAACTAAAAAGAAACGACAAATATTACAGACATTTTCTATAATGAAATTGAATTCAAATCAGGGCAGTACGCTGATGATGCTTTTCTATTATTAGATGGTTCTCCTTTGTCCTTGAAGATAACCAGGCAGATTTAAATGGCTTTGCCTTGGTATCAGGTCTGAACTGTAATGTTTTTAAATCAAAAGCTTTTTGGATTGAAAATAAAGAACATTCTTATGAAAAACTATGTTCAGAAATTAATATTAACTGATCAACGTCTAGTTTTAGATTACTGGGAGTAGATTTTTCGGCGAACTTGGTGGATATGATAGAACCTAATTATTCAACGAAGCTGAAGGAAGTAAAGAAACTGCTTGGTTGGTAGTGCAGAAGAAATGTATCCCTTATTGGAAAAATTACTTTGATAAAATCCTTGATTTTGCCAAACTTCATTCATCGTTTAGCAGCTCTATCAAATCCTCTACCTCCTACAAAAAATGAAATGAATACATTATTTTTTCAGTTCATATGGGGCGGTAAAACAGAGCGGGTTAAATGAGACACTCTTATAGCTTCTTTTAAGGAAGGGTGATTAAATATGATTCACTTGCATTCATTTGTGTGTTATATAAAACTTTCCTGGATTAGGCGTCTTTTACTAAACGAAGATGGTTTATGGCAAAAACTGGTTTCTGAACAAATATTTGGATAATTTGGAGGTACACTGTTATGTAAATTAGGAAAAACTAAATTGAAAAAAATGTTTTAATCAATTAAAAATATGTTTTGGCGTAGTGTTATTTATGCTTTATCACAATTGAAAAATTAACCATCTACTGTTCATGAATATTAACTCACACCACGAATTCAACTTGGAATCATCAGAAACATGTCGTAGTCTGTCAAAAGCTCCTAGATCTACACCCAATATCTTTATACTTGAATCAGGAACATGTCGTAGTCTGTCCAAAGTTCCAAGATCTACACCCAATATCTTGAGCTCGCGCCAGAAACATGTCGTAGTCTGTCAAACGTTCCAAGATCTAAATCTGATATCTTTAAACTCGCGTCATGAACCAGTTCTACGGAAGTGCGCAGGATCTAACTTATATTTTGTCATAATACATTGCAAATCTCTTCAAAAATGTCACACAATGTTACAGTATCTTTTATCACGTAATAATCGTGCAGTACGTCCTTTGATATATTTGAATCTTTAAGTGATGTGTAAAACATTTCTTTGGGTGGTATATTTGTTCCATTATACCTTTCAAACTATCCATGTATACATATTGGTAAATTTATTTCATGAAATATGTGGATTTCATCTCTCGCAAATGGTTTGAAAGTGCCTGGTAATTTTTTCATCACCTAACTTTTTATCCTGCTGCTCGAACGACTGCGCCAGGAATTGATCTGTCTATGAAATTAATTGCCTTTTAACTTGTATTTACTTTCCCTCTTTCACGAACTTATCAGCTATAAAATTCTTGCTAAAATATATGTAGTTCTAGTCTTTAGTAGGTATTGTCTACCTCTTTGTTTTGATCATGTTTTAAAAAAGAGAACGAGTAAATGTCATAGCCAGACAAATTATGAATGAATAGAGCGGTAGATGTGGGGTATTCCAAAATTCAAATTCCATTCATTACGAGCAGCCCCTCTGTAACTATCTGTTAAGTAATTGCGGTATAGAACGAGCTCTTTAATATTTTTGGTCCCACAGATATGACATTTATTTGATGAGTTAAAATATGTTGGTCCTCCTCTGTGAACACCATAGGGTTGGCATCTTTCAGTCTCAAATCTTCATGCAATGTTTTTGCAATCGTACCCAACCAGTTGTACAATACATGAACGCAATCAGTACATGAACGAAAATGATTCGTCTGTAACATTTATGAATTTACTTCGGGTACAAACGTTTTTTGCATTGTCCAAGAAATATATACTTGTACCTCAAAGACATAGTGTCTAGGGAATAATTGATGTGTATCACTATTAAATGTTGTATCTGGGATACGATGATAATTTCAAAATCACAATAAACAAGTTACTGAAGTTGTAATTAATATTTATAAATGTGTATGTGGTCCATCACTCTCAGTTACTAAAGTACTTAGGTCTCCAAGACACAACTTTAAAATTTCTCTTTCATTTATCTTGACATCACCTCCACAATTGACATGAATAATCCTAATTGACCTCACAAACATGGTTTCAAGACTGTGCACGTCTTTATTCTGATGCCGGATTCTGATTTCGTTAAAGTCGGCGACTCCTGGTATATCTGGGTACCAATGTTTGACAAATTGTAATATGTTAATAAATGTCATTTTGAATGCAACAACTGGTCTAGAGTGTATGTAACGTTCAAGAAGTTTAATATAACACCTTGACAATGTTGCTCACGCCGACACCAGCTCCGTTGCCGTAGAATATGTAATACCTATGTCTCGTCGTTCACAAGCGTGACAATAAAGTACGAGTACGTGTGCGTTCGAGTGCATGAGGTCCTAATATCAGATAGGTAACAAAAAAAACCCGAACATTGAAGTAGTTGTGTAGACCATGCAAGAATTGAAGAAGAAAAAATACGAACACCACCCTCCTTCCTTTCTAAAAAAAACAACAAAAAAAAGTTTTTTCTTTTGTTTTTGTTTTTGATTTTGATGGACTGGAAGTGGATATCTACAGAATTTTTCATGCATGTTTCACGCAACAGTCGTAGATAGTTGCCTTGCAGAAAAAGGTAGTATCACCTGGATCCCTGCTTGTCACGCCTTTTCAAGAGCTGGCCGCCTTGCACTACATGTGTTTCTTACGTGATCTGAACAGTTGTTATGATCATAGGTCATCCGTGTGAGACGTTACGTCATGATATTTGCTCATCTCGTAACAGTTTGAAGACCCGTAATATGAGAAATACCAAAGAAAGCATTTGATTGGGAGTTTACCGAGCGAATCATTTAATAACATTCAAAGCTAGTTACACTAAAGCTGCTTATTGTCGATTATCATTCAGGATACTTGAGAATTATCATTTGTTTATTCAGCGGATTGTCAAGAACTTCCAAGAGGTATCCAGGTAAGTTCTTATCAAGTTCATCAAATATAGTTGTAGTACCTGTGTCGTCGGACACAATCTAGCAGGCACATTTTCAAACACGATCTCCTATATGTATGTATGTATGTATGTATGTATGTATGTATGTATGTATGTATGTATGTATGTATGTATGTATGTATGTATGTATGTATGTATGTATGTATGTATGTATGTATGTATGTACGTACGTACTTACGTACGTATATATATATGTATGTATGTATGCTTAATTTCCTTCACTTTCTTGCTTTCTTTCTTTTGAGGAAAAGTAACAACAGAAACGATCTAGAAAGCTCTCACAATCTATTAGTTGTTAGGGCGTTTATTTACAACCTGATTGTATTACATACCTGGAAAGGTGAGGTTCAAATGGAACTGAAAGAGAATGGGGTGTGGTGAAGGTAGCACATTTTGTAGCTATGATGGATGGGATTCATATTTGCTGACATTAATTTGGATGAAATAAACTCTCCGTATTAATATTTACCTCTTCTAGGTTTGGTTTGTAAGCTTATTGTAATATTGTAAATACTTATATAATTAAGTATGCACTTCGTTGTAGCCTCCGGTAAAAATTAATTGGGAAGAAGAAGGCTTTACCAAAATCAGCAGGTCATCTTTCGTTGCAGTTAAACACAATAAGAAAAAAAAAACTACTCATGTGAAAGAAACACTGATTGTAGCAATTTTGCACCCTCGGGTCCATATATTTGCAGTTTGGTTAACCCAAGCATTGTTGGCCCAAAAAATCTGGTCTCAGAGAGAGAGAGAGAGAGAGAGAGAGAGAGAGAGAGAGAGAGAGAGAGAGGGAGAGAGAGAGAGGGACCTGCATTGAATCCCGAGGGACCTGCATTAAATCCCGACCAGTGGGGCTCTGGTCAGAAATCCTTCCCCCAAAATTTATAAAATGCCGAAGCAATTACTCGTCTGTGTATTGTGTACACGAATACATTAAAGGTTCTATCCTGCAGAAATTACCCATTCGTGTATTGTGTATATTAAATGTTATATCCTGACGAGGCAATTGATCATTTGTGCATTGTATATATTAACTCCTTTTCCGAAAAGGAAATTGCCCATGGTAGGTATTTTACTATGACAGTATGTAACTGAAAAAGGGTTTTCTAAAATTAAAATAATTTAAAAGTAATATTGAAACAAAATTGTGTTATATAAAATAGAGACAACAATGTAATACGTTTATAACATACCAATTGAAATTAAATTGTGTTATATAAAATAGAGAAAACAATGTAATATTTTTCTTATAAGATACTAACTGTGTATTGAAAACATTGTATATTTAAAATAGAGAAAACGATATAGTATTTTTTATAGCGGACCTATTATCAGGTTAAATAAATAAAGATTTGGGATGTTTCCACTATATATCAAAATACCTACCATTATGAGGTAATTCCTTGATAGAAAAGGAAGCAGCTTATATGATACTAAATGAGTCAATTCGAATAAAGTGATTCAATTGGATGTAAGCCAATGCTGAGAGGCGCGGTAGTTCAGTCCATCAAAAATAAAAACAAAAACAAAAGAAAAAACTTTTTTTTGTTGGGTTTTTTAGGGAGGAAGGAGGGTGGTGTTCGTATTTTCTTCATCTTCAATTCTTGCATGGTCTTCACAACTACTTCAATGTTCGTTTTTTTTTTAATTTTGCGTATCTGATATTAGGACCTCATGCACTCGAAACGCACACGAACTCGTACTTTATTGTCACGCTTGTCAACGACGAGACATGGGTATTACATTTTCTACGGCAACGGAGCTGGTGTCGGCGTGAGCAACATTGTCAAGGCGTTATATTAAACTTCTTGAACGTTACATACACGCTAGACCAGTTGTTGCATTCAAAATGACATTTATTAACATATTACAATTTGTCAAACTTTTGTACCCAGATATACCAGGAGTCGCCGACTTTAACGAAATCAGAATGCTGCGTCAGAATAAAGAAGTGCACAGTCTGAAAAACATGTTTATGAGGTCAATTAGGATTAGTCATGTCAATTATGGAGTGCACAGTATGGAAACCATGTTGTGAGGTCAATTAGGATCATTCATGTCAATTTTGGAGGTGATGTCAACAGAAATGAAAGAGAAATTTTAAAAGTTGTGTCTTGGAGATGTAAGTAAAGTAGCATTCATCACTAATCGCAGCCCTTTTCACATAATGAGTTTTTCGTGTACAAAGTTTTAGTAGTTATGTCTTTGCATGGAGTGGTGATAAATCTGCCAAAAGGAATCTGACGGTGAAACAAATCCAAGAAATTCAAGCACTAACGAACACACGATACGTCGTATTAAATTCAAAGGAGTCGTACCATCTTGTAGAATCGATTCTTTTTCAAAAAGCTTTCAGTAATTCTGTAATTTTGTAACCTTTTTATGGACTTCCTCATACGGAATACGGTCTATCCCTACATTTAATATCCTACAACGCGTGGGATACTAATAAGTGTCCGGCTATTTGAACATTTTCAGGACAATCAACCTTTTTACAGCATTTATAAACCAATGATTAAAATGACTATGTCGTTGAGGATGCAATTGTTCTTTGCTTTTCACTTGAATCCGTACAAAGTCTCTGTCAATGCGTTATTGTAACTCCTAACGTAAACTACGAATCTTCACCTCTTCTAAAGTATATACATATATAATAATCAGGACCGACCGAGGGAGGGTAGTGACATACTGGAGGCCAACTGTCATGCTCAAGGAAAGCTGAATCTGTATACTCCCATTCGTGGAGTTTTGCACCACAACGGAAACACTGTCCTTGCTCTCCTTGATCCAAGTACACAAATCCTGCTCTCGCTAAAGTTTTGGGAGTGGGTTCATCCAAATATTTAGGCCACTTCCCGTTGAACGTCAGAAATTGACTGTTCAAATCAAAAATAGCCGGGCCAAAAAAAACCCACAAAAAATAAAATAAAAAATAAAAAACGTATATTCTTCTTTGATTTGTAATTCTCGATGAGCTTGTGGTATCCAGAGTGGCTTGTGAGTATATGGATGACATCCATGCCTAGTCACTTGGACGGCATGACTTTTGATAGTAGAACAAGGTCATACTCTCGTCGCAGGACACAGCATCCCTCACGTCGCAGGTCACAGTATCACATTCGTCTTTATTCAGCTTTGGATAGGTGTGTACATCTAATTGTTTCTGTGTCGAATTCATCTTTCTAGGTAGACGTCTCTGATCACAATGTTCTTTCTTTCCCGGAACTCTGTCTTGTTCATTCCGAAGGACAATACCAGTACGGTACTGTATTGTGATGGGGAAGTCGCACTCGTTTCTGGCACACGATCTGCTACACTTTTTGCAAGAGTCGACTTATGATTTGATGATCTGACAAACGTACAATCTTGTGAGAGTTAACCGTTTTGGCATAAAAGTCTTGATTTTCACCTGCCTTTAAGGCTTATTTTAACCTGTCAAAGTTCACCACTTTACTCAAACTATAGTTCATTATCAGTCCTTTCATTTTGCATTTGGTATGTAGTTGTCCTTTCCTATCTCGGCTCTCATAATTTGTAGGTCCACCACAGGCTAAACTCAGAATAGTCTCTTCGGAATGTTTGTTGGTCCACGCTCCTCCAAGTTTGCCTTCCATGCGAGGGAGATAGTATCCAGGTCAATCGATGTAAATGCAGCTATTGGTGTCAAAGAAAAGAACGCGGTCTCCTATAGGTTCCAGAACGAAATACAGTTTTAAATGGGCATTGGCTGTCCCGTAAGAAGCAATGATGACATTGCCAAACTCATCTGGGGGAACAAACTCCATAACCTCTTTGTGATTGACCAAGATCAAATTTGTTCCCTCCAAGTTCCACGTGTTTGACGAGTTTCCCCTTATCGCCGATGAGCTGAGAGTATTGACTTGGATCAACCAAGTATTCGGTCCTAGGCAACATCGGATGTTCAGCAAGTTTTCCCCAAAAACAATTCAGTATGTCTTTAGCAAATGATTGAATCCTTTTGTGCAGTTCCACGAGTTTCAGGTCAATGACTTCTAGGGATAGGTACCATTGTTTGAATTAGTCTTTTTATTCTGGAGTGTGACACCAGGAGGAATAGTTTCTTGTTTCAATTTCAGAAACTTGATGACTTAGCCTGAAAAATAATTTGATTTGAGTCGTCGTCATGTTGGTATTATTCTGTGGTCAAAGAAGGTGACACATTCCGTAAACTTTTAACAATTTGCATCCACGATAGAGAGCAATAAACGATTCGACACTCACCCATGTTCCACTCAAGGCGCGTTCTTAGTTTATGTTGATTACTCGTTTCAGCACACGTACGACATGAAGGAAACTTGTTTTCCATAGCAGTGATGAGGCACGATGGGATGGAACAAGGTCGTTGGTAGAAGAACTTTACATCTGATCAAACCTTCTTACTGGCGAATGTTTTCGACGTTGATGTGTTCTGTCAAAATTTGAGATTGACTGTTGGGAAATCTAGCATATTTACACACCCAAGGATACAACGAAAACACATCAATATTTGATTTTTTCTTCTTGAGATTCGTCAGCTTCGTACAACAAGCGTGTAGCACTGGTACGTCCTCCAAACACAATGTTGCGAGCATTCAAAGGTTCAATGTCCACCACATCTTAGACTTCTACGATGCCTCGAAATTCTGGATTTGTTTTCAAACGTCTATTGTAGTCTTGTTCCCACATTTCTACCACATGGTATCCTACAATATCCAAACACTGGTGTCTTTGGCAAGTTTTCTGGTACAAATCTTCCATTGTCAACTCTGTGAGGATAACACGTGGAGCATCTATGAAATAAACGTCCCTAAAAACTTTTCACGATCTGTGGGTTTTTTAAATGCCAACCATCCATGGACGAAGATGCAATATTCACCGTTTATATAATGTTGCATCAACTTGTCCTGGGTTTGTCACAAGTAATGTAACCAACGCAAAGCTTTGGCTGAATATCGGCAGCTGACAGATTGATTTGACTGAGTATGTATCAGGGCTTGTTTGTGCTCGGGCATAAACTTATTCAATACATTAATCCACACGCTTTGGCAAGATTGGAAGCTTCTTTCATGGAATATATACCTCCGTGCTCGAGAAATAACTGTCGAACGTTTCCACAACAATGTCCTAAAATGTCCACATGGGACCGACACTACTTGAGCACCTCTTCTTTAAAATCAAAAGGATCTGAAGTGTGGACATGGTACCAGGCGTAGAAAGCTTTTGTCGGCTTTGTTCGCATGCCGTCGGTGTCATAGTATTGAGCTTCGGGCAAATGCAGGAGCACGACGTGTTGATTTTCTTCGATATTGACAAAGTGTGTAAAATATCATTTAGACATTTTCATAATTCCAAACGCGTTAGACATTTTCCTCGAAGAGATAGTTAAATAACTCATGGAATCTTTGAACTGTACGTTTCCCACTTTCATGTAAATGATTTTGGTTGCATTCATGGTTATTTGTGGAAATTCGGTTCCTTGTTTTGAAAAATGTTTATAATGAAATTGTCCATCGTATCTCTAGAAATTGCAAGCAATGACTGAGGTATATTGACCTCCTTTTCGCTCTAATTGTCGTCGGTGGGGTCTGAAACTCAGTGACGAAATCAGAAAAAGTATGGGAGCCATGAAAAAGCTTTTAACGTCCTCCGGGAATTACGCTGCAATTCCGACAGTGATGAAATAAATGTTCCTGAATAAAGTCGTGGCAAGCACAATCAGGGACACATAAGGTCGGAATGTGAATCCCTGTGTCTTGAGAATATTAAAAGTCAAAAAAGGTAAAATCAACACGATGACTATTTTTTTTTCTTTCTTGTTTTTTTTTATTTATTCATTTATTTGCTTTGTTTTGTTTCGTTTCAGTTGGTTTGGTTTGGTTTGGTTTGGTTTGGTTTGGTTTGGTTTGGTTTGTTTGTTTTTTACCATTTTGGTGGGGTTTTTTTTGGGTCTGGCGATTCAATAATTCTTCTAGTCCTTTGTCATATCTCTGAATGTAACATGATGATCTAACTCGACAACTTAACCACAAATACAACATCGTTTCAATCCTGGACAAACGTGTGACTCCTTGTTTTTGGTACGAAAATGCTGTCCACAATTCACAAGACCTTTACTATTGTTGTAATTGTTTAGTGCGATGTCGCTCAGAATACGCTGTACTCACATATATTCGTATGTAGGTAGACCATTGCATCACGTTTTGTCCTTCAGGAACACAAGATCTAGATACTTAACAACCACGGCATCTCTCACCACAATAAATATGTTGCTGCCGATCGTTAAATCCTTGATCACATATGTCACAATAGTAATGGTATCCGATAAATCCTGTGATACTGGTATTAGCATCGAACTGATTTTAGTGATGAATGTATTTTCCATCTGGAAAAAATAGGGTCCTCAAAACAGGAGATCTCCAGGAATAACCTGAGGGTTTGAGGGTAAACTTTTAATGTATAACGATGGGCTAATACGTCTTGAATTTTCAGCATTTCATGAATTCCACACACGGTCCCTTTTGAAATTCCTGCTTGTTCCAAAATAATGTATACATCTCTTTGTTGTTTAGATAAGTTGTATCGTCTTTCATTGCATAAAATCGAGCCACCACGATCGCACGGGCTAAACGCATCTGACCTTGGTAGTTGTTAATCTTGACGACACTGCGTTTAGTAGACGTGAATTGATCCACTAATACAATTTAGCGTCGTCCGCTGCCTGAAGGAAGTGAAACGTGAGCCATATGTAGGGTAGCTTTTCCATTGGTCGTGTCAAACTCATTGTTGGATTGTTAGACGTGCTCAATTTTGTCAAATGTTTGAAGAGGTTAATTCCGTATGTGCCATTGACCGAACCAGTCTCCTCAGATACAAAGCTAAGAGTGCCAACAACCGTATCCCGCTCGTAACAACATACCACCCAGATGTCTCAAACGTAGGACAAATTGTTTGGAGATACTGACATATTACTGACTCATCTGCACGTCTAAAGGAGTTCTTACAAGAACTACCTAAGGTCGCTTACCTAAGACGAAAAGTTTTAAATACCACATTGTGCATGCAGAGTTGAACGAAAATCATAGTACGGAAACAGGAACATACAGATGTAAAACAGATGCTGTCTAATCTGTAAGCAAATGCCCGAAACTATTGCTTTCAAGTGTTCGTCACCAGGAGTTACTTACAAAAATTAGCCAAAAGTTAAGATGCGTCAGTGAACACGTCATTTACATTCTGACTTGGAATCTTTATATCATCCAATACATTGTCGATAAAGGTGACATTAGAAAATGAAAAAACAGCCAAAATAACCATATCAGAAATAAGGTAACCGCCAAACCCGCTTACCATTTCAACTCAGTCCAATCGCTCGCAACGCTGCCCGTTGAGTTAGATCACAGATAGATTGACACTGAGCGAAAGAGGAATACTGGATACTGCAGATGCGAACACATGGCGAATTTGGATTAAAGGAAAAGATCTAGTTTAAAAGTATTCTGTTTAACCCACCGCGCGTCAGTTTCTTTCCTGTCGGTTTGTTCAGCCTAACTCTCGAATGACATCAATTTATTATTATCATTATTATTATTATTATTATTAATTATTATTATTATTATTATTATTATTATTATTACGTCGTTCCAAATCCTTCCCTTGTAATGTAAATAATTTCACACCTTTCTTGCTTGAAGTGGCTGTTATAGGCAAGATGTAATGCTGAAAACAAAACATAATGCCATGATATAGATTGAGCTCTGTGAACAACAATCTTCTTGCAATGTTGTAGGTAGCTAGGTCACACCAAGCAGTATGGCGCTATTGTGCTTATAGCGTGCATCAAAACTCGTTCAGCTTATTCATAGATAATATACCTCTTTCTAGACACGTAATTATTTCTTGCTAGTATGTTATTTGTCTTTAGGTTAAACCTCTTCATTATTCTGGATAGATGTTACTTGTTCGAAAATGTAAATATGTATTGTTCTTTGCGTGTAGCTCTTTGTGTGTGTGTTCTTTATTTGATTGTACCAAACTTTCATGCCACACTATGATCTGTATTTTACAAAAAGATATCAATGACAGATTTTTAAGCGTAGTTATATAAAACAATTGTGTCAAAAATAGTGTTTCATTGTAGTTAATACTTATTTTGTTAAATGCATTTGTTATGTTGACATGGTTAAGGTAAGTTTGCCAGCTTAATTCGTTAAACTGAGTTGCAGGACAATTGCAAAGTTATTAGAGTTAATACTAACATTTTACAAGTACTGATTGTGGTTTGCACGCATGGATTCTGCATACCTGTGCCATTTTAGGATAGAGGTTTAAATTCAATTACTACAAGATGTCAAATTAAAGTTTTGTGAAAACTGAATATTTAAAATCTGTATATCTATACACTGTGTAAGATATACTGATTTTTGCTGTATCCAAATGATGTGTACTGATTTTGTTGAAGTTCTTTGTGACTGAAGGTTTATGGATGAGTTTTAATTGAAGATGGTAGAAATGTTTGTCCTGAGAAATGCATAGTTGATTGAGTGTTTATGTGCATCGCTACTATACCCTCTTTGAATCAAATTTTTAAGTTTAAAAATCATGTTTGCATCTAATTATATGTGATTTATTTACCCTTTGTGTTGTTCGCAGACCAGCAAATTAGAATGCCTAACATGTTTTAACTCCTTCACTTTCTAGTGCGCTCTTTCTTTATCACATCTGTCACATTATAAAATCTCTTTATCCACCCCCCTTGCTCTAAACTTTAATTCTCTTTATTACTGGTATTTTAGATCACCTTTAAATTCGTTTTCAGTCCACATGCATATTTTTGGTCTATCATTTATTTCAATAAAATGTGTTATGTTGGTTCCGAACTGTTACATCATATCCTTTCCATTTCAAACTTATATACTTTTACCGTTCATTCTTTTGTTCTTCAAACTCTTTTAAACTTTGTATATATCATCTTGTTTGTCGCATATAGCTAACTCATGCTTGCAAAACATCCCCTTTATAACCTCTCCCTTTAAGTCTTCCAGTTTTTAAACTACCGGATCACCCCTGAACTTACTTGCCCGATTTTAAAAATTTCATAGGAAACGTTAGGAAGGTGGCACTTTGCAAACATTGATTTCTATTTTGAAATTCTAAGTGATAAAACAATTTCGAATTTAGGAGCTCCAAATGAATCAGTTGTCGAATAACCGAATACATTTGATCTGATTTAGTACATGCTTGCTTCAACTGGAGTTATGTCTATTGATGCGTGACGAGTTTTATCCCTCACGTTACTTTTGTTAAACGTCAATTTACTGCTTTAATTTGGAGCGAAATACTTCTACATACTAGTCTTCATTCTTCTGTTAAACCCTTCCACTACAGATGCTTTCTTGTCTGAGTAAATTCAAAAGTACTCAGTGTTTTACATTGTCAACACGTTTTAACTTTGTTGATGCAAAACTCTGGGTTATCCAGGTGAATTGCATGATTTATAAATATGTATTTGATAAAGCAACGCAACCATGAAATTACTTACAGTAGAAAGAAGCTTATGTGATCCCATTCTGATTGCGTTGACACACGGATATTCTAAAGGTCAATATCACGGCAGAATTATTTAAATCTATCGAAGCTTATCTGATGTAGCCATTATTGCTGCTTTGATGTCACGATATACCAGACCGATTACATATGTTCCTTGCACATGACCTTTTCTGCACTACAAACTGCAAAAATTAATACACTTGTAACCGAATGCATATAACCCCTACTTCATATAAGCCAACATGACTGAATATGACAAGAGATAGTTATACAAAAATATATCTCCTGATATACAAATTAGTCTAAGCTTTTGAAAACTGGTGTTGAAAGGAAAGTGATCCTAGGCTGATAGTAACACAATACGAGACATGAGTTATTCTCAGTCCTTAGAGTTGCAGTTTTGGCGGGGATTGTTTATGCTTGTCTATTATATATAATCGGACTTAAGGTTGTAAATACAAAAGTGAAACAAACAAAACAAACAAACAAACAAACAAACAAACAACAGGAAAAAAGTAAAACAAAAAACTAATTAACCCCACCCAAAAGAAAAATAAAAAAAAAATTGACGTAAAATCTGTCCAGACACGTAGACACGTCTTACGCATATGCGAGGGAATGATTGAAAGCGAATACTTGGTTGATCCAAGTCAATACTCTCAGCTCATCGGCGATAAGGGGAAACTCATCAAACACATGGAACTTGGAGGGAACAAATTTGATCTTGTTCAATCACAAAGATGTTATGGAGTTTGTTCCCCCAGATGAGTTTAGCAAATGTCATCATTGCTACTTACGGGATTGCCAATGCCCATTTAAAACTGTATTTCGTTCTGGAACCTATAAGAGACCGCGTTCTTTACTTTAACACCAATAGCTGCATTTACATTGATCGACCTGGATACTATCTCCCTCGCATGGAAGGCAAACTTGGAGGAGCGTGGACCAACAAACATTCCGAAGAGACTATTCTGAGTTTAGCCTGTGGTGAACCTACAAATTATGAGAGCCGAGATAGGAAAGGACAACTGCATACCAAATGCAAAATGAAAGGACTGATAATGAACTATAGTTTGAGTAAAGTGGTGAACTTTGACAGGTTAAAATAAGCCTTAAAGGCAGGTGAAAATCAAGACTTTTATGCCAAAACGGTTAACTCTCACAAGATTGTACGTTTGTCAGATCATCAAATCATAAGTCGACTCTTGCAAAAAGTGTAGAAGATCGTATATCAGAAACGAGTGCGACTTCCCCATCACAACACAGTACCGTACTGGTATCGCCCTTCGGTATGAACAAGACAGAGTTCCGGGAAAGAAAGAACATTTGAGCAGAGACCTCTACCTAGAAAGATGAATTCGACACAGAAACAATTAGATGTACCCACCTATCCAAAGCTGAATAAAGACGAATGTGATACTGTGACCTGCGACGTGAGGGATGCTGTGTCCTGCGACGAGAGTATGACCTTGTTCTACTATCAAAAGTCATGCCGTCCAAGTGACTAGGCATGGATGTCATCCATGTACTCACAAGCCACTCTGGATACCACAAACTCATCGAGAATTACGAATCAAAGAAGAATATACGTTTTTTTGTGTTGTTTTTGTTTTTTTTGTTTGTGTTTTTTTGTTGTTTTTGTTTTGCCTGGCTATTTTTGATTTGAACAGTCAATTTCTGACGTTCAACGGGAAGTGGCCTAAATATTTGGATGGACCCACTCCCAAAACTTTAGCGAGAGCAGGATTTGTGTACTTGGATCAAGGAGAGCAAGGACAGTGTTTCCGTTGTGGTGCAAAACTCCACGAATGGGAGTATACAGATTCAGCTTTCCTTGAGCATGACAGTTGGCCTCCAGTATGTCACTAACCTCCCTCGGTCGGTCCTGATTATTATACATGTATATACTTTAAGAGAGGTGAAGATTCGTAGTTTACGTTAGGAGCTACAATAACGCATTGACAGAGACTTTGTACGGATTCAAGTGAAAAGCAAAGAACAATTGCATCCTCAACGACATAGTCATTTTAATCATTGGTTTATAAATGCTGTAAAAAGGTTGATTGTCCTGAAAATGTTCAAATAGCCGGACACTTATTAGTATCCCACGCGTTGTAGGATATTAAATGTAGGGATAGACCGTATTCCGTATGAGGAAGTCCATAAAAAGGTTACAAAATTACAGAATTACTAAAAGCTTTTTAAAAAGAATCGATTCTATAAGATGGTACGACTCTTTTGAATTTAGTACGACGTATCGTGTGTTCGTTAGTGCTTGAATTTCTTGGATTTGTTTCACCGTCAGATTCCTTTTGGCAGATTTATCACCACTCCATGCAAAGACATAACTACTAAAACTTTGTACACGAAAAACTCATTATGTGAAAAGGGCTGCGATTAGTGATGAATGCTACTTTTCTACCTCTGTGTGAAGAAGATTTTCGTCGCATTTTATCTACCCGTCATGCTTACCAAAAAGAGTATGTGGCTAGTTGGATACATCAACAAAGTTACCCTGGAAGGATGTACATGAATGGAAATGTCTTGGATTCAACAATTACAAACAAAAGGTGGTTACTATGCAAAAGACGTATGTGACTTACTCCCCACAAGAAAGAAACAAAAATAAACTTTTTGAAATGTCGTCATTTTGTTGCACCAGGAAAACAATTAAACAGGTTGCTTTCTGTATTAAATGTATTGTGCTCTTGGTGATCGTCTCAAAGTTTTAAATTTATTCAAGAGATATGGCTGCATCCTTCGTTTTTAAAGCAAATGACGAAAGTCTCAGATCGTCAAAGTTTGGAGGCACAGTATCTTCGCCATCCCCTTATTACGTCGATTGCTGGACCGAGTGGTTCAGGCAAAATCGAATTTGTCAAATTTGTAACCGAACACAAAATCATTTTTGTTCGATCGTCCTCCAAAACGTATCGTGTGCTGTTACAAATAGTGGCA
The DNA here is from genome assembly GCA_029931535.1 of Margaritifera margaritifera. Taxonomy (NCBI): domain Eukaryota; kingdom Metazoa; phylum Mollusca; class Bivalvia; order Unionida; family Margaritiferidae; genus Margaritifera; species Margaritifera margaritifera. The sequence goes on along the minus strand of JAQPZY010001415.1, from coordinate 321,814 downwards.
ATCGGCTTGCACGTTACTGAAAGAAAGTCAACAAGAAACCATTTCGTTTGCAGAATGGATTCCTCGCGAAGAGAATGGGATTGTGTCTGACAGTTGTCAAACACATCTCGTCAATTATTATGACATCTTAGGAAAAGACATAGAAAATATTCAATTTTGGTTTACACGGATGAACATCATCGCAACGCTACTATTATTTACATGACTCAATATTCATTTCAACAAAGTAAAGCGCATCCCAAGATGAGTCTCAATGCTCATTATGTAGTGTTGATTAAAAGTAAAGAGAGAAAAATCTCAAGTTCAAATCTTGGTTAAACAATTAAAAAGCCCTCGTTGAATTAAGCTTCAAATGCGTATTTTTACTGATCGATTTGAAACCTGCCACTCCCAAGTATCTGAGATATCGTACGGATTTGTTTCACGAGTGTCAAGAAGGAGGTCTGGTGATTTACGCGTCGTTTTCCTCGTTTTTGTCTGCCTAAAAAGCTATAAAACACCATTCACATCTTTTTTGTATGACAGTATCCGATATGGCTTCCTTTCAATCTCATCCGTCTGTCAAACTGTATGCTGTTAGTCGCTAAAAAATAAGTACAATTGCGTTTGCATTTGTTGGAAGCCAGTCTCAAAAAGTGTTACGATGGTTTACTTTGACAGCACGTCAGTTACTACAAGGAATCATTTGCATTCCTCATCAAATGCAATGTTTTTGTTTTGAAAAGCATTAAATAGCTTTGACACAACTGGCCAATCCAAGAATCTAAACTTAAACGAAGAAACACATTATGTTGAAATCGGGTGGAAGCGGATGTTTCGGAGGAGTCATTATTCGTTCGTTTCTGCGATGGGATCCTAATACCAAAAACCAAAGCTAAAAAAGCAAAACCCACACAAACATCAAAATGCAAAAATGGATGAATTAGAAGATGAGATTATCAGTGGGTTCACACCACAATTCTCCTCTTCAAAAAAAAAATAGAAATGACCACTACAGCCTCAAGAAAGAGAGAGGAAACGAGGCTAAAACGCGCACGTACTCACGGAAATCTCGACCTGCATACACTACACCAATGTTTGATATCGTCTGTTCCTCTTCTACTCCGTTAGTAATGATGCCAACCTGAATTAATTCTAGTGTTTACCCACCTGATGAAAAATCTGAAACCCATCTCTAAAGAGGCTTCTCCGTTGTCGTCGTCGTCTTCTCCTGCTCTGGCACCTTCTGTGGGGCCACAAAGGTTGCACCCCTAAGAAAAAAGTACAAGACAGAACAGGAATGTTACAAAGTATACTGGATTTGTCCAAACAAGAACTGGCACAATGTAGTCCGTTGACAACCCTTCGTCATTCAGTGGTGCCCAAAGTCATGTTGGTACGATGTCCCGACGACCAGTAGAGACCAGTGGAGACGAATTCCACTATAAAAGAAGAAGTGTTGAACAAGAATTACTTCAGTTCCTCTTAACGAGATGTCTTCTTCTAAGAGTTTGTAGTCACAACAACGTTGAAGTCCAAAGATTCCTTCAAGACATGGAAAAGTTTATCCATTCTCGTTTAGTCAAACATTGGGATGTCGTGTTTGTGCAAACCAAAGTCAATGCCCGGAGTGAAAATTAATCATTCAGAAAAACCACCTAACGAAATCATCGATAAGGTGTATGAATGTTGAATTGAATGTATTGAAGGGAACGGTTCCTTTGACCAAGACACAGCAACAGCGCTTAAAACGACATTGTCATCTTCTTCGAAAACTGGCGAAATAGAAAATTACAGTCAGTTAAAAGAAAACAGTGGTCATTCAACAAGGACGATTTTTTTACCATGCTGATAGGTCCGTTGTTAAAAGTAGCTGCTCCATTGTGAAGATCGATCGCTGGAAATCTTGTAGGTGGAGTGATGAGGTGAACATAAAAAGGATAGACCTTCCTGGACAGACATCACACCTGTATACATGAAAATTATGTAAGGATGAAAATTAACTTTAGTTCCTTACGATCGATGGATGGAACTCCATAGTTGGTACGAACAACTGATACCTCATTTATCTCCCGATTATAATCTCATAGAGATGTCACACATACAACAAGAGCTACAATCGTTGATGGATCGAACAGATTTGTCAGAAACGGACGAATCACAACGGCACTGACAATTATTGCAACGTCCCCAACTGTCGCACCAAAAAGTATTAGACGAGATGGCTAAACCTACTCTGAGGATTTCAAGAATATCATGACAACCGAGAAAGGATAAATAGTAGCAGCTCCAAAAACGGATACAGACATGTCTATAAGTATGGAAGAGCAAGAAAAGTTTCAAACTCCTATGCTCAGACTCTTTTTCCCTCAAGCGTGGCAACCCTGCTGACACCTTCAATACTCTAAACAAGATGATATGAAAGCCTGCGTCAGAAAGTAGAAAAGACAGACGTCAAGAAAAAAGGAAAGAAAAAAGAGAGAAAAAAACCCCGATGACCTCTGTGGAAACATCCTTACCGACTCCTCCTGCTCCTTCGGACACTTTAAGCATTGTAATCCAGAATAATACACGAACTAGAGAGAATCGAAGTTTGGGTGACTTACTGAGCAGCAACAACAATGACACACTTTTAGCCACCATTTACTTTAATCCTGTCCATGTGGCTGGATACGGAGGAATTAAAAAAGCATATCATGCAGCCAAAATCAAACTCAAAAGTCTACGTCCGCAAGATGTACGACAATGGTTGCGAGAAAATCGACGTAAACGTTACACAAACGCATTCGACGGATATTTCAAATTAATAATACCAAAGTAGCAACAATCGATCATCAATGGCAAGCCATTTTAGCAGATGTCTCTCAAATGGTTAAAAATATTTGTTTCGTATGATTGATATGTTTTCAAAATCGCCTTTGGTGGTTCCTTTGATATCTAAAACAAGTTAATGCCAGCTTTAAAAATGATTGTGAAAGAAAGTGATCAACACACACTGCGATGGCAAACAGAGAAAGACACTGAATTTCTCAATCAAGCCTTTAAAAAAGAACTGAAAAAAATATATACAAAATTTCTCCACTGAGAATCCAAACAATCAAAGCTAGTGTCGTGGAACGTTTTCAAAAACTTCTGAAACACATCAACATACTCTCCAATACATCGACGGGTTAGCACGTCTGGTTAAAGCTTACAATCGATAGTGCCATCGCAGTATTGGATGTGATCCAGAAGAAGTGACACCTCAAAAGAAGTGACCGTATTTGATCGATTGTTTACAACGTCTGAGACAAGAAAAAAGAAAAAAGTGTTAAAGACAGAAGATTGAGTTTGCATTTAAAAAGCAAAACGCGATTTTAACAAAGGCTATTTACCGAATTGGACCATAGAACAGTTTCCTGTGACAGGACAGGTGCGTGGACGTGAGCCGCCTGTCAATAAAATGGAAGATATGAACAAAGAAGTGTCAAAAGGAACTTTTTACTTGCAAGAGTTACAGCGTGTGACCAAAAAAGACGACGACATGTACGATATCGAAAGCATTGTCGATCAAAGAACATGCACGACGGGAAACGTTGGAAAGGATGTCCACCCAATTTCGATTCTTGGATTGTAGCTTCAGAAGCCATTGACTATCAAAAGATGCCGAAGTCACACACATGCTGTTAAATACTACATCCCCTTCTCCGAGTTCATCTCTCCAAAAACTACAAAAACAAAAAGAACAACAATAGTGGATGTGGTGTGGAGAACATGTTCCTAAAAATCAAATCATCTTTTTCTGACAGATCTTTGTGGTGTATTGTCACTGGAGCATCTATTTGAAACTTGAGTTTGTAACAAGGGGACAAACAAGTGTGGACTATTTTGCGTAGCAGTTCTATTGGCTATCTTCTTCACAGTCCATTGTAAACCAGACCCTAAATTTGCCCAGAATAAACTACTTGAGATTTTACTTGAATCTGTTAGAAGCCAACGGACTACTGGGGACCACCAGTAATCACGACTATGCAGGAAGGTATTGTTTGAGGGGATTTGATTTCACTCCAGACCAAGGCAGCGACGAGGGGCATTTCCGCCCTTTAAAATCAGGCCAACTCCGTGTGGAACTTCAGTTTTCAATAGCCCATGAGAACACAGTGAAGATCATCTTGTATGCATAATTTGATAATACCATTGAAACCAAGAGTTTGAGAGAAGTTATCCTAGACTATTAAAACAAAAGAAAAAGAAAAACACAGAACACGAAGCAATGGACATGGATGAGGATGACGTTTTCCATGAAGAAAAGGAACTGCAGCAGTCACGGACCCCACCTTAAAGTGGAGAAGAAGAGATAGACACAGTAGTGATGTCACAATAACCAGAACAAGACGAAAACTGAGTTTTGCTCACCACTTAGCTAGAATAATCACACTCTTGACCAGAGAACATTGTTATGGTTGTCAAATCGATTATCACAGTAAAAAACAACAAAATCAAGTTTAATGATGAGTCAAGAAGAAACGATGGAAGATTATCTGCAAGAAGCCCGGACTCTCGTCCCAAAAGTAGTGATCTTGAAACAGTGATATAAACATTTTAGAGACAGTTCGACACCTCCATTGACTCACATATAGATGAAACGCATCGAAGTTCTCTTGCAACAAAGTACCTATCCTTCCCGTTCATCGACTTACTTGACAAACTATTTTAAAGATAAAATCAAGTGTGGAACAATTGCTTATCATTACCTGTGAACTGAATACTTGGAGCTTCATTACCTCCTGACCCACAGTTCGTACACAGCTCTCTGGACTCCAGTGTTGTGTGCTAACGATGATCTTCCTCATCAAAAACCTTAATACGTTCCAGCTTATATCATCAACATCGATGACATTCATCGCCCAGGATCCCATTAGGTAGCCGTTTACTTTTCCTACGACGACAGCAGTGAATAGTTTGATTTCTGTAGATAACCTTCTCTCGAAGAGGATATCACAGACTTTTTAGAAGAAATGCCGTATCCTCAATTCAATAATGTGAGATTACAAGGATCGGATTATATTGTGTGTGGACAATGTTGTGTGTATTATCTGTATCAACAAAGTCTTGGATTCCCATTGGAATATGTACTTACTTGTTTTGGACGTGATTTCTTTAGAAACCATGCGTTATCTCAGAATTGTAGTATCTATCCATGGCAACATGACATTTATAGATCATGGGAACCCAAGTTTTACTACCCAACGTTGTTACCCCTGTCAATATGTTCATGATTGACGTTTGTGTCATTTTTTAAAAATATGTTGTACATGAAGAGGAAGGACTGTCTTAATCTCACTCTTTATTACATTTTTGTTCATGGCGGAGTTAGTGGGGTTTGTCATAAATGTTGATATTAAAAAATGGGCGTTGGTTGATTTGTTATCTTTTGAAAAAATCTTTGATATGACTTTTGATTATCACTGTCGATCTTTCTTCGAATTTATGAAGAGGGTGATTTCTTTTAGATCCGCGTGATTACTTCTAGCGTGTATTCTATCCTTTCTGTATACTACACCTCGGGATGTTTTCCTTCACATCCGTGTCTCTAGCATATGAAATGGTGCGTTCAATAGTCTTGTCATCCAGAACAGAGAACAAAATGTATTCCAGCATTAACGGAAGACTCCTCGAAGCCATGATCCATTTACACAAGGTGAAGCACCCCTGGAACGGACTGAAGAAATGGAACTTTTTCTTAATAGGAGACTGGTAATAAAATAACCCAAATTTATCACAATATGGCGAAGGACCTCAGCAAAGATGTGATGGATGAAGAAAAAGAAAGAGAGTAAAGGAAGTGCAAGGAAGAGAAAATACAGAAGGAACAATTTCAACTGTTCCTTTAATGGCAGCAACACTAGTAACAAAATCAGCAACAACAACATTATAAATAACCCCTCATCCCACAAGCTTAGGATTAGGAAAGTAAGACTAACCAGCCTCACTTTTCCCTGTCCGTTTCTGTCGATGGTTGGCGTGGAGATAGAGGGAATAGGAGATGGTGTAGATGTCCTGTATATGGTGCCCGGCACGGGAGGTGCGGCCACTAAAGGAGATTGTGACGAAAAAAAAGCAAAAATCAACGGCTCTTTTCAGGTCCATACAGATCTCTGAGAAACAAAGATACTACTTCTAATATTGTGTGTTTTATGTGTTTGTTTTGCATGTCTTTGTCAATGATTTTCTCTTTTGCAACTAAAACTCCCTTTTCACCCTTCTGCCTTGTGTGATAGTATATCAATACGAGTCGTATGTTTGTGTATGTATGAACACTTCTACTCTTTTCTCCCCTTACATCCGACGAGTGATAGTATACAAGTATGCTTGCGTTTATGTGTGAATATTCCTACTATTTTCTCTTCCTCCACTTTATGGATTGTGTGTGTGTAGGTGTCATTGTGAAATGTCCTTTTGTCTATTCTATGTGTTACTTTTCTTTACCTTCGACTTTACATTTCCTTTCACACTGTATGCACGTGAGTAGGTGTGGGTGCTGGTCAGTTATGTGGTGTGTTGGTCAGTTGGCATGGGTGCTGGTCAGTAGTTATATGTGTTGGTCAGTGGGTTTGGAAGCTGGTCAAAAGATGCAGGAGATGGTTAGTAGATGTGTATGTTTAGCCTATGAGCATTTTTAACACACCGCATGTACTCCAAATGTCATTTTTATACTCAAAAATATTTATCGGTACAAAGGAAAATGTCATCATAAGGAATAATGTTACATTCCCCTTGTACCCCAAGTGGCATAGTAATGTTAAACCTATTGAGATTGCTACCATTACATTTCTACTTTTACCCATACCGTCCCATCATGTTACACATGTAATTATGGACAATTTGAACATTACATTTCCCCTTGTTCCCATCCCGTCCCATCAAGTTATACATGTACTTATTGTGACGACTCTATGGTCTTAAAAAATGTAACAGAAAGAAAGTGAAACCAACAAATCAAGTAACAATCAACAAGCAATTTATTTCTAGATAATCAAAATGAAAAATCAAAAAGACATTTATAGTAATGTGTATTAAAATCCAAATAATCCAATAAGAATTAGTGTTCTAATCACAAGTCCTAAATATAGAATATTCCGAATTCGCGGCTGTATCCTTGAATGTTATGATGTGCCATTGGTCTTCAAAGTCCTGATGTACTAGTAGTATTTAATATGCTGATGTCAAAATGAAGTACTCCAAAATATCTCTGAATAAGTTCACATAAATTCCAAAATCAATTAAAAATCCAAAATCCAAAAGCCTATGAGTACTGTTACAATCCAATGAATATTTAAAATAATTCCTCTCTCAGAATTTTGAATTACGTTTCACAACTGTAATAGCTCTTTACAAGACTAATAGTAATGTCGAAACTGAAAAACTGTCCACTAAACATGGTATATATAAAGATTGGTCACATGACAGAATGTTCTAGAATATGTGTCATCTTAATGGAATTTTACTTGTATGGACATGACTTTTTACACACAACTCTAAGGAAAATCCAGTTTTATCTGTAAACAAAATCAACCTTGACCTCAAATTTGGTAAACATTTTATTTATCAAAACTATCCTTTAGCTCAAATCTGAAGTAAACAACCTAATTCAAGGACACTAGTTAAACATATTTTTCCTGATAAACAACATTAAGATTTAAGCAAATATTAAAGTCAAGAAACATTTATAATTTCCTAAAATATCTATAATTTTATATAAACATCATACATAACACTTATGGACAATTTTAACATTACATATTCCCTTGTTCCCATACCGTCCCATCATGTTATACATGTACTTATGGACAATTTTAACATTACATTTCCCCTTGTACACATACCGTCCCATCATGTTATAGATATACTTATGGACAATTTTAGCATTACATTTCCCCTTGTTCCCATATCGTTCCATAATGTTAATTTCCCTTGTACCCATACTATTCCATTTATACATATAGTGGCCCCTACTACTACTGATGACTTATAAGCATCGTTCAAAAAGTCATTTATTTTGCAAGCAGATTGTTAAACATTCGTTATAGTAAAAAGGATTTTCCTAGAATAAATTCTCGCGTAACAAACGATATTTACAGTAATGACACTGCATTTTTGACAAGTAGGAATTCGTAATTAAGAATGAAATAGATTCAGATTCCATCCGCTGCCACAAACTTGACCATTTTTCGCCCATCTGTTTTCTTGTCTTTCCATTTGAATATACATACCTAACTATTATACAATAGTCCATTAGAATACAACGATGTTTAAATAAGTTACAAAGAAGATTTACATCAGGTGCTGTTTTAATATTTATTAATTATTTTATAATGCCCAGTAGTTTTCGTTTCTTTTTAATCATAAATTCAAAATGTGTCGTAAAATAAATTCAAATTTATTATGTTTCACTTTATGTCTAAAATATATATTACATCATAAACTGTACAAAACAACATAAATTCATGAGCATACTTTTTGTCAATTATTTTTTAAATCTTGAAATGTAAAGCTTTTAAAACTTCCTTTTAACTTTAGCAAATTTAAACAATGATATCGCTAAGTTTAACCGAGAGTTTTACCCACAGCTCTGCTTGTACATCGAGGGCACAATCACTCTTGCGATTCCTTTGATATTGGGTTTTGAGTTTCCTCTGATGCACATCGGTACTAAAGGAAATGTATCGGGCAGCTCTAAAATTTGAATTTGCCAAATTATATTTTGTTTCTGCCCTTACTCTGCATTGCAAAGCGTTTAATCAAAGTGTTCTGGTGCGTGCACAGGCAGAAACCTGTCATACAAAAGTTAAACACTCCATAAAAAGTTTCAAACAAGATTGTAGTTGCAGCAATAGCAGCACGAAGAAAAACTGTCGTGACGTGATTACCATATCCGGTACAAGTCATTCTTCCACAAGAATAATGACACTACTAATCTATGCAATCACCTGTCTTTCCTGGGGAAGAATAATAAATTCTGCACGATGATCTGTGAAATTTATAATTTCTTTCCAAAATGAAAATTTCCTTTTTCTTTAGGTTGTACAATAATCATACGTTTGTATTATAAGTCGAATTAGACAACATTGACAATCTTATGGTTACCCCTTCCCCATTTTTATGTGTTGAACAGTTTTCACTTACCATTTTCACTGGTGGTTTAGCAAAGATATATCTTCAGAAAATTTTAGCTATGCTCCCAAGTTAGTCGTGTACAGTGTCCTCGTTGTTTGTCATCATTTTCTTCTACACCAGGCCCCAATCAAGCAATATATTCGAATGTATACATGTAAGCATCAAATGCAAACTCGCATTAATTAGTATTATATTTTAGAACAGTTATGTCGTATTATTATATACTCATTTTTTTCTCTATTAACTTTGCGTTGTCAGAATCGTGCAGTATTTCTCCATACTGCACGGCTTCATACTGCAGGACACGTGTGTCTAAAAATAGTATCGCGTGTTAGGAACTACTTTTTATTATAAACAAACACTCTACGCAAATTTAGCAGACACCGGAGCTTTTGCTTTATTAGATTTGTCTGTGGATTGAACTATGCAAGCTGTTTGAGAGTACAGATGATAAAGCTGACGATGTGGATGAATTCATTGAGTCCCTAAAGAAACTTTCAACCAAGCAAGTGACTGAACGTGATATTCACAATGTCCAGCGGTGGCTTTATGATAACAAACCTGAGACATGCAGTATTGAAACTATCATTCTGATAATTTAAACACTTATTTAGCCTATGGTTCAGACTATGAACCGTGTTCTCTAGAGTCTATAAAAATAGCATAAAAAGGCATCTTAAGACCAAATGATATTCCGTTTCTCTCAGAGACCGCCCATTTTACAAGTCCAAGCACTAAATTCGAAAAATACAACTAAAGAAGGCGGATTTTGGTATAAAAGCAAGTGCCTCGGAGCCAAGAAGCCACGATAACGAAGAAGCCTTATTTTCCTCTGACGAAATGGGCTCTCACACCCCATCCGCTTTCCAATTTTGCCTGTTTTAATTTTTTAAGAAAATTTTGGATTCATAGTAAAAGTCATATAGGTCATGTAGCTAGGGTCCATCCAACAAAGATCATGCAAGTGACAGTACATATAAATATGTCATCTATAGGTGGTAATAAGAATGACAAGAAATGTACTTACTTTTCTGCATCTTGAATTTCTTCAAAATGTACTTTCTGATCCACGGCGAGAAATTGCACTGCAATCTAGACTACATTTCCAACAGAAATCACATTCCAAAGGAGAATTTACTGCACTCCAAAACGAAAATGAATTTGATATTCCCTAAAAGAAATATTTAATCCTGCATCTTTTTGAGAATTTCAATTAAAAGAAATTCATATTTTGTCTACCTTATGATTCCAAACTATCAATGGCAGAACAGTAACACATGTGTAACTTGCTGTCGAGGCCAATCTATCTGGCTACATGTACATCGTACGTAATCGACCCAGCTAATAACGCAAGTCCACCACAACTAAAAGAGCAGAATTTAGTTGGATCGACAGAAAAACAAAATCCCTCCATTCCAGATCAACTGGGAAAGTTGTTCCAAGGCGCAGTCATTCACAATATGACTCAAAATTTCAATTTTAAGTAGACCAAAATGAGATTTCTTCTTGAAATGAATGACTGAGCGCGCGGTACTCTACCAAGTTCAAAGGTCACTGGGCGGTGCCATGTGCGCATGAATACTGTTACTGTGTATTTGTTTAACTACGGTTGTGTATTTACTTTGGAATATAGCAGAAATTAAGTTACTTTGTTTCTTGTAGTGTGTTTTTTTGTATTATTCAGCCTTAGGTAGAAAAGCAAGACGAGTATATACAAAAAAGGTTACTACATTTGTATATGAAAATATGAACTCCTGACGTCGTGCAGTATAGCTCAGAAAAACTCGTTTATATTTTCCCATACAAATGCAGTAACCTATAAATATAGCCACCATTTCAACTATATTTGGTATAAAGATACAGATTTTTCTAAACGTTTTCTAAAGAATACCTTAGAAGCTATCCAGTCATAACTTTAAGTTTTATTGACTCCAGAGATCGGGCTGTGGGCACCCATAAGTAATGACTGGAAGTTTAGCCTACATTTAAAAATACTGTAGGCTTTTTGTGACATTTGTGAACATTTGCTCGCGGCTTAGTTTGAATGGCACTCTCAACATAATGTGATGGAACTTAGTTTAAGAATGAATAGTTTTTGAGGCAGTATTCATTGTTAATTAGTCATTTTGACCTACATCGTACAAACTCAGACATTATTCATGCGTTCACGGCAAGGTTTCTGGTACTATTTAAAGTAGGCAAATGTTAAGAGGTTTGTGTTTGCCTTCAAAAGACGTGCATTTAGTTTCTAGGAGAAGGAACACTGTTACATATATCCCAGGATTCGATGTCACTGTTTAAATTTGTCTTATAAGCTTTTATTTCTCCTTCACCATTCATGAAGTCGGGGGCATAAAATTTGCTGAAGGACAGAACCTCCAGATATTCTATTAGCATGTACACGAATATCAGTGCTATATTGTACTCTTCATCCAATATTTGTTAGTTTATTTAAAGCTATTCCTGGTTAGAGGATTAAAGTCGATATTAAATAGTTAAAGTGATAAAAAGCAAATTTGTGCACTGCATCAAAACATTACTAAATGTTTCCCGAATTGAATCTGCTAGACGAAATCACAGGCGGTAGCCTCGGTGCTGTTAATAATGGAACGCCTTACTCTATCTGAAATTAAACCAGTCTGGTAACTGTCGTAAATCTCCTCCTGCCAGAAAAGTAAAACTAAAAGGAAATGGTTTCAGAATGGTCTACTCCATTGGAAAGTTAATACCATAAAAGTAGCGATCGAGGCAAGAGACATTTATTTGGGTGACAATTATTAAAAATATCACACTGATAATTGCTTGAATTTGAAACCGTAACTGGTAATATTTGCAAAATTCGTACACAAACCATGAACATATCATGATTGTCTTCCATTACTTCAATATTTTCGATATAATGCTTATATGTAGGTTGTGCAAGTACTATTCAATATGTAAGTTGTGGTATTTCTTCTGTAACTCTAAATTTATTTAATCTATACTGAAAATCAAATGTTAATTTTGAACTGATAATATATACAATAAACGTATACCTTCTATTTTAGCTTCTACCAAAATATTTACCTGTTGTTTGTCCATCTTTAGATCCAATATGTGTTGTACACTGAGCTCTAAATTTATTTCTAATTGGTATTCTAATTTAGTAGCCATTAACGCCATAAAAATATAATGTAATATTTTCAGGTCTTAAATTGCGTGTTATCAATGGATATTGTGTTTCATCTATTTTTAATGTGTCTTTAATATAATTTGTATATTCATCTATCACAGCTATATATTCAGGAGTATGTGAAACAGTTTTAAAAATCCATTATTAGATAAATCATTATCACATAAAGCAAGTGTTGTATCAGAAAATCGTTAATAAATTCCTCTGGCAAAAATGGAATCAGAAGTCAAAGTAAATTTAAAAGAAACATGTATACGCTATTGAATATGTTCCAATTTACAACACCGCATGTCAGACTTTGTTGCGATGATTTCAGAAAAATATTGCGTATGTTCAAATTTACAATACCGCATGTCAGACTTTGTTGTGATGATTTCAGAAAAATGTTGAGTATGTTCAAATTTACAACATCGCATGTCAGACTTTGTTGCGATGATTTCAGAAAAATGTTGAGTATGTTCATATTTACAACACCGCATGTCAGACTTTGTTGCGGTGATTTCAGAAAAATGTTAAGTATGTTCAAATTTACAACAACGCATGTCAGACTTTGTTGCGATGATTTCAGAAAAATATTGAGTATGTTCAAATTTACAATACCGAATGTCAGACTTTGTTGTGATGATTTCAGAAAAATGTTGAGTATGTTCATATTTACAACACCGCATGTCAGACTTTGTTGCGATGATTTCAGAAAACTGTTGAGTATTTTCAAATTTACAACACCGCATGTCAGACCTTGTTGCAATGATTTCAGAAAAATGTTGAGTATTTTCCAATTTACAACACCGCATGTCAGACTTTGTTGCGATGATTTCAGAAAAATGTTGAGTATTTTCAAATTTACAACACCGCATGTCAGACTTTGTTGCGATGATTTCAGAAAAAATGTTGAGTATTTTCAAATTTACAACACCGCATGTCAGACTTTGTTGCGATGATTTCAGAAAAATCAGGAAGTTGTATCGTATAGATGCAATAATAAATACAAGGAAATAATATGGACACTAATGCCTACAGTAATTGGTGTGACAGAAAAGTTAAAACTATAATGTGATAATAAATACAAGGAAATAGTATGGACTCTAATGTCTATAGCAATTGTTGTGACAGAAAAGTTAAAACTATAATGTGATAATAAGTACAATGAAATCATATGGACTCTAATGTCTACAGCAATTGTTGTGACAGAAAAGTTAAAACTATAATGTGATAATAAATACAAGGAAAAAATATGGACTCTAATGCCTACAGTAATTGGTGTGACAGAAAAGTTAAAACTATAATGTGATAATAAATACAAGGATATAATATGGACTCTAATGTCTACAGCAATTGGTGTGACAGAAATGTTAAAACTATAATGTGATAATAAATACAAGGAAATAATATGGACTCTAATGTCTACAGCAATTGGTGTGACAGAAAAGTTAAAACTATAATGTGATAATAAATACTAGGAAATAATATGGACTCCAATGTCTACAGCAATTGGTGTGACAGAAAAGTTAAAACTATAATGTGATAATAAATACAAGGAAATAATATGGACTCTAATGTCTACAGCAATTGTTTTGACAGAAGAGTTAAAACTATAATGTGATAATAAATACAAGGAAATAATATGGACTCTAATGTCGACAGCAATTGTTGTGACAGAAAAGTTAAAACTATAATGTGATAATAAATACAAGGAAATAATATGGATTCTAATGTCTATAGTAATTGGTGTGACAGAAAAGTTAAAACTATAATGCGATAATAAATACTAGGAAAAAATATGGACACTGATGCCTACAGTAATTGGTGTGACAGAAAAGTTAAAACTATAATGTGATAATAAATACAAGGAAATAATATGGACTCTAATGTCTACAACAATTGTTGTGACAGAAAAGTTAAAACTATAATGCGATAATAAATACAAGGAAATAATATGGACTCTAATGTCTACAGCAATTGGTGTGACAGAAAAGTTTAAACTATAATGTGATAATAAATACAAGGAAATAATTTGGACTCTAATGTCTACAACAATTGGTGTGACAGAAATGTTAAAACTATAATGTGATAATAAATACAAGGAAATAATTTGGACTTTAATGTCTACAACAATTGGTGTGACAGAAAAGTTAAAACTATAAAGCGATAATAAATTCAAGTAAATAATATGGATTCTAATGTCTACAGCAATTGGTGTGACAGAAAAGTTAAAACTATAATGCGATAATAAATAGAAGGAAATAATATGGACTCTAATGTCTACAGCAATTGGTGTGACAGAAAAGTTAAAACTATAATGTGATAATAAATACAAGGAAATAATTTGGACTCTAATGTCTACAACAATTGGTGTGACAGAAAAGTTAAAACTATAATGCGATAATAAATTCAAGGAAATAATATGGATTCTAATGTCTACAGCAATTGGTGTGACAGAAAAGTTAAAACTATAATGCGATAATAAATACTAGGAAATAATATGGACTCCAATGTCTACAGCAATTGGTGTGACAGAAAAGTTAAAACTATAATGTGATAATAAATACAAGGAAATAATATGGACTCTAATGTCTACAGCAATTGTTTTGACAGAAGAGTTAAAACTATAATGTGATAATAAATACAAGGAAATAATATGGACTCTAATGTCGACAGCAATTGTTGTGACAGAAAAGTTAAAACTATAATGTGATAATAAATACAAGGAAATAATATGGATTCTAATGTCTATAGTAATTGGTGTGACAGAAAAGTTAAAACTATAATGCGATAATAAATACTAGGAAAAAATATGGACACTGATGCCTACAGTAATTGGTGTGACAGAAAAGTTAAAACTATAATGTGATAATAAATACAAGGAAATAATATGGACTCTAATGTCTACAACAATTGTTGTGACAGAAAAGTTAAAACTATAATGCGATAATAAATACAAGGAAATAATATGGACTCTAATGTCTACAGCAATTGTTGTGACAGAAAAGTTAAAACTATAATGTGATAATAAATACAAGGAAATAATTTGGACTCTAATGTCTACAGCAATTGGTGTGACAGAAAAGTTAAAACTATAATGCGATAATAAATAGAAGGAAATAATATGGACTCTAATGCCAACAGCAATTGTTGTGACAGAAAAGTTAAAACTATAATGTGATAATAAATACTAGGAAATAATATGGACTCTAATGCCTACAGCAATTGGTGTGACAGAAAAGTTAAAACTATAATCCGATAATAAATAGAAGGAAATAATATGGACTCTAATGTCTACAGCAATTGGTGTGACAGAAAAGTTAAAACTATAATGCGATAATAAATAGAAGGAAATAATATGGACTCTAATGTCTACAGCAATTGGTGTGACAGAAAAGTTAAAACTATAATGCGATAATAAATAGAAGGAAATAATATGGACTCTAATGCCTACAGCAATTGTTCTGACAGAAAAGTTAAAACTATAATGCAATAATAAATACAAGGAAATAATATGGACTCTAATGTCTACAGCAATTGTTCTGACAGAAAAGTTAAAACTAGATGAGCTTGTACCATATTTGAAACGTTAATTAAACACTAACGTAATGATCGATTACATTCATTGATAAAATCACAACGTAAGATGGTGGAGGAAACATAATCTGTCTCGAAATCAAGATATCAGTATCTCGAATCGTTATATATACGGAATCATGCCTCCTTTAATTTTTTTATAATGATTTAATTTACTAATTTATGATCTCTGTTTTTAATCTGAATAGCGGTTAGCATATCAGTATAGATACGACTACTGCTCGATCAATAAGTGGTCACATGATCAATTGCGCGGGAAAATGAAGTCCACCTAGCTCTGTACTTTTTGAAATCAACATTGAAGGTCACATTCCATACTACAATAACATTATGTTTACTCTTTAAGATTTTTAGTACGCTAGACCTTTGGGTAAATGACGCGTAACCTAGTTCCTGATTGGTTCTTAGAGGGTTTTGTTATTTTGTAATACCATATTATTAAAGACGGAGAAAGGGTTTTACAATTCAATATCTGCGCACTTGTAATGTATATATAGCAACTCGTCCAGTGATAAATGATTCTTTACAGTTGCTTGAATGAAGAGAGGTTATTGAAATTATTCAGTTCAGTGTGGAATTTATTTAATTAGTATTTCATCCGAATTACTATACAGCTCCGTGGAATTATCGGACATTATTCTAAAACTTGTGAGATTCCAGACTTGCAAGGATTATTTTGGATTAAATCAGAACTTTTCAGTTTCAGCACATTGCAGGTTATTTTCATTTGGAATACTTCATCCGGATTACTCGGATTAACATCAGGAAGTGAAATTTAAAACAATTTAGGACTTTTTAGGATATTCTATACTGTAAGTTATTTTAATTCTTTCACTTTGATTGTATGTTGAATTACTTTAATTCCTTTACTATTTTAGGAAATTAAAGATTTGCATTTTAATCTTGAAAGCTTGTTTGTGTCTTTTATTCTGTTACATTACCCCTAGAGTCGTAACAATATATATATATATATATATATATATATATATATATATATATATATATATATATATATATATATATACATGCACTCAACAGGATGCAGGGATTTCTTTGTATTCTGACCAATGACATTTGCTTTTGGCTGAAAGTAAGTTTTACTCGATTATCGGTTGGTTTAATAGAGGCTTTAACCGGTGCATCAGTTCATAAAGTTGTCCGTTACCACACGGATTTGCTATCGGTCTAAACAAAACATTGTTCCCAGAAAAGTGTGTATATTTTATCTGTTAGATTGGTAGCTTAAAGCAGACATCACTCTTTTGCCCTGCATTTGAAAATTAACTCATCACAGTGGTTAAATTAAAATACTTAGTCCTTAATTAGTCATGGGACACTAGTTGCTTTCATGTTTTCGTCGTATTCCAGATTTCTTTGACTTCATAAACTTCCATGGATAAGATTAAAATCTATTTCCTTTATCTTCAGGCACATGGAAAACATACATAAAACACAAACTTTCATGTACGCACAGACCATTCCAACACGATGTTATCTGCTGCCATCTTGGTAGACTAATTACCTATTTTTCTATTGATTTGTATATCAAATGCAATTTTTGAGTCTCAAGATGATACAAAAAGTGTGAAATATAGAAAATTATTGGCGAAATCTTTTTCTTATTTTTTAATGCCTCTATAATTACATGTGAAATATCTGTAATTATATATTCATATGTAAAAGTATACGTTTTCCCCATCATTCCATGCGATGCTTGATTGTGTGTGCTTACAGAAATTATACTTGCAGCAATAAAAACGAACAATTTGTGATCCAGAACAAACAAATAAAAGAAACTTAATTACCTTTCAAACATAAAAGTTATATTTTGCCAAAGAAATTTTACATGACACCGTTCGTATCTATGCGAAGTCATTGCACCAGTACTACATTGACAACAATTTTGAAAACCATGTGCGATGTTTTCTGCTGAATCAGATTCAGATAGGGTAAAATAGTTTACAAAATATACAAAATTAAATTCATTGCAACATATTCGGGCATCTCAAACCTACCGTTCTCTTAAAATGCCGATATGTATGATCGACATAATACGGTTGAAAGTTAGGTGAACGAAAAGGGTGAGGGGGTGATGTGTGGTGGAGAGTGAGGTTAGTGTTCCCTGCTTCGATTATGGACTAAGTTTGGTATATAATAAAAATAAACTTTTACCAGATGTATTTCATCTAACTACAAAAAAACCCCCCAATATATCTTAACGAGTGGCGAAGTGATGAAATATATAAGGTATTAACGTTGAAAAAGAAAATATAAAAAATATAATTCATGTATATATATATATATATATATATATATATATATATATATATATATATATATATATATATATATATATATATATGTATATATATATATGTATGTAAGCACCTGCAAGCGTTTCCACCATTTAGGCAAAATAATCATTAAATCGACTTCTAGTGACTTCGGTGGGGAATGCATGTATGTGTATATGTATGTATTTGTTGATCTAAGTAACTAACTATGTGTGTGTAGTCTTTTCTAATCTTGACCAAAATACTGAGTCTGTAGTCATGACTTCAGTTCTCTGTGATGATTGTGCTAGTGTTGAAGACCATCCATACATCTATTCGTCTTTTTCCAGTAAACAACTTCAAGGTATATACATGAACACCACATGAACCGTATGTACTTGGAATATCATCAATCTATACGTCTTTTTCCAGTAAATTATTTGTTTGCGAGCGGTAAAGCATGAAGATAATGGTGGTCAGAATGACTGTTTGACCCTTTAGTGGAATAATTATAATATACATAGTATACTAGATAAATAGATATGCCAATGCACGCGTCATGAGTGCATAATATGACACAGTCATCTCACTCATGTAAATATACACAGTGCGTACTCACAGCTATGTCTATTTATCAGGTCGACCAAGTCCTACTAACAATTCCAATTAAAGGACAAACGAACACGCTGTTTGGAGAGCAATTATAGCACACTGAGAAAATTACATATACTTCATCTGATACGAGGAGCAGTTAAATTAAATCGTTGATAGAAATCCCAATTACTGAAAGCAAATAAGTTTACTGTCGGTATAATCTGCTTTGCTATTAACTCACTGCAGGCAAGCAATGTAATTTCTTAACAAAAGCAAGTGAGTCTGCAAGCATCAAAGAAGTATTTGATTGATCCACTGTTACGTTTGGCCTCAAACTACAAGTTTAGAGAATTCCAACGATCCAGTGGATCGTACAAAACAATTCTAACTTTCCAAATTTCGGTCCTTTTCACATAATATTATTTTCTCTCTCAGAAAATGCATATTTATCAAGTTTAACCATCGCTCGGCCCGCATGTGTGGTCACGTGGATCAATACCTGAAATCCTTACTGAAATGGAAGCGGGCGGAGCAAAGAAATACGTTCTACGAACCAAAAAAGTTTAAAAATTATCTTTTTCACCTTCCATCTTCCCTATACATTTAAATTGTTCTTAAAGAATTCTGAATTCATAGTTTCTCTTCAGAGAATGAGCCAATTGAATGATCTTGTTTTATATTGTGTGAAAATGTACATCTAATGCTGCTGTAATCATGCAATATTCTTAATATTCGTATCTTTAACGCATCTCAATACCCAAAAGTAAAACCCAAGCTGAACTTCTAAACATGTACCAAAAAAGGTCTATATTCCTGCTTATATTACACTCTATAATTAATTAAGTTCTTAAATAATATTAAAACTACTTCATTAAATGACCTTTATTTACCCCCTTCCCAACCGCTTTACTGGCTCGGTGTTGTAGAGTAGGCCTTATGCGTCCTCTTGCAAGTCATAAGACTAACCAGTTTTGCTGTTGGTTTGGTTCCGTGTCAGTCGAGAGGATTCGGGTGGCTGAGTACAGGAGATGCCTATGTTTGCAACACACTACTCCGGCCTCAACTTCAGATAGATGGGTGGTCAGAAGGGCCCGGTCTGATCAATTGACTTGTCACACCAAGTTTCAAGTAATATGTCAAAGACATTCAGTGTGCAAAGGTCACCGTTGTGATTAAAAAAACATACTGTTGCTCTAGTGAGCTTAAAAAGGACATAGCCGTTGAGGGCGGTGACAAGGGTCAAGAGCAAAGTTTCTTTTGTGCTTGAGAATATCACCCTGTCTAGCCCTGATATAGGAAATGAGCGTAAATCTCTGGGGGAGTTTCCCTGACCTACATGACTTGTGACGTTATGAGCTGAACACCCTTTCTTTTTAAGCATGATCTATCTTATTTTTACCTCAGATGTTTGTTCAAATATGATGGAAAAATATGACAGCCAAAATCATACAAAAACAAATTTGTGTCCGAATTTAGGAAATTGACATGGTTTGAGAAATTTACTGTGAGGGATTTGACAATGTTGTTTTGTTTTTAGTACCCACTTTACTCCTTGTGTTATGTTCCAACATTCACACCGTAACGACAAAGAATATGTTAATAAAATAAATTTTCCTGATATCTTTCTTGAGGAAATTGTATGAAATGAATAATTCAACTGTAAATGGGTTTTCCTGCGTTTAAGGGACCAAAGAAACGCGCATAGAAAACTTGTAGATGTGTATTTATTTATCCAAAAGATCCAGGTGTATGGAAAGTAGCAGTACGTAACAGATATCTATTATACAGTTAATCATTTGGCGATGTAACTGAATGTACAACATTGATAAGTGATGTAATGGAATAAATACAAAAGTCGAGGAATTGCAATTTGACCACAAAGAAACAAGAAAACTCTGATAATATCCCGTACATTATGTGACGAAAAATGTTTTCAAAGTTAAATAAACAACAAACAAACATAAACAGATATAGCTATAAACTAAAGATGCCGTACCCCAGACGCCCTATAAAAATAATCTTCAACCTCTACTGCTCATATGATATTAGCAAGATGAGAAGTTTCCATATCTAAAAACAATTAAATCTCAGAAATATTCTCAGGCGGAATTTAACAAGGTCATTTTTTAAAATTACATGTCACCTTTAATTTCCCTTTGCATTCTGCAGAATGGATAGTATTGTTTCTACCGAAGGCGGAAGTGGATGGCTGAACTTATAACAGCTCATGTAAGACTATGTTTGAGATATTTCAAATCTATATAGAATTTGTATACTTTGAATGTATAATAAAGGCATCGGTATTATCAAATGCTATGAATACAGTGGTTGTTGTAATAGAAAGGTTGAAGTTAGATAAGTTTAAAAAACATATTTAAAATTTGATTCAAGAACTAAGTTAGAAAAGTAATAATTACTTTAATGACACTAAGTTAAGTATCGCCTTAGTGCTTGATTGACGTATAAGATATTTACATAGGTAAGTATTTAACTTACATTTATTGATGCAATATTGTGTAAAGAATAATCTCGCTCGTAAGTAAGATAAATGCATCTTGAATAGTTAAGCATAGACATTCGCGCAACAGGGTGCAATTGCATATTTGTTTCATGACCAAGATATTCTCTGTTGATGGACTAAAAACAGAATTTAACCCGACTATCAGTTGCTTAAAACCCAGGGATTGCCCGACCAATATATCAGTACATAAAGTCGTCGGTTACCATATAGATTTGCTATCGCTCTGAACACACTTTTTTCTTGAGAACTGGTTATATTGTATCTGTTTGAGTGGTAGATTATAAAATAAGTCACTCTTTTGCCCTGGATTTGAGGTTACATTAAAATGCTCAGCTCCTAATTAGTCATGGAACACTAGTGGAGTTTAATTTTTCCTCCTATTCTGAATATTTGTGGACTTCATACACTTGCAGAGGTAAGTTTAGAAGATCTTTTTTATGTATCTTTGTGGACTTAATGCATTTGCGAGGGTAAATTTAGAAGCTCTTTTTTATTTATCTTCGTGGACTTAATGCATTTGCACGGTTAAGTTTAGAAGCTCTATTTTATTTATCTTTGTGGATTTAATGCATTTGCAAGGGTGAGTTTAGAAGCTCTTTTTTATTTATCTTCGGACTTCATACACTGTCAAGGGTAACTTTAGAAGCTCTTTTTTATTTATCTTCGGACTTCATACACTTTCAAGGGTAACTTTAGAAGCTCTTTTTTATTTATCTTCGGACTTCATACACTTTCAAGGGTAAGTTTAGAAGTTCTTTTTTATTTATCTTCGGACTTCATACACTTTCAAGGGTAACTTTAGAAGCTCTTATTTATTTATCTCGGACTTCATACACTTTCAAGGGTAAGTTTAGAAGTTCTTTTTTATTTATCTTCAGACACATGGACAACGACATACGTACAACACAAAGTTTCATATACGTATAAACCCTTTCCGCATGTCGTCATTGGCTGCCATTTCGATAGACTACTGAAATATTTAATTATTGATTTTATAATGCACTTCGCAGTGGAAATGAATTTTTGAATGCTAGAAACATATTGCAAAACATACATAATTAGAAACAGCACGAAAGAGGCTTTAGGTTCGTATCATTTGTATCTGTGTCCCTTGTGAAAATGATAGATTCTAGTAGGCTTATAATAGAGAACTTGGCAGCTTGTCCACCATTCAGACAAAATAGACAGATAATCGTATGCAAGTGAAAATTAGTGCGAAAGATATGTATGTATGTATGTTTGATTGCACGCATGCATGTGTGCATCTTTTTGTTATGTAACCAGCTACCAACATGTGTATATTCTTTGTGCGGAATAGAGTCTTAACTTAGGATTATGTCTTCAGTCACAGCTTCACTTCTTGTTGCTGACCTGTGCAAGTATTAAACATCTTCCATCCGTCTATTTATATTTGTCTTTTCCAGTATCCTACCTTGAGGTCTACACCTGACCATTACATATGCCCACTGTTATACTTTGAAAACTTGGTAGAATTTGCTAAATAGGCATTACGTATATTTCGTTTTACGGTTTTACACAAGTGATGCTGAACCTCTTTTCCTCTTCCATGATATTTGAAGGCTGAGTACGTGCCGCATAAATAAGAAATTCCGACTATTTTAAAAATAGCAAAGTGATTGGTACACATATTACTTATGTTAATTTGTTTGCTTATTTACATGCGAATGGAAAACAAACCAAACACCCCCCCCCCAAAAAAAAAAACAAACAAAAAAAACAAACAAACAAACAAACAAACAAATGATCATTGATTGGCCAGTATGACCTTTCTGTTTGACCTTACAGTAGAATATGCATAAGTTGCCAAGCATACTCGATAAATCACAATGGCAATGCATGCATCACCATACATGCATAATATGACAGAATCATATCGGTCTCTTCAGCATGTACAGTGCATACTGACCTCGATACCTATATATCGGCTAGAACATTCCCTAGTAACTATTCCAATTAACAACCAAACGGACAGGTCATATTGGTCGAGCTATTATAGCATGTCGAGAAAACTACGTGTACTTCATTTAACACGTAGATCCGGTGAATAAAATCGTTAATTGAAATCCCAATTACTGAAAGAAATGTGCATTTGTACCTTTGGTATAATCTTCAATACTATTAATTCGTATTAGGTTTTCAAAGGGATTTTGTAACAAAGCAATTGGTTTTACAAACACCAACAATTATTTTGTCGCTTCACTACTAAGTTCAGCCTCATACTATTAGATAATTCCAAACATCCAGCTGATTGCTCAAAACAATTATGTACTTTTCTATATCTCTGCCCTGTCCCCAGTATATTTATTTTTTTCTCAGACAGCGCATATTTGTCAGGACTAACCATCGCTAACTCCGCATGTGTGTGTCGCCAGGTGGATTGATAACAGAAATGCTTATTGCACGGACGCAGATATCTCTCCTCCGAAAAAGGGGAGGATAGAAGGAAATATTTCTAGAAACCAAAAAGGTTTTAAAAAATCTTCCCTTTGCTACATTCTTGTATAAGTTTATAGTTGTTTATCGGTGACTGAATAATCCAATTGGCTGTTTATCAGTGACTGAATAATCCAATTGGCTGTTTATCAGTGACTGAATAATCCAATTGGCTGATTATCACTGACTGAATAATCCAATTGGCTGTTTATCAGTGACTGAATAATCCAATTGGGTGTTTATCAGTGACTGAATAATCCAATAGGTTGTTTATCAGTGACTGAATAATCCAACTGGTTGTTTATCAGTGACTGAATATTCCAATTGGGTGTTTATCAGTGACTGAATAATCCAATTGGGTGTTTATCAGTGACTGAACAATCCAATTGGCTGTTTATCAGTTACTGAATAATCCAATTGGGTGTTTATCAGTGACTGAATAATCCAATTGGCTGATTATCAGTGACTGAATAATCCAATTGGTTGTTTATCAGTGACTGAAAAATCCAATTGGCTGTTTATCAGTGACTGAATAATCCAATTGGCTGTTTATCAGTGACTGAATAATCCAATTGGCTGTTTATCAGTGACTGAATAATCCAATTGGGTGTTTATCAGTGACTGAATAATCCAATTGGCTGATCCTTTTATGGTGCGAAACTTTTCAGCTAATGCCTCCTTAATTTTCAAATCTTTAACGCATCACAACAATACTTAAAAACTAAAACAAAGCCGAACTTCAAAATGTCTACAAAAAAATAAAAATAAAATAAATCCACATTCCTAGCTATCTTACTCTCTATTATTACTTTAGTTCTTCAAAAAGGTTGAAAACTGCTTCCTCAAATGACCTTTTTATTTATCAGAGATGAGTAAATGACTAAATGTTTACTAGAAAATGTCATGATATACGAATGTATCATTAGGTGTATCTGTTATTGAATGTATCATTAGGTGTATCTGTTGTTGAATGAATTATTAGGTGTATCTGTTGTTGAATGTATCAATAGATGTATCTGTTGTTGAATGTATCATTAGGTGTATCTGTTGTTGAATGTATCATTAGGTGTATCTTGTTGAATGTATCATTATGTGTATCTGTTGTTGAATGTATCATTAGGTGTATCTGTTGTTGAATCTATCATTAGGTGTATCTGTTGTTGAATGTATCATTAGGTGTATCTGTGGTTAAATGTATCATTAGGTGTATCTGTTGTTGAATGTATCATTAGGTGTATCTGTTGTTGAATTGAAGGCGTGGATTCGAAAGCTCATTTATAGCGTGAGACGAAAATTCAATTACACCAACTTCGACTTCTTGCTAATAAGAGCAGGTGTAGCATCTGCAGAAATCTTTTACTTTATTAACGATATGAAGCTATTAAATTTGAACTAAAATAACACCGTATTCATTATCAAAATTTAGTATTGTATCCATGGTGGGCATTTCAAAATTTTCGAACTTTTCAATATTTTTGATCCGTTACATATTTTCTTATCTTATGTAACAATACGACATCTGTTGAGCTAGTGTAGACTTTTAAATACTGTTCATGACTTTTAGCTACCTTTCACGATAATTTTAACGTCATTTTATATTTTCGTTTCTGTACTGTTTATGTACCGACAATGTCTTTATAAACCTCTTCGTAATGATAGTTCTCACTTTTGAGACTATGGAGTGAAACGGTGTGTTAAAGATCAAATAAAGCTTTTCAGAATAAATATAGAATTGTTAAAAGCCATATTCTGCTTTCGAATCACAAATCTGTCTTTAGACATTAATATCTCTGTCGATTATTAAAATGACAGAATGCATATTTTAGAAACACTTTGCAGATTCTTTGCCACAAATATACACATGTTATCATTGAAATTCCAACAAGCTGCATTACTATAGTTAAACATGTCTTTCTACAAACTCTCCTCGTACAGAAATTCTCAACTCTATCTCCAAGGAGACATAGCATCGTAAGTTACAAACTTAAAACGTGTCGAGGAAATATTTTCCAATCAATATAGCATCTTACGAAATAGTCTGTTCCAACATGAAATATATGTACTTTATGTGTACAACATCACCGCCAAGTGAAGACTGAACAATTGTAGCTCATGCGTTTGATTGGTTGCAAAGCATCATCAATACAGCTTAAGCGGAAATTCCTATGAAAAAAAATGCCTGACGTAATCATAAAATACGTGCGCACGCAGGCAACCGACACCATTCACAGGACATTCAAACGTTATTGTCTGTATCAAAATTCCTTAGTAGTAAACTTCGTATCTTTCATTCCTGTAGATATAGCAGTGTGGAATTAAAATCCAATGAAACAAAGTCCTATCCCTTTTAATTTCTACGATCATCAAAATCAACAAGCTAGAGTATATCTTCTCACAGGCCTACAGTTTGATAGGCCTTTTAAAAGAAACAAATACAACTCCTGTCGCCAGCAAGTGTTCTGATTTCGTCTTGTATGATAGAGAGATATATGGATGGACACATACATGCATAGAAGCTAATAACTTCCAACTTATTAGCCTCTATGCCATTAGTGGAACATTATCAGGCATGTATTCCAGAAAGTATGTATATAATATTTAAAGTATCTGTGTTAGCAGAATTTTTACTTCTAACTTAATATGAACGGAAGACACGGTATGGCGACCGTTTTTTAACAGTCACATGGGAAATAATTCAGTCCTAATTTTTATCCTGTGAGAATTGAATCTTGTGTTAAGTTAGAGTTCTGCATGTGGGGATCAATTGGTAGCAATTGAAATTTTCATTTACATTTTTAATTTTATTTTGTCCCATTGGATTATTTTGACAAGCATATTTCTCCAAACAGTCATGCAACTTGGTTTTAAAGGCATCACTTAAAAACTGTATGTCTTATATTATGGCTGAAATTGTTTCTGACATTACTTATGCATTTCAGCTTAATTGGTCATAGTGGGTAGCTGTTAGAGCAATCTTCAAGTAGAACAATGTAATAAGGATTCAAGTCTTTCCTGAAATTGTTTAAATTTACCTTAATTTGTGTTGTGTTTCCCTGACGCTAATCATGGTAGTGGTGGTATGAAAACTGCTGAACAGACGAACCTCCACATCTGCTATGTCAATCTACATAAAGTAGACTTCTTGAGGCACACGTTTCACAGTTTCACACTGCCCTGACTCTGTGCTAGTTTTTTTTTTTTTTTTTTTTTCTTTGCTTAAGAAAGTGCAACTGTTAAATGTTCAAAAGGGAACCTATATGGTTGAAATTATAAAAAGGCAAGTTTTTGCAGTACATTATTACATCAACAAGCGGTAGCTGTAAGATTATTTCACGCATGATTATACCATATGAATATAGTTTGGTCTCCCGTCATGATTTAACGTAATGCAGTTTGCGTACTTTTATAGTTTTAATAGGTTTATCTTTATATGTTACATTTGTGTACTTTATCTCTTTATATAGTTGCAAGTGAGCTTGGATACAGTTTCTGCTTCACTGCTCCAAGCTTTTGCATATCATCCACCAGTAATTACTCAAAATGTCAAGCTGTGATGTATGTCAGCAGCGTGTGAAAATAAGCCAGATATGTTTCCCAAATAGACCCACATACACAAAATCAAAAGAGGAAACCCCATGCACTGCAGAAGGAGAGCAGTGATCCATATTAAATCAGACCAGTTTTGGAAGCATTTGAAAACAAATTGAAATTATGCATTTATGGTTTAGGAACTTTCGTAATATTGTGATAATTAGCATCGCACTAAAATAATGGGGAACAAAATTGTCACATAAATTTACCCCTGTTTCAATAATGAAACAAGAATTGCGAGGTTAATTGCATCCAGCTGCAAGTCAAAAGGGATAATTAGTCCTGCTACATCGTGGAATTACAGCGATTCTTCATTAATCACGTCTTTATTTGATGGCTATAATATGTCTCAGTATCAATAAATTCCATCGATAAAAAAGCAAGATAAATAGCAATCACAAACTGTGTCACATATTACACCAATCTCTAAGTCAAAAAGGTAGATAACTATAAAAACAATTTGGGAGTATAGTGATAATCATTATGCTTATCATAATATTCATAATATGTGCCAAGTTTTACAGCACCCAATTTAAAATATGAGACTAGCTGCGCTGAAAAAATAGTCATACACTGCATTATGTTGCAAGTCAAAAAGAGCAATAACTGTGACACAATCACGTAGGCAGATTTCGGCGAATAAGCTCCTCTTGAGATGATGAAAATAAGTCTTCAGACGATGAAAAAAGGTCTTGAGATGATGGAAATAAGTCTTGAGATGATGAAAATAAGTCTTCAGATGATGAAAATAAGTCATCAGATGATGAAAAAAAGTCTTGAGATGATGAAAATAAGTCATCAGATGATGAAAATAAATCATCATAAAGTGCCATTGCTGTCAATCAACTAACTGCGAATAATGTTGAGATCGCAAGATTATGTGACGGATGTATGCACAAAAGTTATCCCCCCTATACACAGTCTCTACCAGGGGAATGTGACGGAGGTATGCACAATAGTTATCCCCCCCCCCCACACACACACACAGTCTCTACGAGGGGAAGAGGAGTTTAAAGAAACCAGGAAAGAGAAACAGCTTATTGTTCAAACTACTACAGATGGATTGAATGTTGATACAAAATCCGCATGATAGTTTGCAGAAGCTTGCACTGTTGAATATTGGTACAAAATCCGCATGATAGTTTGCAGAAGCTTGCACTGTTGTTGTTAATGTTTTGAAGAACGTGTATCCATTTCATTCTAATGATTACCTTTTGTGTTTTATAATAAATAATATATTGATCCATCAGCCAGAGATCCACCATGTCGTGAGTTTTGACAAAATTAGAAAACTATCTCAAAAAGATTTCTGGCTGCAAAACAAATTTCAGCTGCAAACAAAAATAAATAAATACAAATCCAGAAGTCATTATATAAGAATGTGAATAATCGCTCTGTAAATGAAACGTATACTCATGAAGGCTTCATCGTGTGAAAAATGACAAGGCAAAATATCGCGCTGATCGAGAACTCAGTGAAAGTAAAAGTACAGTTAGATTAGGTGTGCCTTAAATCACAATGCAATAATGCTATAAATTAAACGTTAGTAAAGAAAAGGTCAAGGTAAAACAGTTGATCCAATGTTAGAAATTTTCTCTTGACACATTTCAGTGTCAAAATAGGACTACTCCGGCACAAAATTAAGATATCTGAGATAAAAAAAAATTCAACTAAGCTCCAGATTGTATAGAATGAATAAAATTTACCCTATGAATAAAAACTGTTCTACTGTTCTACGCTTTTTTGGGTGTGCAAGTTTTTGAAAAAAGTACAAAACTACTAAAGTCATAGATTCTTCTATTTCACGTAATCATTTTCACTAGGGAAAATGTTTGAGAGGTATCTTAAAACAGGAACAGATAAATCATGATTTAAATCTAAATCATTCTATAGGAAGATCAAGGATGTCTATCAAAATTACAAAGCATACCCGACATTCTGTCTACCAAGGGTAGTGTACTTTTTTTTACATCGTACGCGGCATTAAAAAAGATAAATATAGCGCCATAAAAGTGCACGAAGCTGATTCATGATTTATGAGAGAAAGAGAGAGAGAGAGAGAGGGTCATTATTATTATTATTATTATTATTATTATTATTAAGACCATGAGAGCAGCTATATTTAGTGACAGTTTTTCAAACTAACACATTCAGAAGGATTCATGATTTAAGAGAGAGAGAGAGAGCGAGAGAGTAATTATTATTATTATTATTATTATTATTATTATTATTATTATTATTATTATTCATGATATGTGAGAGATACGTGGGTAATCAAAAGTCCGGCAGTATCTTAAAGCGGAACAATGGAACAAACAGGTGACTGTGTGTGTGCGTGTGTGTGTGTTTGTTAGAGAGAGAGAGAGAGAGAGAGAGAAAGTAAGCGAATATATATTTATTCTACTTGAAACATATCCAAACACAGATACACTTACTTTTTATGGAACATTTTCCTTATGAAATATTAATATTACATCCCCAAAAATTCACATCTATAGTAAAAATCCACCTTTTTAGGGTTGTTACAACTAGGGGTAATGTAACAAAAGAAAAGACTCAAAAAAGCTTTCAAGATTTGAAATACAAATATTTAATTTCCTAAAATATTAAAATATTTCAACAAACAATCAAAGTGAAAGAATTAAAAATAACTTACAGTATAGAATATCCTTAAAAGCCATAAATTGTTCTAAAGTTCACTGATTCGGAAGTTAATCCAAATATTCCGAATGAAGTAGGTTCCGAATGAAATCTTCACTGTACTGATGTACTAACAAGAAGCAGTTATATCCAAGTGTTATAAATTCCAAATAGTCCTTGTGAATATGGCATATCACAAGTTCGAGAAATGTTTCCGATAATTCCACGGAGCTGTATAATTATTAAAGTTTAAGAAACAGTACTAAATCCTAAATGTACAGTATTAAAATATATGACCTCTCAGACTGAACGAACTATGAGCGAATGCCTAAACACTTCAATACATCCTATTATATAGCTTCTGACTGCGCAAAACAGAATCAGGAAAAACTAATTTAAACTTTATTGCGACTTAAAACCATTTTAATCCTTTTAGATTACAACCCTCTCCGAACCAATCAGAAACTAGGTTATGCGTGACACCGCTAAAGTACCTATGCACTAACGTTTTTACCAGTCAATAGAGTATTGACTCTAAATTGAATCATAGAATCTAGGTCAGAGGCTCATATCCTCACGCGCTAATCGCGTGATATACTAATGCTACAAGCGACAATTTTCCCAAGTCCAATGTACTGAGTCACATTGAAATACCGTATATGTATTTTCTCCAAGACGACAGCTGTTAGACTAATATGCAGAGATCATAAACCTATACAATTATTTAAAAACGAAATAATACATAATTCCGTAACAGGGTACAAGCGCACAAAATGTAATACAACCCAAGCGTAGATGTAACGATATCACAAAATCCGGTACTTTGCTGACAGTTGAGCGACTGCGGGTCATGTTTCTTCATTCATCCCACAAAAGTCTATTTTTTCTTCATTAATTATATCTCAGACTAAAGAATAAAATGTTTCCTTACACTTCATTTGAATCTTTACAAAGTACTGGTAAATGCACTCACGCAGTTCCAAGGGTAGATTCTGAATGAGGCTCTTATAAACTGTCCATTCACAGGACTGTCTTTCTTTTTGATGGAATAGTGATACGTTTGCCAAAATGAATAATCATATCGTTGAAATTTAGTCACTAACTCACCACACACGACACGTCCTGAAGAAGTCTCTTCTTGAGGTGATACTTCTTTTAAATGTTTTTGAACTCATGTAATTCATGATATTTAATTTCTGGGCTTCGTCCCATGGAATTCTGTGTAACACATCAATCTTGTAGCTAGATATCGCGGCATCCAAAGTCTTCGTTATAGATAGGGGCCATTGATCAAAGTCTGTCCATTTGGAACACCTTCAAACTAATCAGTATTCTTATAACATTCAGATTCCAACGCTTATAACGTCTATGTCATAGAGGATTCAATTAAAACGTCTATGTCATAGAGGATGCAATTAAAACGTCTATGTCATAGAGGATGCAATTAAAACGTCTATGTCATAGATGATTCAATTAAAACGTCTATGTCATAGAGGATGCAATTAAATTAAAACGTCTATGTCATAGAGGATTCAATTAAAACGTCCATGTCATAGAGGATGCAATTGAAACGTCTATGTCATAGAGGATGCAATTAAAACGTCTATGTCATAGAGGATGCAATTTAAACGTTATTTGGTCTATGTCATAGAGGATGCAATTTGTTCTTTGCGTTTCACTTGAATATGTACAAACTCTCTGTAAACGAGTTCTCGCAGCTCCAAAGGTAAACTACGAATCCTCTCCACCATTAAAGTATCCGACATGAGGATCATCTTTTGGAACAACCAAAGAAAGGGTATCAAATCACATTCAAATACTTCTTGGTGTTTTTCGACCTAAGACTGACATAATTTCCATTGATCACAAATTGTACGATTGGTTGTGCGTTATTTTATTTTTATTTTATTTTTTTTTTTGCAAAGCGACTAACGTGAAGAAGACATTCGTAGTACTTTGTCTACTCTTCATACTTGCCAAGAAGTGTGTATAGTATGTTGGGTACCGCAACAGATTTACGTCTGGAAAGATGTACGTGACAGGAAAAGTCTTGGATTGGATGCGTGCACACAAGATGTTGCTGATTATGCCAAAGACATTGTGTGCGACTGATGAAAAAAAATATAAAGAAGACAAAACATGCCCTTTATGTTTTTGAAATGTGAAGTATATTTTGTTGTTGCTGTTACCCTATAAAAAATTAAATGTATAAAATGTCTTGAGTCATTGATGAAATGTCAGAATTCTAAACACACCTCGAGAGTTATGGCTACATCCTCCGTTCTCAAAGTGCTTGACAAAAGGTCCGCTCGTCAAAGATGCTCTCCCCTGCATCTTCGCC
The DNA here is from genome assembly GCA_029931535.1 of Margaritifera margaritifera. Lineage (NCBI taxonomy): Eukaryota > Metazoa > Mollusca > Bivalvia > Unionida > Margaritiferidae > Margaritifera > Margaritifera margaritifera. The sequence goes on along the minus strand of JAQPZY010001415.1, from coordinate 289,514 downwards.
ACCCCTTTTTGCTTGTTGGACCTTGTGTACCAGGTAAAACCGAATTTGTTAAACGTGTGATTGAACACAAATCACTTTTGTTATTATAAACATATGGAATTATATGTTTCACATTTCTATGTGAAGAAGATGTCGGTTAATATAGGATGGTTTTAACAGATGCATGCAAGTATGTGCAAAACATACATCTTATGCCAACACTATATATGTGCTTAGGACGGTCTCAACAGATGCATGCAATCATGTGCAAAAATTTAAATTAACCCAAATGTTTAAGCCTTTCGAGAGGGGGACTAACTCCTATTACATTTTCTCTACTTTTCTGTAAAAAAAGCGTTTAAGAAATGAATGGATACATATAACCATGTAGGCGTTAAACAATTGTTCTGAAGGATTCAAGGAAAGGAAAATTATTACATATTTATAACAGCACAGACTAAGATGCGAGTAAGTAAAGAATTCCTTCTAACACACACACACATACATATATATATATATATATATATATATATATATATATATATATATATATATATATATATATATATACATACACACACATACCTGCTGACAATAATTCTTCAAATGTTAATATCGCTGGGATTACATTATTTAATCAGTACATTTCTTTCTTTTTTTTTCTCTTCTTCCTGGCTGTATTTATTTGGGATATTATTTAAAATTGTACGCTTCCTCATGCTAACTTCATTTTCATAGTGTGCAGAAAGTTTTACTCTCTAGTCGCAGAGATAACTTCATGATGATGACTTTAAATATTGCCTCCCCATATTTCACAGATTGATGCACACTTAGCAGATGCTCTAAACTGTACAATATGTTGGACATATACAATTAACGTTAATTAGTCTGAAGAAAATAGATTTAATTTATCTATTCATTGTAGGAAACGACGGGAATTATTTATAATTGTGCCTATTTTTAGCTTCATTTTGTTTTCCTTTTGCAGCAAGTACATGAACATTGTACGTGATGCTCTAGTGTAAATGTTGGACACACATCGAGTACATGAATATTGTACGTGATGATCTAGTGTAAATGTTGGACACGTATCGAGTACATGAACATTGCACGTGATGCTCTAGTTTAAATGTTGGACACGTATTGAGTACATGAACATTGTACGTGATGCTCTAGTGTAATTGTTGGACACGTATCGAGTACATGAACATTGTACGTGATGCACTAGTGTAAATGTTGGACACGTATCGAGTACATGAACATTGTACGTGATGCACTAGTGTAAATGTTGGACACGTATCGAGTACATGAACATTGTACGTGATGCACTAGTGTAAATGTTGGACACGTATTGAGTACATGAACATTGTACGTGATGCACTAGTGTAATTGTTGGACACGTATCGAGTACATGAACATTGTACGTGATGCACTAGTGTAAATGTTGGACACGTATCGAGTACATGAACATTGTACGTGATGCACTAGTGTAAATGTTGGACACGTATCGAGTACATGAACATTGTACGTGATGCTCTAGTTTAAATGTTAGACAAGTATCAGGTATCTGGTAGAGGTTTTGAAGTACTCACGATTACAGACCGAATGGGGAAGCATTCGCTATTGCTAATAACACGTTCCTCATCGCTACGCCATCCTAGTAGGATCCGCAAATATATCATCCGTTTAGAAATTTTTGATGTGTTTGTGCATCATATTTTGTATTCATAACGGATTGCAAACTGCCCCACTCCTATTTTTAATCTAGTACCACAACAAACACTAAACACAGAACCTAAACATTTTGTGGATGTAAATATGTTACCGATTTTGTTTGTCTGCGGTCCATTACCATATTTATAAATTTCCATGTGGTCTAGTTTCTGCCGACACAGAATATGTGAATAAAAGGTGAATTCAAAGAATAGTTTATTCGACTGCCATGGTATAGACACTTTTTTTGTGAAATGTGGTTTATATATAATTCGAAGAATAGTTTATTCGTTTCTGACTGCCATGGTATAGACACTTTTCTTGTGAAATGTGGTTCATATTTAATTTGAAGAATCGTTTATTCCTTTCTGACTGCCATGGTATAGACACTTTTCTTGTGAAATGTGGTTTATACATGAATTTTGTTTCAAGAGCTCTTCTTAGCGCTGATATCCTAAGAAGGGTGGCCAATATTAACATCAAAAGAATTTGTTCATTTAATCGGTTGTCACGTTGATTAGAAAAGATAAAGATTGTGGATCTTGTGAGCTGTATGCAGTTGTTCGATGGAGATCAGTTTCAGATGAAAAGGACAGTTAAATGTTTTGGAAAACTTTAATCCTAAGCCATAAATGACAATGAGTATATCAATATGACTAAAGACTGCAGCTCTTTTCGAGGGAAAAGGGGATACATCATGGATCCGCTGACTTCTGTAGGAAAATGGTTCCCGTTCCCTTTCAGCAAAGTGGTGTACAAAAAAATAAAAAAAAAAATAAAAAAAAATAAATAAAAAAAACAACAAAAAATATTATCAGGCAGAGAGACTCCTGCAAGCAATATACAGACGACAAAATATATGTTGCTTACAAGTAAACAGAAAAGCTGCAAGTGATGTGGATGGGGCAATGATCAGTGTTGCAAAAATGGGTTAATTGATTCATATTTACATAATATCCAATGCGATAAATTTTATTTCTAGATGTGGAACTGTCTTGCAGGAAGGATTTCCTACAGAAGAACAAATCGATCAAATATTTAATGAACCCTGCTCGACTTGAGTTTCCACTCAGTAGAAACTACGAGATAGTCAAAATACTATTTGTGTAACAAGTAGCCAATGCCATCATTTGTCAGGCTTCTTCTCTCCTCAGATCTGCTGTGCAACATACCAGGAAAATAGTTTTGGTTACACTTACACTTATTATACTATTATGTATGACCTTGACAATTCTTTATAAATTGTACTCAATAATCCATATTCTATTTACAATGGTGAATTAGGAGAAAGTAAATGTGACAACAAATATTTGAAAGTGAAATGAGCAAACAAACGAACAAAAACTCGTATGGCAATGAACTTAGAAGATACCTTACCCAGACACCAGATGAAAATACCCTCCAATCTCTAATGCTCAAATGATCCTAGCAGATGAAACATTTCAGTATCTTTCACAATTAATCTCACACAGTTTATCGGGCGTACTTTATCGAGTCCGTTTTATCAAATTATATATATATATATATATAACAAAACTGTATTAAGCTATGGCATGACTAAAACAGTCACCTTGTATTTCCTTCTTGGTGACAGCCTACTACAGAATTCACAGTATTGTTTCATCTGAAGGGGGTGGGGTGGGAATTAATATCAACAGATCATGTAAGACGTTGTTCCAGTGATTTCGAATAATATGCAATTTCTATAGTTTAAATGCATAACAGAGACTAAGAGATACTATAAAAATGGCATGCATACAGCGGTTGTTATAACAGAAAGTTTACAATTAGTTATGCTTGAAAAAAAATAGCTGAAACTTCATTCAAGCAAAAAATAGACATGATCTTAATATATTGATCAGAAGAGATAAAACAATAATAATATTTATAGAATTTAGTGGTAATCTGTAATTCTGATTATAATAACTTTACCATTTGCATGCAGCTCAAAGATATTAAGGATGTCTTCCAAATATTTTTCTCCTTATCGTCCGATTAATCCATGTTTAAATTACATGGTTTACACACACACACACACACACACACACACACACACACACACACACACACACACAAACACACATATATATTTTACACACACACGTACACAAACAAACACACACACATATATATATATATATATATATATATGTTTTACACACACACACACACATATATATATATCCATATATATATATATATATATATATATATATATATATATATATATATATATATATATATATATATATATGTTTATGAACAAAAATTATTAATTTCAAGATTTAGGGCAACTCGTTTAGCCGGTACTTTAAATTATTCTGCTCACGCTATGTGTTTTCATAATGTAGAATCAACTGAGTCCATTCTTTCTTCAATGAGTACAATCTTTCTGCACTTATTATGAACCATGAATGTAACTCGTAACATTGGACATGATGACACCAGGATGTTACTCATTTCAAGTGAAAAATAGCTTTCAAATATCGCTCATCGAAACTCATTGCTAAACGCATCGCAACTCATCGTTAAATTCATATGACAAACTGCCAAGAAAAGAAAAATTGTGTAGTCCCCTTTGTGTGTCTCTATGTAAGTGTGCAATTGTTTCTGTGTTTCCCTATGTTATTAGTACCTTTTTTCTTGACTAATATTAGTTGATATTCATAATTGTCTTAAGAATGAAAGTCATTACAGATTATCGTTCTTTTTTTAAAACCGTGTTGTATTTGAATTTTGCATTACCGTATTTACAAAAAATTCTAATCGTAATCAAGACAAGGTCTGTGTATTTTAGAAATTCTAATCGTAATCAAGACAAGGTCTGTGTATTTTAGAAATAGTAATCCTAATCAAGACAAGGTCTGTGTATTTTAGAAATAGTAATCCTAATCAAGACAAGGTCTGTGTATTTTAGAAATAGTAATCCTAATCAAGACAAGGTCTGTGTATTTAGAAATAGTAATCGCAATCAAGACAAGGTCTGTGTATTTTAGAAATAGTAATCGTAATCAAGACAGGGTCTATATATTTAGAAATAGTAACAGTAATCAAGACAGGGTCTGTGTATTTTAGAAATAGTAATAGTAATCAAGACAGGGTCTGTATATTTAGAAATAGTAATCGTAATCAAGACAGGGTCTGCATAGTTAGAAATAGTAATCCTAATCAAGACAGGGTCTGTATATTTAGAAATAGTAATCGTAATCAAGACAGGGTCTGTTTATTTAGAAATAGTAATAGTAATCAAGACGAGGTCTGTGTATTTAGAAATAGTAATCGTAATCAAGACAAGGTCTGTATATTTAGAAATAGTAATCCTAATCAAGACAGGGTCTGTATATTTAGAAATAGTAATCGTAACCAAGACAAGGTCTACGTATTTTAGAAATAGTAATCGCAATCAAGACAAGGTCTGTGTATTTTAGAAATAGTAATCGTAATCAAGACAGGGTCTATATATTTAGAAATAGTAACAGTAATCAAGACAGGGTCTGTGTATTTTAGAAATAGTAATAGTAATCAAGACAGGGTCTGTATATTTAGAAATAGTAATCGTAATCAAGACAGGGTCTGCATAGTTAGAAATAGTAATCCTAATCAAGACAGGGTCTGTATATTTAGAAATAGTAATCGTAATCAAGACAGGGTCTGTTTATTTAGAAATAGTAATAGTAATCAAGACGAGGTCTGTGTATTTAGAAATAGTAATCGTAATCAAGACAAGGTCTGTATATTTAGAAATAGTAATCCTAATCAAGACATGGTCTGTATATTTAGAAATAGTAATCGTAACCAAGACAAGGTCTACGTATTTTAGAAATAGTAATCGTAATCAAGACAAGGTCTATGTATTTAGAAATAGTAATCGTAATCAAGACAGGGTCTATGTATTTAGAAATAGTAATCCTAATAAAGACAAGGTCTATGTATTTAGAAATAGTAATCGTAATCAAGACAAGGTCTGTGTATTTAGAAATAGTAATAGTAATCAAGACAAGGTCTGTGTATTTAGAAATAGTAATCGTAATCAAGACAAGGTCTGTGTATTTAGAAATAGTAATCCTAATCAAGACAAGGTCTATGTATTTTAGAAATAGTAATCTTAATCAAGACAAGGTCTACGCATTTAGAAATAGTAATCGTAATCAAGACAAGGTCTGTGTATTTAAAAATATTAATCGTAATCAAGACAAGGTATGTGTATTTAGAAATAGTAATCGTAATCAAGACAAGGTATATGTATTTCAGAAATAGTAATCCTAATCAAGACATGGTTTATGTATTTAGAAATAGTAATAGTAATCAAGACAGGGTCTGTGTATTTAGAAATAGTAATCGTAATCAAGACAAGGTCTGTGTATTTTAGAAATAGTAATCCTAATCAAGACGAGGTCTGTGTATTTAGAAATAGTAATCGTTATCAAGACAAGGTCTGTGTATTTAGAAATAGTAATCGTAATCAAGACAGGGTCTGTGTATTTAGAAATAGTAATAGTAATCAAGACAAGGTCTGTGTATTTAGAAATAGTAATCGTAATCAAGACAGGGTCTGTGTATTTAGAAATAGTAATCGTAATCAAGACAGGGTCTGTGTATTTAGAAATAGTAATCGTAATTAAGACAGGGTCTATATATTTAGAAATAGTAATAGTAATCAAGACAGGCTCTGTATATTTAGAAATAGTAATCGTAATCAAGACAGGGTCTGTTTATTTAGAAATAGTAATCGTAATCAAGACGAGGTCTGTTTATTTAGAAATAGTAATCCTAATCAAGACAGGGTCTGTGTATTTAGAAATAGTAATCGTAATCAAGACAGGGTCTGTGTATTTAGAAATAGTAATCGTAATTAAGACAGGGTCTATATATTTAGAAATAGTAATAGTAATCAAGACAGGGTCTGTGTATTTTAGAAGTAGTAATAGTAATCAAGACAGGGTCTGTATATTTAGAAATAGTAATCGTAATCAAGACAGGGTCTGTTTATTTAGAAATAGTAATAGTAATCAAGACGAGGTCTGTGTATTTAGAAATAGTAATCGTAATCAAGACAAGGTCTGTATATTTAGAAATAGTAATCCTAATCAAGACAGGGTCTGTATATTTAGAAATAGTAATCGTAACCAAGACAAGGTCTACGTATTTTAGAAATAGTAATCGTAATCAAGACAAGGTCTATGTATTTAGAAATAGTAATCGTAATCAAGACAAGGTCTAAGTATTTAGAAATAGTAATCGTAATCAAGACAGGGTTTATGTATTTAGAAATAGTAATCCTAATAAAGACAAGGTCTATGTATTTAGAAATAGTAATCGTAATCAAGACAAGGTCTGTGTATTTAGAAATAGTAATAGTAATCAAGACAAGGTCTGTGTATTTAGAAATAGTAATAGTAATCAAGACAAGGTCTGGGTATTTAGAAATAGTAATCGTAATCAAGACAAGGTCTGTGTATTTAGAAATAGTAATAGTAATCAAGACAAGGTCTGTGTATTTAGAAATAGTAATCGTAATCAAGAAAAGGTATGTGTATTTAGAAATAGTAATCCTAATCAAGACATGGTCTATGTATTTAGAAATAGTAATAGTAATCAAGACAGGGTCTGTGTATTTAGAAATAGTAATCGTAATCAAGACAAGGTCTGTGTATTTTAGAAATAGTAATCCTAATCAAGACGAGGTCTGTGTATTTAGAAATAGTAATCGTTATCAAGACAAGGTCTGTGTATTTAGAAATAGTAATCGTAATCAAGACAGGGTCTGTGTATTTAGAAATAGTAATAGTAATCAAGACAAGGTCTGTGTATTTAGAAATAGTAATCGTAATCAAGACAGGGTCTGTGTATTTAGAAATAGTAATCGTAATCAAGACAGGGTCTGTGTATTTAGAAATAGTAATCGTAATTAAGACAGGGTCTATATATTTAGAAATAGTAATAGTAATCAAGACAGGCTCTGTATATTTAGAAATAGTAATCGTAATCAAGACAGGGTCTGTTTATTTAGAAATAGTAATCGTAATCAAGACGAGGTCTGTTTATTTAGAAATAGTAATCCTAATCAAGACAGGGTCTGTGTATTTAGAAATAGTAATCGTAATCAAGACAGGGTCTGTGTATTTAGAAATAGTAATCGTAATTAAGACAGGGTCTATATATTTAGAAATAGTAATAGTAATCAAGACAGGGTCTGTGTATTTTAGAAGTAGTAATAGTAATCAAGACAGGGTCTGTATATTTAGAAATAGTAATCGTAATCAAGACGAGGTCTGTGTATTTAGAAATAGTAATCGTAATCAAGACAAGGTCTGTATATTTAGAAATAGTAATCCTAATCAAGACAGGGTCTGTATATTTAGAAATAGTAATCGTAACCAAGACAAGGTCTACGTATTTTAGAAATAGTAATCGTAATCAAGACAAGGTCTATGTATTTAGAAATAGTAATCGTAATCAAGACAAGGTCTATGTATTTAGAAATAGTAATCGTAATCAAGACAGGGTTTATGTATTTAGAAATAGTAATCCTAATAAAGACAAGGTCTATGTATTTAGAAATAGTAATCGTAATCAAGACAAGGTCTGTGTATTTAGAAATAGTAATAGTAATCAAGACAAGGTCTGTGTATTTAGAAATAGTAATAGTAATCAAGACAAGGTCTGGGTATTTAGAAATAGTAATCGTAATCAAGACAAGGTCTGTGTATTTAGAAATAGTAATAGTAATCAAGACAAGGTCTGTGTATTTAGAAATAGTAATCGTAATCAAGAAAAGGTCTGTGTATTTAGAAATAGTAATAGTAATCAAGACAAGGTCTGTGTATTTAGAAATAGTAATCGTAATCAAGAAAAGGTCTGTGTATTTAGAAATAGTAATAGTAATCAAGACAAGGTCTGTGTATTTAGAAATAGTAATCGTAATCAAGACAAGGTCTGTGTATTTAGAAATGGTAATAGTAATCAAGACAAGGTCTGTGTATTTAGAAATGGTAATAGTAATCAAGACAAGGTCTGTGTATTTAGAAATAGTAATCGTAATCAAGAAAAGGTCTGTGTATTTAGAAATAGTAATAGTAATCAAGACAAGGTCTGTGTATTTAGAAATAGTAATCGTAATCAAGACAAGGTCTGTGTATTTAGAAATGGTAATAGTAATCAAGACAAGGTCTGTGTATTTAGAAATAGTAATAGTAATCAAGACAAGGTCTGTGTATTTAGAAATAGTAATCGTAATCAAGACAAGTTCTGTGTATTTTAGAAATAGTAATCCTAATCAAGACAAGGTCTGTGTATTTAGAAATAGTAATAGTAATCAAGACAAGGTCTGTGTATTTAGAAAAAGTAATCGTAATCAAGACAAGGTCTGTGTATTTAGAAATAGTAATAGAAATCAAGACAAGGTCTGTGTATTTAGAAATAGTAATAGTAATCAAGACAGGGTCTGTGTATTTAGAAATAGTAATCGTAATCAAGACAAGGTCTGTGTATTTTAGAAATAGTAATCGTAATCAAGACAAGGTCTGTGTATTTAAAAATAGTAATCGTAATCAAGACAAGGTCTATGTACTTAGAAATAGTAATAGTAATCAAGACAGGGTCTGTGTATTTTAGAAATAGTAATCGTAATCAAGGCAAGGTCTGTGTATTTAGAAATAGTAATCCTAATCAAGACAAGGTCTGTGTATTTAGAAATAGTAATAGTAATCAAGACAAGGTCTGTGTATTTAGAAATAGTAATCGTAATCAAGACAAGGTCTGTGTATTTAGAAATAGTAATCGTAATCAAGACAAGGTCTGTGTATTTAGAAATAGTAATCGTAATCAAGACAAGGTCTGTGTATTTAGAAATAGTAATAGTAATCAAGACATGGTCTGTATATTTAGAAATAATAATCGTAATCAAGACAAGGTCTGTGTATTTTAGAAATAGTAATCGTAATCAAGACAGGGTCTGTGTATTTAGAAATAGTAATCCTAATTAAGACAAGGTCTATGTATTTTAGAAATAGTAATCGTAATCAAGACATGGTCAGTGTATTTAGAAATAGTAATCGTAATCAAGACAGGGTCTATGTATTTTAGAAATAGTAATCGTAATCAAGACAGGGTCTGTATATTTAGAAATAGTAATCCTAATCAAGACAGGGTCTGCATATTTAGAAATAGTAATAGTAATCAAGACAGGGTCTGTGTATTTAGAAATAGTAATCGTAATGAAGACAGGGTCTGTATATTTAGAAATAGTAATCCTAATCAAGACAGGGTCTGTTTATTTAGAAATAGTAATAGTAATCAAGACAGGGTCTGTGTATTTAGAAATAGTAATCGTAATGAAGACAGGGTCTGTATATTTAGAAATAGTAATCCTAATCAAGACAGGGTCTGCATATTTAGAAATAGTAACCGTAATCAAGACAAGGCGTACGTATTTTAGAAATAGTAATCGTAATCAAGAGAAGGTCTATGTATTTAGAAATAATAATCCTATTCAAGACAGGGTCTATGTATTTAGAAATAGTAATCCTAATCAAGACAAGGTCTATGTATTTAGAAATAGTAATCGTAATCAAGACAGGGTCTGTATATTTTAGAAATAGTAATCGTAATCAAGACAGAGTCTGCGTATTTAGAAATAGTAATCGTAATCAAGACAAGGTCTGTGAATTTAGAAATCGTAATTATAATCAAGACAGGGTCTGTGTATTTAGAAATAGTAATCCTAATTAAGACTAGGTCTATGTATTTTAGAAATAGTAATCCGAGTCAAGACAAGGTCTATGTATTTTAGAAATAGTAATCCTAATCAAGACAAGGCCTGTGTATTTTATAAATAGTAATCGTAATCAAGACATGGTCTATGTATTTTAGAAATAGTAATCCTAATCAAGACATGGTCTATGTATTTTAGAAATAGTAATCCTAATTAAGACAAGATCTGTGTATTTTAGAAATAGTAATTGTAATCAAGACAAGGTCTGTGTATTTTAGAAAAAGTAATCCTAATCAAGACATGGTCTCTGTATTTTAGAAATAGTAATCCTAATTAAGACAAGGTCTGTGTATTTAGAAATAGTAATAGTAATCAAGACAAGGTCTATGTATTTAGAAATAGTAATCCTAATTAAGACAAGATCTGTGTATTTTAGAAATAGTAATAGTAATCAAGACAGGGTCTGTATATTTAGAAATAGTAATCGTAATCAAGACAAGGCGTACGTATTTTAGAAATAGTAATCGTAATCAAGACAAGGTCTATGTATTTAGAAATAGTAATCCTAATCAAGACAGGGTCTATGTATTTAGAAATAGTAATAGTAATCAAGACAGGGTCTGTGTATTTAGAAATAGTAATCGTAATCAAGACAAGGTCTGTGTATTTAGAAATAGTGATCGTAATCAAGTCAAGGTCTGTGTATTTAGAAATAGTAATCCTAATCAAGACAAGGTCTATGTATTTTAGAAATAGTAATCGTAATCAAGACAGGGTCTGTGTATTTTAGAAATAGTAATCCTAATCAAGACAGGGTCTGTATATTTAGAAATAGTAATCGTAATCAAGACAAGGTCTATGCATTTAGAAATAGTAAACGTAATCAAGACAAGGTCTATGTACTTAGAAATAGTAATCGTAATCAAGACATTGTCTGTGTATTTAGAAATAGTAATAGTAATCAAAGCAAGGTCTGTGTATTTTAGAAATAGTAAGCCTAATCAAGACAAGGTCTGTATATTTAGAAATAATAATCGTAATTAAGACAAGATCTGTGTATTTAGAAATAGTAATAGTAATCAAGACAAGGTCTTTATATTTTAGAAATAGTAATCGTAATCAAGACAGGGTCTGTGTATAGTAATCGTAATCAAGACAGGGTCTGTGTATTTTAGAAGTAGTAAGCCTAATCAAGACAAGGTCTGTGTATTTAGAAATAGTAATCCTAATCAAGACAAGGTCTGTGTATTTTAGAAATAATAATCCTAATTAAGACAAGGTCTGTGTATTTTAGAAATAGTAATCGTAATCAAGACAAGTTCTATGTATTTTATAAATAGTAATCCTAATCAAGACAGGGTCTGTGTATTTTAGAAATGGTAATCCTAATCAAGACAAGGTCTATGTATTTTAGAAATAGTAATCGTAATCAAGACAAGTTCTATGTATTTTATAAATAGTAATCCTAATCAAGACAAGGTCTGTGTATTTTAGAAATGGTAATCCTAATCAAGACAAGGTCTATGTATTTTAGAAATAGTAATCGTAATCAAGACAAGTTTATTCTCATAATCTTTAAAATAATTTTATATCAAGATGTTTTATGTTAGAAGTTCCAATTCTTAAATAAGAAAAGACTTTTTTCTTAAATTAATTGAATAGCATATACTTAAAAAAGAAAATATTGTAAATCATGTACTGATTAATGTTTTCATGTAAGTTGTGTGATGTTGTACTCCGAAAGATCTTTTAAATATTTCTTTCATTTTAAAGTTCTAGTTTTTAATATTTAATGTTATCAAATGCTTCCTTTAAGAATTCTTGGTTTTAAAATTTGTTATATGATAGCAAACATTAAATGGCATAACCTCCAGGCATTTGTCTGAACAAATTTTACTTATGCATCGATATAATTATAATTATTATTAGTATTAGTAGTAGTAGTAGATGTAGTGGGAGTAGTAGTATAAATACGATTATTTTAAATCTCGAGTTAAGCCCCACGCAAAGAATAACGATACATGTTTATCCTTACAAGATTTTGTTGTGATAAAATAAATTTCATGGTAAGGAATTATGAAACTAAAATAGAAATATACCCAAAACACATTATAAGAATTTTCTTGAAAAGGGTTTTCTGGTGGCTCCACCTATCGGATATAGGGGATGTATCTGACTTCGATCGCCATTTGAGGCTAAAAATTGATGCGGGCCCGATTTGAAAAGGTTAACGAACCTAAAGGAATCAAAATATCACATGAGATGAGATTGTTTCTTTTTTCAAATTTAAATTTCATTTTCACTTTAATTTGTAATTACACAAGATTACAATTTAGAGATATTCACAATAAATAGCAGGTGGATAAATAAATAGCTAACGAAAGATACCGTGTAATATATGCCTACATTTTTTGGAGTTATTTAAAAATTTATATTTGTGCAAGCATGATCGTTAAACACGCATGCAAATCTGCATTGCATACATGTATAGTATTGGTGTAGGTCAGATGTCAAATATTTTTGTTTTTTAATCTCAGATGCATTGGGTCATACAACATGTCGTTTAAATAATATTTCTGTCAACCTTTCCAGGCAAATTGAAACAAAGTTATATTGAGTATAGTTTCTACCTCGGGGACGTTTAATAATTACTGATGTAGTACCTCATTTAATAATTACTGATGTAGTACCTCATTTAATAATTACTGATGTAGTACCTCATTTAATAATTACTGATGTAGTACCTCATTTAATAATTACTGATGTAGTACCTCATTTAATAATTACTGATGTAGTACCTCATTTAATAATTACTGATGTAGTACCCAGATTCTCTTCCCTACATCCCTCAGAGTAGTCCATCTCTGCCTAGTAGTTTGAAGAATATTGTCATTTCGTCCTTACCCACGCTATCCACACAATTGACCGTTATTGTTGCCAAAAGTTGATCTCTAATTTAGGTACACATAAGTCTGCCGCGTCTGTGAGTATATTTACAACAGCGTGATCAATGCATTATATATCAAACGTGAAAAGAAGATGAAATGAATTACAGAACTAAAATCCCCAAATTTAGATCTTATAACTCATTGTAAATATGAGTCAAAATATGTTATCTATACCAATTTTGATTTATCTTAATTTTTTGTTTAATAATTAAATGCTTATGGCACGTAGGATTAATTTTGTGGCACTCCCAAGGGAAATAAGTTAAACTGTGCTGAGACAACATATCCTTAGCACTTATCTGCCTTGCATTTCTTGGTGTGTGGAAATACAGCTGCACTTTAACCGTATCATATATGATTTTCTCTACTAGTATCGACCTAAATTATCCCAGATAGTCCATATTTATATCACAGGGAAACCGTAATATATTTTTAAGTATTATTTTTAAATGCCTTCGGATTTTGGTTAATCAAGGACCGTACTCTTAGTTGGTCTCTTCTGGTAAAACTGCATTCTATTGGTCGAAAGATACAAGTTCTGGGTCATTGATAACACAGGACTATAAGATTATATACATGATGTATGGAGTTTATGTATATAACTTCTTTTTTGTACAATATTCTCCATATCGTGTGCAGGGATTTCCTTATGAATTTGATCTTTCAACGTGTGACTTATGTTCTAGAATTTGTCGGGGGGGGGGGGGTTCTCCCTGTTTTGCAAACGAAACTTCCATGTTTATAAAGACTTAAAGTGAGTTGTATGCATACTTTGGGAGTGAAATCATAATGACTCCAATAACTTAAAGCGAGATGTATGCATACTTTGGGAGTGAAATCATAATGACACCAATAACTTAAAGTGAGATGTATGCATACTTTGGGAGTGAAATCATAATGACTCCAATAACTTAAAGTGAGATGTATGCATACTTTGGGAGTGAAATCATAATGACACCAATAACTTAAAGTGAGTTGTATGCATACTTTGGGAGTGAAATCATAATGACTCCAATAACTTAAAGTGAGATGTATGCATACTTTGGGAGTGAAATCATAATGACTCCAAAAACTTAAAGAATGTGCCATAATTGTATGCCGAAGTATTATATTATTTTGTACATTTGATTAAGCAATGGTTATAATGCAATGCAAATCTAAACCTGCAAGCTCAAGTTTCATGTTTATGTCGCTTGGGCGAGTCAGCATACTATGATATTGTGAATTGTACACATTTGACCTACCTCGTGTATTACCATGTATATTACAGTAAAGTAAACTTTAGACATGTTGTTTACCTATTACTACTGTTATAAGTTTCTTTTTTTTCCTTTTTTTTCTTCTGCTTCTAACAAACGACACGCATTAGACAATTGCGTGTTTCTTCGCAGGTTATGTACGCCAACAGAAGTATATTCTACCTTTAGTGGAAAGAGCTTGCTTAGAAAAATTGGAATTATGCCATGGAACATTTTTCCAAGAGGTAAATAATTTGTACACATGTGTACATGCTTAAAAACGGACCGTCTTTACTATTGTTTACAGTATGCGTTAGACCTGTCATAATTCTCTCTCTCTCTCTCTCTCTCTCTCTCTCTCTCTCTCTCTCTCTCTCTCTCTCTCCTCTTGAGTTTTACTAACATTTACCATTTGTCTATTGGATCATTTGTCACAATTCTCTGTCTGTCTGTCTGTCTCTCTCTCTCAGTTTTACTAGCCATTACCACTTGTCTATTGTATCTCGATATTGCATCTCCATATGTCTTGTAATAGTGCAAGGTTTACAAATTTATATAGTTCGATGCTTTTATCGAAACAAAAGTTTAAATCCAAAATTAGTATTTTCAATTTTAAATAGAAGCGCAAACAGGCAACCGACATCATTAACAAGACATGCAAATGTTATTGTCTGTATCAATATATGATAGTAGTTAACTCTACCTCATTTCTGTTGATGAGGGCGAGTGGAATTACTGCTGATGAGAGCGAGTGGAATTAACAACCACTGAAACAAAATCAAAATTAGTTTACTTTATCCGATCATCATCAAAAGAAAGAAAAACAGAGCATTTCTTGTCACAGACTCTAACGATGGTTAGTTTTTTTTAAAAGAATTGCCGTCGCTGCAGTTTTTGTATCCATCTTTAATTACAATACCTGGCTATTAGTATGCTACATTGTACAATACCTGGCTATTAGTATGCTACATTGTACAATACCTGGCTATTAGTATGTTACATTGTACAATACCTGGCTATTAGTATGTTACATTGTACAATACCCGGCTATTAGTATGTTACATTGTACAATACCTGGCTATTAGTATGTTACATTGTACAATACCTGGCTATTAGTATGTTACATTGTACAATACCTGGCTATTAGTATGTTACATTGTACAAACGCTCCACAGGAGACAATAAAGAGTATCCAAATATACATATGTAGATTCATACGCACAAACGTACATACATACGTACACACATGCATGCATATAATTTCCAATTCATTAGCCTCTATATGTTTAAATGTATCTATAAATTCAAACCCGAATTTTAGTAAAATGTTACGTTTTAAAATTATCTGTCTTGACAGAGGTTTTAATGCTCATTAATTTATGAACGAAAAATACCGTTTTGCAACTGCCTCCTAAAGGTAACATCTAAAGCTATCCTGTCATAACTTGTATTCTGTATGGACTTAATCCTGTCATAACTTGTTTTCTGTATGGACTTAATCCAGTCATAACTTGTATTCTGTATGGACTTAATCCTGTCATAACTAGTATTCTGTATGGACTTAATCCAGTCATAACTAGTATTCTGTATGGACTTAATCCAGTCATAACTTGTATTCTGTTTGGACTTAATCCAGTCATAACTAGTATTCTGTGTGGACTTAATCCAGTCATAACTTGTATTCTGTATGGACTTAATCCAGTCATAACTAGTATTCTGTATGGACTTAATCCAGTCATAACTAGTATTCTGTATGGACTTAATCCTGTCATAAATAGTATTCTGTATGGGCTTAATCCTGTCATAACTAATATTCTGTATGAACTTAAGCTCTGGCTGTGGTAAGATATTGGTAGTAATTGGAATTATATTCTAAATGTCTTTTCTCCCTTTTTATGACCTTTGCTAAAGTTTGCCTTGTGTTAGTTTTGCACGCTTTGTCTCCGTACGATCACGAAACTTGATTTCAGGAAGCATCATTTTAAAGTGCCATGTCCTATTATTTGGTCACTATGCCCGACATTTTCTTGATTCTAACATTTTGTTTTGCCTAATATGTGCCCTGTTTATAGTAACTAAATGTAACAAGCTGCGTACTTGCGATAAAAGATGTGAATCAATAATCTTAAGATAGAACTCTGTGACATATACTTTTGGGGTCATATAAATTCACCTTGAGTTTTATTTCGATGACACTATTTATGTTAGGGTCATGAAACCTGCTGAAGGCACAAACTTCCAGATCTGCTATGTCCTTATACACACATTAGATCCTTACTGCTATGTCATTCTACACACCTTAGATCCTTACTGCTGTGTTGGTGTACACCACATTAGATCCTTGCTGCTATGTTGGTGTACACACATTATATCCTTACTGCTATGTCATTGTACACACATTAAATCCTTACTGCTATGTCATTGTACACACATTAGATCCTTACTGTTGTGTCATTGTACACACATTAGATCCTTACTGCCATGTCATTGTAGACACATTAGATACTTACTGCTATGTTGGTGTACACACATTATATCCTTACTGCTATGTCATTGTACACACATTAGATCCTTACTGCTATGTCATTGTACGCACATAAGATTCTTACTGCTATGTCATCGTACAAACATTAGATCCTTGCTGCTATGTTGGTGTACAGACATTAGATCCTTGCTGCTATGTCATTGTAAACACATTATATCCTTGCTGCTATGTCATTGTACACACATTAGATCCTTGCTTCTATGTTTGTGTACACACATTAGATCCTTACTGCTATGTCATTGTACACACATTAGATCCTTACTGCTATGTCATTGTACACACATTAGATCCTTGCTGCTATGTAATTGTACACACATTAGATCCTTGCTGCTATGTCATTGTACACACATTAGATCCTTGCTGCTATGTCATTGTACACACATTATATCCTTACTGCTATGTCATTGTACACACATTATATCCTTACTGCTATGTCATTTTACACACATTAGATCCTTGCTGCTATGTCATTGTACACACATTAAATCCTTGCTTCTATGTCATTGTACACACATTAGATCCTTGCTTCTATGTCATTGTACACACATTACATCCTTGCTTCTATGTCATTGTACACACATTAGTTCCTTACTGCTATGTCATTGTAGACACATTAGATCCTTACTGCTATGTCATTGTACACACATTAGATCCTTGCTGCATGTCATTCTACAAACATTAGATCCTTGCTGCTATGTCATTGTACACACATTAGATCCTTACTGCTGTGCCATTGTACACACATTAGATCCTTGCTGCTATGTCATTGTACACACATTAGATCCTTACTGCTATGTCATTGTACACACATTAGATCCTTACTGCTATGTCATTGTAGTACACATTAGATCCTTGCTGCTATGTCATTGTACACACATTAGATCCTTTGTACACACATTAGATCCTTGCTGCTATGTCATTGTACACGCATTAGATCCTTACTGCTATGTCATTGTACACACATTATATCCTTACTGCTATGTCATTGTACACACATTAGATACTTACTGCTATGTCATTGTACACACATTAGATCCTTTCTGCTATGTCATTGTACACACATTAGATCCTTGCTGCTATGTCATTGTACACACATTAGATCCTTACTGCTATGTTATTGTGCACACAGTAGATCCTTGCTGCTATGTCATTGTACACACATTAGATTCTTGCTGCTATGTCATTGTACACACATTAGATCCTTGCTGCTATGTAATTGTACACACATTAGATCCTTACTGCTATGTCATTGTACACACATTAGATCCTTGCTGCTATGTCATTGTACACACATTAGATCCTTGCTGCTATGTCATTCTACACACATTATATCCTTACTGCTATGTCATTGTACACACATTATATCCTTACTGCTATGTCATTGTACACACATTATATCCTTACTGCTATGTCATTGTACACACATTAGATCCTTGCTGCTATGTCATTGTACACACATTAGATCCTTGCTGCATGTGCTTTATACTATAGTGACTTTTTGTTAGTTTATTTTGCGCGATGGAAAAACAAATTATAAAAAACCAGAAATATTCAAAGTTATAAAAATGCAAATGTGTACAATACGTTATCACAACAACCGATAGTCTGATTATTCAATATGAGTGTACTGTGATGCTGTGACAAATTGGAGTCTAAATACTTTCAAACTTGTAATTTGTTTGCCGTGATATTTTATGTTTTATATTTCATTGTGTGTGTGTCTGTGTCTCTGTGTGTGTGTGTGTGTGTGTGTGTGTGTTAGATGCATTAGGATGACAACTCTGTCTAACTGCTCTAAGAAGAAAATTTTGCGATGCCATGATTCCATTCTCGACGGTCACCAATCAAAAACTCGAGCTGTGTTGTCCTCAACGTCGAGTGAAACAAGTCAAATATGTTTCCCAACTCGATCCACCTTTGCCCAAAAATTGGAAACCTATGTGATTTGCAGACGGAGACGTAGTCGTTCTGATTAAATTGAAACAGTTTGGAAACTTTTTTAGTACCTCTACTTTAGAAAAAGAAAACTGAAATCTGTAATTTGATGATTGACGGATTGACTAACCATATGACAATTAAAATCAAACTAAAAGAGTGGTATGCAAAATTCTTACGTAAATTTGCCCAAAATCTCTAGATTTCCCAGCCCAAAATCATAGACGGAATTTGGTCTTCGTTACTACATTTATCAAAAACAGTTGCGAAATTTATAAGCTCCAGTTGGAAATCAAAATGGCCAATAATTCTTACGAAATCACAGAAGCAATCTCAAAACTCTGTCAAATATTACATCAAACGGTTAGTCATAAGGGTGATAACTCTAGCAAAATATTGGGAATATAGTGATAATCAATATGCTCATCTTCCGATAATATTCAATATGTGTACCAAGTTATACAGAATGCAATTGTAAAAACAGCGAGAATAACTGTAATAAGAAATACTGCCAATACACTGCTTCCTGTTGCAAATCATAAAGGGCAATTACTCTGGCAAAAGCACGTGATTAGTATTTGGTCAATAAGATGATCTTCAGACGATGCCAAAATGTCATTCTCTAGTTTCATAGCAGTCGATCAACAAACTGATACATATGTTGGATTACAAATATATGTGACGGATGAACGCAAAAAAGGAATCATATACGCACTACCTCTACGAGGTCGCCAATAAGGACCTCTTCAGACAATAACCGTCTATATATTTGTAATCCATTTTGCAGTTTGTTGATCGACTGCTATGAAACTTGATGATGACTGATGAGGCAGGGCTGTAACCAGTAACCATGAAAATTAAACAGTTTAATGTCCAAAAGTGTTGAAAATTAGTACAAATATGAGTCTGAAAGTTTATAGAAGTTCGCAACATTGCTGTTATTATTTGAAAGAATATGGACAAATAATCAAACTCACAAGTGTATTCATCAATGTTTTTCATTCCAAATATTGCCTTCATGTTTCACGACAAATAATCTATCCGTTAATTTACTGTTGAATCCGCGATAAAGCTGCATTCTCTGATGATTGTTTACAAATTATAAAACCATCTCAAAATGATTTTGGATTACCTAAGTAAACATAACTGCAAGCAAGAAAATAAATAAATATATAGAAATCTACAAATCATATTAGTTTTGACGAAATAATGTGAATATTTGTTCCTTGAACGCAACTTATACCCATGAAAGCTTTATTATAAATTGATAAGGGAAAATGTCGAGCTGATATGTTCGAGCTTTATTATGTATAAATTGATAAGGGAAAATGTCGAGCTGATATGTTCGAGCTTTATTATGTATAAATTGATAAGGGAAAATGTCGAGCTGATATGTTCGAGCTTTATTATGTATAAATTGATAAGGGAAAATGTCGAGCTGATATGTTCGAGCTTTATTATGTATAAATTGAATATGTCGAGCTGATATGTTCGAGCTTTATTATGTATAAATTGATACGGGAAAATGTCGAGCTGATATGTTCGAGCTTTATTATGTATAAATTGATACGGGAAAATGTCGAGCTGATATGTTCGAGCTTTATTATGTATAAATTGATAAGGGAAAATGTCGAGCTGATATGTTCGAGCTTTATTATGTATAAATTGATACGGGAAAATGTCGAGCTGATATGTTCGAGCTTTATTATGTATAAATTGATAAGGGAAAATGTCGAGCTGATATGTTCGAGCTTTATTATGTATAAATTGAAAATGTCGAGCTGATATGTTCGAGCTTTATTATGTATAAATTGATACGGGAAAATGTCGAGCTGATATGTTCGAGCTTTATTATGTATAAATTGATAAGGGAAAATGTCGAGCTGATATGTTCGAGCTTTATTATGTATAAATTGATAAGGGAAAATGTCGAGCTGATATGTTCGAGCTTTATTATGTATAAATTGATAAGGGAAAATGTCGAGCTGATATGTTCGAGCTTTATTATGTATAAATTGATAAGGGAAAATGTCGAGCTGATATGTTCGAGCTTTATTATGTATAAATTGATAAGGGAAAATGTCGAGCTGATATACAATCCTCTGAAAGTAAAACTAGGTTACATGTGACACAATCCAAAATACAATTATGGTCTAGTTAAAAGTTAGTGAAGAAAGTATCATGTCATAGAGAGGTCAAATTACGTAAAATATTATCAGTATAATATCAAGTTAACACCGCAGGATACAGGAAGCACCATGCTCTAGGATCGCAGTATACAGGGATCACTATGCTAAATTTAGCTAAACCTCAAACACCACTATTCCTTTTCAAAGTCTGCTCGCAAACAATGTATTGAGTTTCATTCTTCGACGAAAAGAACCATTAAAAATAATATGAGTATATTTTCAAGCTAAGATTTCCACTTAGCAACTCCGTGGAACGAGGATATATGTATGTCTGCATTTTGACATATTGGCTTTGTGTAGCAGGTACAGACAACATTCCCACATACCTCATCAGAGTAGGTGGTGTATGTCATAAGTGTCTTGCTAAATCAGATATGCAATAAAATCTGGAAGACAAAGAAGTCCCTCATCATAATTCTGCCAATGAAGGGTAACCACCAACTCTGTTCAAACTACCGAACCATCAGTCTGATAATCCATCTAAGTAAGGTCACGTTGAAAGTTCTAATGAACAGACTACAACCCCAAGCAGAGAGAGTCATTACCAAAGGGCAGGCAGGTTTCAAGCGTTAAAAAGTACTATGAAACAGATATTCAACCTAAGCTCGATTTGTGAAATATATCCGCAACATCAACTTGAACTGTTCCCCGTGTTCATAGACTTGAACAAAGCTTTGGACAGAGTGTGGCATTAGGCACTCTCAGCTACCATGAGGAAATTTAACATGGGAAACAAACTCACAAACACGATCCAAGAAATGTACAGAAACTCAGCAAGTGCTGTCCTTGTGAATGGTTAAATTGGGGAGTGGTTCTAAAGAATTGCTAGCGTACGTCACAGCAGTCCTCTTTCCTCTACGCTGTTTACCATCCTCCTGGAGAACACCATGACAGAGGCCATAGAACACCACGAAAGAACTATCACTGTTGGAGAGTCCATCATAACAAACCTCCGCTTTGAGCATGGAATATATGGACTTACAAGCTCAGGGCCCTTATTCACTAAATTCCATAAGTTGCGTAAGAAACTTTACTCAAAATACCCTCGTTTGTCCCTCGTGTGAGTGTTCACTCAATTTTTGATTCACAAAGATCGGTCTCTTACAATTTGGGTAAACTTAGTTGAGAGTTACGTAATACTTAAATAATTGACTTCCGTAAACAATCGTATCGGCTGTATCGACTGTATCGGCTTCTGCATAGGGTGTATTGTGTGTGTTATAACAAATGGATGAAAGTGAAGGAAAGAAAAAAAGGATGTGCAAATTGGACTGAAAAGGAGTAAGTTGTGTTGATGGAGAATGTGTTGAAAGAAAAGGAAGCAATGTTCGGAAAATGTAAAGATTGTGGTGGGGAGGGGTGTTGATCATAAAAGGCATAAAAAGGCTACATTTATAGCATGCTCCATTTCACTTTAACTTTGCTTACATCTTGATTCTATAAATACATATTTTATTAAAATATAAAATTACAGTTCCGTAGTCAGTTTGTCTGGCAACTCACACTCATTTCCAGTGGTTTGAACTTCTGTGAAGGATTGATAGGAAAGACATACATGATTGAATACATAATTATATTTAAAGTTCACACAATTAGCAACATACATTTTCGTGTCTTAATTAAATGATAAATTTTGATCTTTTGATTCTTGACTGATTCGCACATACAACACCTATTTTTGATAATGAGAATTATCCGGTAGTAAAAGGGTATACAAACCAATCACAAAATTATGACACAGACAACTATCTCTGAAAACTATGAAATCGTGTTATGACACAGACAACTATCTCTGAAAACTCTGAACTTGTGTTATGACACAGAAAACTATCTCTGAAAACTCTGAACTCGTGTTATGACACAGAAGACTATCTCTGAAAACTTTGATCCACGCAATTTATAATTCTTAATCTTGCATCACACTACATCTGAAAAAATAATGTACTTGAAAGTAAACAATATGCACAGGTTGTTATACACCACGCAGAATATGCTGAATACATAAATCTTTCTTTTCTAATAGTAGAGTTTTATGACACATTTACCAGCTTTGCTTATTTTGTGCTGGGTCTATGGGAGTAAAGTATCTTGCCCAAGGATACCCCGAAGCAGCCGGCACAAGTATGTAGGTGCGGGACTTCAATCCATAACATGCCGATCATGATTCTAATACTATGACCACTTGTTCGCTGCCACTTATCATCCATTTGTCGCCTTTTTTTAAACACATACGGCAACAATTATGCATATTCTTTTGGAAGCAAAAAGGGCAAGGAAGCATCTTCACATAAATCAACAATTCATATAATATCATGTACATGGACATTGTACTTTGATGGTTTTATATCAAGTCGGTTGCATCCGTGTATTAACAAAGGAATTCACACTCCATTCTTGTGGTGCTATTGTATGCCTTTAATGCATTTTATGTAGGGCATGAGAATATTTCATATTTGTAATCGTCTTTTGTCCAATAATAAACATGTTCTGGTAACTTGATTATTGGACCAAACAGAGGAAATTGCTTTACAAACTTGCATAAACACAATAAAAATCTATAGAATTAATTGTGAGAAAATTCATATTTTAACGGTTATATTTGATAGAGATTACACTATCTAATATATGGCTTTATGCACGAGGTAACTATTCCAAATACGAAACAACCAACCGGTCAACAGATATATATGGGAAACCAAACACATTTTTAATTCTATTTAATTGCAAAGATTGGGATAGTTAAAAGAAATTTTACAATAAAAATACCTAATTTTATTAGACACAGGTATTTGAGCTAAGTATTATTATGAATTTCTTCAAGCCCATGACCTCGATGTTGTCTCACGATGTATGAGGCTCAAATATGTTATTAAGTACACCTTCTTAAGTATTATCTAACTAATTACAACTATTTACATTTTCGTAATATTTACATAATTAGGGGATGCAAACCTTTCATGTAGAATATAATCTTACTCATTTGTTGCAGGTGCCATGATTTGTTCATAAAGGTTCTATCGATACATCTGATGTCATTTTAAAAATCTGTTCAAAAGAAATTTAAGCGAATTCAGTGGTGACATACATATTCAGTAAAAATCATGAATGAAAAGAAATAACATTGAACAACAAATTTAATTAAGTTAAAAATGCTCACGTGTATGAACATGTAATACAATGTTGCTAATAAGTTACACAATGCTCAAAATACATATTCATAGCTATTTACATCTCTGTATATTTAACAATGAACTATATTAAGGTTAGCATAGATTATCAAACAGTGATTTAATTGAATTAACACTAATTTAATTTACGTATTCAAATGATTATTAATTATTGTTGTTTTCTATTGTATCAAACATTTGTGTTTACACTCATGCGCGGAAAATGTATTCAATGTCAACTCATTAACTTCAAAATTCCTTGATGTTAAGACCTCATAGCATAACATGGTCTATTAAATGTGACCAATGTATACAAATTCAATTCCATAACGTAGTAGTATTAATTAATATGTATAACTTTCCTCACACACACACACACACACACACACACACACACACATATATATATATATATATCTATATATATATATATATATATATATATATATATATATATATATATATATATATATATATAATGTGGCACGTCCTATTACCTCGGTATGCTTATTATTATCGCGGCATTTAAACATTTTTGTTCAGTGATGTCATCATGCGTAACATTAAATAACCTGCATGTAAACATAATGTCAGGAAGTTTACATACCCGTGAATGTAAAAAAATTGAAGAATAACTCTATTCAGGATAAACAAAATCGTCGATTTCCTTTCAATGTACAAATTTAAGTAAGTGTAATTTCCCGTTCATACTATATCCAGTTTCAATCCCATTTTGTTTCTCTCTTTTCAGTTATAAAATAGCGCCGAGCACAATGTCTACAAAATCGTCTGCTTCACAATTTAAACAATACAAGCAGAATTGGTGACCTGACTGACGCTCTTCGATAAAAATTGTTATTTATCTTGTGAAAGGGCCCATTAAGGGCGTATTGTCAAACTCGTGAGTTTTGTGTTAGTGTGGGTTCTAAGATCAGTAGTATAAAGGCAAGTTAATGAACCATGTCATCCCTTCAAATTTATAAAGATGTTTTCTAGACATGGGGCATACAATTAAAGTTTACCTGGGTTGGGGTTAAATATAAAAATATACCATGTAATATAACATAAGAATATCATAAACCATAATTAGTTCAAGGATTTATTACAACTTAAGCAAAAAACAGATCTTGATTACATTTGTAAATTTAATGTTGACATTTTGTTTTTAAATGTGTTGCTTTTAAATAATAGTTCCTGATTTTTTAATTTTTGTTTTACTTTGATACTGTAGTTACCGACGGTCACTGTATTTCTCAGTTGCCGCGGTAATAGGACGTTCTCTTTAGAGCGCCTCCCATTTGAGGTCACCTCGGAATATCCAAACTCTTTGGCGATCCCCTTGATCGGAAACCAAAATCATTCACCATGACAAATGCAACACATGTTTATTACTGACGCAATAGGATATAAATTAAAAAGTAAGTATAGTGAAACTTTTTGGGGTATGTTTTCTAGGTAGTACCACGGTAATAGGAAGTACAATAGGTCATGTTGACTATTTTAGATATTCATGTACATAATATAGGTCATGTTTGACTATTTTAGATATTCATGTACATAATGTTTAAATTGTTAGACTGTAATGTTGAGGATACATGTTTGATAAGCACATATATAGTTTGGGCATCAGATGTATGTTTTGCACATGACTGCATGCATCTGTTAAGACCGTCCTATATTAACCGACATCTTCTTCACAGAGAAATATGAAATATATAACTCTTTAATAGGTACTGCTCGTGTATGTGGGCATTATTTATAATATTTACAGACCATACATTCAATGTAGGCAGCACCATTTCTGAAAGCTATCCTCAAGAGATGGGTGTACCTCACGGTAGCATATTGTCAGTCACCATATTCAAGATCAAAATTAAAAGTATTGTGAAGAGCCTTAATCCTGGAACTGACTGTATGCTATATGTCGACAACTTTTTGATCTGCTGCAGATGTATACTATTGAACTCCAACAATAGAAAAGAATTCAGAAATGGACAAAAGAAAACGGGTTCAAATTTTCGAAATCTAAAACTGATGGCATGTACTTTTGCCATTTACACAAAATTCATGATGGTTGTCGTGTTTCTGTTGAGGAGGAGACCAACATTTTAGGGTTATTTTCGATAAAGCAGCTCAAGCTGCACTGCAGTCACCCGTCTCCCGTCTGAATGGACGAGTCCATATACTGACTTCAAATATTGCATTTATAGCCACTATTGTGCTGAAGTGCCTTTAAAACCTACTACTACATAGTAAAACTCCCGACCTTAAAAATCGGGAACTTTCAACATGTAAACCACACTCCTTGCACAATTTCATTGCATACACTTTACTAGATTTTCTCTTTCTTTCTGCAAAGTACCAGTGTCACTGAATAACATTAAGGAGCATGGGGAAAACAATTATAATGTTAGCTGTATTTACTCTGGAGGAAGAGAAACGTTTATCCATTTATTGGTCATCTATACACAGTATGGAGAATGAAATTGTGTACTCAAGAATGAATTAATCAATTATGTCCAGTTCACAACCTTTAGAACGATCTAAAAACAAAACATATTTGAGAAATTAAGGGTCGTACGTAATCATGTAGGTATTCAACACTTGCTAAGGACCATTAATGGAAAGGCAAATATGCACTTAATAATTACAGCACAAATTACCATATTTATTATAATTTATCTTTAAACGTATGCATATATGCATGCCTACATATAATCATAGTTACATGCATACATATAATCATAGTTACATACCTACATATAATCATATTTACATGCCTACATATAATCATAGTTACATGCGTACATATAATCATAGTTACATGCATACATATAATCATAGTTACATGCATACATATAATCATAGTTACATGCATACATATAATCATAGTTACATGCATACATATAATCATAGTTACATGCATACATATAATCATAGTTACATGCATACATATAATCATAGTTACATGCATACATATAATCATAGTTACATGCATACATATAATCATAGTTACATGCATACATATAATCATAGTTACATACCTACATATAATCATAGTTACATGCCTACATATAATCATAGTTACATGCATACATACAATCATAGTTACATGCCTACATATAATCATAGTTACATGCCTACATATAATCATAGTTACATGCATACATATAATCATAGTTACATGCCTACATATAATCATAGTTACATGCCTACATATAATCATAGTTACATGCCTACATATAATCATAGTTACATGCCTACATATAATCATAGTTACATGCATACATATAATCATAGTTACATGCATACATATATAGGTATTGAAAACAGCTTCAAATAAAAAAATCGATGGGATTACATTTAATCAACACTTTTGATGTTTTCTTATTATTCAGTTAAATTTGGGATATTTACTTGGAAGCGAAAACATCACCATATGAACTGCATTTACTTTTGTACAGAAAGATTTACTCTTTAGTCGCTGTGATAACTTTATAATGCTAACTTCTTAAATATTATCGGTCCAATTTTCATAGATTAGTACACATTTACATGAGATGCTAAACTATACAATATATTGGACATAAAGAACTGACGTAGATGATTGTGAAGCTAAATCAATTTCTTTAATTTTTCTGTTCATTTTTAAAAGGTTTACATACCTTTACGATACACAAAGCTATGTAGATATTGAGAATGATAAAAGAAACAAAATTTAAAAAAATTGGTGTAAAAAAAAAAAAAAAAAAAAAAATATCGCTGGAAAAAGGAGCAAAATGATCGTCACATCATTTGCTATTTTCTTTTTCATGTTACAGAAACATGTGCAATTTTTTGGAAAAGTAAATTATGTAAATTTTCCATAAAAGGATTGGACTTGTTTTTAATTTTGACAATTTTACGTTCATTTTCTTTTTTTTCCCTCTTTCAGCAAGTACATGAACATTTTACATGAAGCTCTAATTGATTGATATGTTAGACATATTAGAAATATCTGGCCGGGGTTTTCAAGTGCTCCCGTTTAGGGACAGAATTGTGAGACATTCGGCATTGCCAATATCAAGTGCATCACCCTCAAGCTAACCTTGTCCCATTCACACACACACACACACACACACACACACACACACACACACACATATATATATATATATATATATATATATATATATATATATATATATATATATATATATATATACCTTCAGTTTAAAAGGCTCTGCCTTTTAAATATTCTGTCAGCGTTGCAAACTGATCCACTTTCATTTTAAGTCTGATTTCACAAAGCATACAGTCACTATACATCAAAACTTAGCACTTTGTTGGATGTAAATGTGACCAATTTAATTAATTTCTTATCATCATTACTTTGATTTCTTTTCAGGTAGTCATGATTCTGCAGACAAAGAGCATGTGAATCGAAGATGAATTCAAACAGATTTTGTTTGTTTATTATTGCCACAGTTTTGACCTCTTTTCTTGTGTACGGTGGTTTATACATCTATTTATTCTCAACAGCTTCTCTCAGCTTTGATATAATGAAAAGGCTAACCGACATTAAAATCCAAAGAAGCTTTCCATTTTTGCGATTGTCACGTTACGCAAATGCCGAAGTGTTGCTAGAAAATATCAAGACAGTCACTGTGGAACTTGTCAACTGTAGAAAGTTATTCGATGGAGATCCGCTCGAGATGAACAAGACGTATAAACTTTTGGAAAACTTCAATTATAAAGCTATAAATAACAAGGAGTATATCAGTATGACCAAAAATTGCAGCTATTTTCGAAATATAAGGGGATACATCATGAGTCCACTAACTTCTGTTGAAGAATCTTTCCCGTTGGCCTTCAGTATAGTCATGTATAAGGATGTTTACCAGGCAGAGAGACTCCTTCGAGCGATATACAGACCTCAAAATATATACTGCATACACTTGGACAGAAAAGCCGCACCTGACGTGAAAGAGGCAATGACAAGCATAGCATCATGTTTTAAAAACGTCTTCATTGCTTCGCAATTACATTCTGTCCAATGGGGTACACTTTCTGTTTTAGACGCAGAATTGTCTTGCATGACAGAGTTGCTGCAAAAGCACAAATTGTGGAAATACTTCATCAACCTTACTGGACAGGAATTTCCACTCAGGACAAACCACGAATTAGTGAAAATACTCATTGTGTATGATGGAGCCAACGATATATCGGGCAGCATGGATAGGTAAAGACTTTAAGTATTGTTTGACTTCTTCTATCTCTGACCAGGCTGTGCTAGATACAGGAAGATAGTTTTGGTTCTATTCTTACACTTATCATACTATTGTCAAGTATGGCCTTCATAAAAACATAAATTTTATCTCAATAATCCATATTCAATTTATAATGATGATAAAGGAAAATAATGTAGACATGATTGCGAATAATTGATTGGAAGAGATAAGTAATATTATGACTTAGAAAATCTATAAAAACAAATGACCAGGTTGGTGGGGTTAATCAGACAAAACTTTGACTCTTTTTGCAGTTTCTTTACATGAACTCCACCAGTTTTAAGTGTATAGCATTTAATAGATATGTATACATACACACACTCACACACACACACATATATATATATATATATATATATATATATATATATATATATATATAGAGAGAGAGAGAGAGAGAGAGAGAGAGAGAGAGAGAGAGAGAGAGAGAGTGAGAATTACAAATATACACCAAATTTTTAAATGCGAATAGATCATATTATCATACAGGTTAGCTAATTTTAATTCGTACTCTACGGAGATTCGAACCCAGTTCTACAGGTTACGGCACTCATTGCCTTGCCTATAAGCATCAACCACTATACCATCTCGACTATGCACACATCACCAAAAAATGATGCTACAAAGTCGGTGGCGTAGCAGACACACCCGCATGTCGACCCAGTAATTAATTATCATCTAAGTACACAGTCATTCAGGATTCCTCCGACAGAAATCAAGGTATATGGAGGTTATTATAGAGAATTACAAATATACACCAAACAGAACGAAAAGTGCTATCCCTGGATCCTACAGCAGAATGCTTGATAACATTAACATAATTTTTAAATACGAATAAATAATATTATCATACAGGTTACAGACGTTCAACATTTCTGTTGGAGGAATCTGGAATGAATGTGTACTTAGATGAGAATTAATTACTGGGTCGACATGCGGGTGTGTGTGCTACGCACGGATGCCTATACCACCAACTTTATAGCATCATTGTTTGGTGATGTGTGCATGGTCGAGATGGTATAGGGGTTGGTGCTTGCAGTGTATTTTTCTATATTGTTTTATAATTCTTTGTCCTAATACTCTGTATTAGGCGTTTTACCAATACTTCAGAATAATAAACATGACATTTTCATTATTAAAGATTTTTCTTTCTTTCATTACTTTACGGTTAAACGTTTGTTTAATGACTAACAAAACATTTTCCAGCAGAAGGCAATCCTATAGCCAGAGTTGCACCCTATAGCCAGAGTTGCATCCTTTAGCCAGAGTTGCACCCTTAAATTTTCAGATACAACCTTTAAATGCATGTTATGTCTTGTATGATAAGAGTCGGCACCATCCTCGGATAAGCCTGAAGATTTCCAAACAGCTACTATGTATTGTTTCTTCCATTTTCAATAATTATATTTATGTTGTGTATTTTTGTGATTTTACATGTATTGATTTCCTACCTTTTTCAACATCTCCACATTTTCTGCACTTATTATTCCATATTATTTCATACGTGGGAAAGACTGGTACATGTGGACATGGATTTTATTCTACATTTACTGCAAGTGCAATTCGGATTTTTAATATATCATTTTATTTCTTTTAGAAGATGGTATAAACGATGGAGAGACGCAGGAACACCACCACAAAATATTCGTCCTTTCAAGGGAAGTGTCCACATTGTAGCAAATAGAGACTTCGTCGATTTCCTCATTAATAATCACACAGCACAAGAGTTCTACAACTGGACAAAAAAGACCCGAGTTCCAGATGAGACTTTCTTCCCCAGCTTGAACCATAATCCCCAACTCGGGGTTAGAGGACAATATAATGGTAATTTGGGTGAAATACCATACATACTTCTATCAACCAGTATTGTGTTGTCAGGGAAAGAATTTACCAATCACAAACAGTTTTCTTTTCAATCTAATGTGAACGATTGTCCCTTTCTGGTCCAAAGAGAGCATATTGAACATTTTCTGTAACTGGCTAGGTCGTTAATCACATAATACATGTGACTGGAATAAATTAGTTAACGTGTAATATTGGATGAATGTGATCAGTCGCACAGATCAACGAATAAAAGTAACCTCTCGCTCTAAGATTGGTGGGTACGACATATGTTCCTAAACTCTGTGGGCACAAATTTGAAAGGAAATCTCAACCTTCAAAGAAATTTAATGTCCTTTGATCTGTTGCTAAATTGCAATGTAAAATTGCAATGTAAATATTATACACAATATCAAATCAGATCTTTAGGGTATTTTGGTTCAAGCTCTAATTCTACAGAAAATATACAGCAATTTCATCTAATGCGAAAAGCTGCATTAGCAATTATAGGTCTCTGCAAATCTGTCTGATTTTGTTCCTTTTTTTTTTTTTTTTTTTTTTGTTGTTTTTGTTTACTTTTGCATATTGCAGGATCAAGACCATCTCATGAAGTCAGGTATTTCAGCAGAATCAAAATATGGACGCAAAAGCCTGGAACTGGTTGTCATGGAAAGATTGTCCACGGAATATGCATATTTGGTATTGGTGATCTTCCGCTGCTGAGGACAAAAGATGAATTCTTCTGCAACAAATTCAATTGGAACTACCAAAGTTTTACCCTAGATTGCATGGAAGAGCTCTATTTCAATACAGCAAAAAATGAATATGCAGGCATTAGGAACTTTAACACTTCTGTTTATGAAAAAGCAGATATTGTGAAATACAAAATCAAATAAACGGTGATGGGCGATACCGTCTGAAGTTGTGAAAGGCCTTTCACAATACACCTTCTGGTAACAGAAAATCATCATGCCCTAATCGATTCAGGTAACTGCGTCCTAGCAGTCATAGCCGCACTCAGACATCCTCTTCAGGGTAAAGCTACATTGAGCTATACTTTAGTATTTGTGTGCTTTACCATTTGATTTGGGTATATCTTTGCCACTATTTCTTGTATGTATGGGTAGGGAAAAGTTTTATTTTAGAAACAGTAAAGCTTTTGATGAAAATTGATAAAAAGAGGCAAAAGGCTGCGGTTAACGGCTTCTGCGATACCATAAATTAGTACTGTATGTTACCAACACGTAGATTGTATGGTATTTCATTGTTACTCCCAAAGGTTTGATAACCAATTAATACTATGTAAATGTTTTTAGCATAATTATAGTTATTTAACAAATGCTTGACAGGAACACCGTATCAGAGGGACTGAACAAGACTTATTAGCATTTCCATTCTATTGATGTACCATGAATGTATCTTTCAACATAGGACATTGTCTAAATAAAACGTCCATTTATTCAAATACAGTTTAGCTAGCTTTGCAAACATAATACATGAAGCAAGAATTTTCATTGTGGCTAACTTTATATGCCAAGCTAAAAACAAACAACACAAAAATATGCAATCTTATTTTATTATTCCTATATGTGTCGATCTGCACGCATGGAATTGTTTGTTTGTTTATCGTTGTTTTCTTTACATTCTTATTCGGCTTATAATAGTCAATAGTCACAATTGTTCTGAAAGAGTGAAAGTCATTACAGATTTTCACAACAATTAGGTGCAACCTTTGAAGTTGGTTGGTTTAGTCATTCAAACTTGACTCCCTCATAGTAGTTTTGAAGAAGTATAGATTTGACTTTTAAAAAAAATAGAATGCTTAATGGGTGTTACTGGTTTCACTTTTATGATACATATTGATGAATAAATTACTAAAGATGGTGTATATTCCTACACATGTTACTGCTTGGGACGAAAAATAAGGGCTTTAAATTAGCACATCTCTGAACGTATGAAACAAAAAGTTTTAAAATTGTGTTTCTCTGAAATAACTTTCAATTTTATGTTAGAAGGGTTTGCGTTTGATATAATTATAAAACATACTTTTGGACAAAAATTATTATCCAAGGTAATTTTATCAGTCATAACACCGTTAAATTTCTGAGTAGGTAAGGTCGTCTAAATTTTGTCCACGATTAAGGATAAGACAGTCCATCACCTGATCAGAGACAAGAACACAGCCACGACAAACAAGCCCTAGCTGTTTAGTGGCAGCTGTCTCCAATACAAGGGCCTGAATTCAGAGATATGTGGAATGATAAGAACACAAGACAGGGAAAGTGGTCGATGAGATCAAGTAAAAAAAAATCCTCTAGAATTTAATATCCGGACCGACAACAGGAGACATCACAGGAAGCCAGACCTAGTACAGGTTCACTAGAAGAAACTGAACTACATTACTGATATATCAGTACCAAGAAAGTCTCATTTTGCACGCAAACAATAAGAAAAGTAATAAAATAGAGTAACTTGGCCAGAAGACTTTGAACAGTATGGAAAACTCAAACAGATTGAAATCAATTATAATAGGAGCAGTAAGAGTAATATTTTACAATGTAGGAAACCGTTTGAAGAAGCAAGGGACAGCACTCTATATCTAAGCAGTAGGAACAATGTGGAAGCTTTTTAATATCAAATGCCACAGAGAGTGGCCAAAAAATCCCCCCCCCGAAAAAAAAGAACTGTAGAAGAAAGAAATATTAATAATAATAATGCTAATAACGATGATGATGATGATGGTTATATTGATGACAATGATGATGACTACGACGATGATAATAATAATAATGAAGTAAGTACTTAATTGTTTAGTTAATTAAAACTATTGTCACTAAAAGCAAATGAAATTGATTAAATTTCCGTTCATTAATGAATGAATTTATGACGATAAATTAGTCAATATTAATTACAAATAATACTCTACTGCTATTGCTCCTCTTGCTACTATTGCTACTACTATTACAGTACTGCTACTACTACTACTTTCTAATTATGTTGGATACTAAAATTAGGTTATAAATTAATAAATAAAATAAATATGGTGACACAGCAATGGATATTTTGAATTTTACTGCAACTACTACTACTATTATTATTAGTATTATTTTAGTTCTTCTTGTTGCTTGCAAGCGTAAATATTAGCATTTCGTTTGGAAAAGTTCAATCTTTATAGTCATTTAAACGGGTGTTGTCCACTACTTTTTCATTTAAATGAACACTCCCTTAGCTATGTTACCTTTGTAATACATATAAACATTACAATAACAAGAACAAATGTGTGCTTTGTAACCTTGATAGTTGTGAATCATGACGAGCTCATATTTCCACAATATAATGGGCCCGCTCTCAACATTCATATGGTACGCTAGACGGGACAATAATTGAAACTCTATCACCCACATCATAGTTCAGTCCTTTGTCGCTTCGTGACAACGACACAGCATATGCAAATTGCAGACTGCAGACAAAGCATGAAGACTCAGTCCGAAAAGCGTGATCATAACACAAACTAATTTGAAATGTTTCACACGACAAAAATAATGGTACATAGCTACATTGTGATAAAGTAACCAGTTTTCCAGGAAGTAATAGAAGTATTTCCTGAGTTAATAATAAAGGAACAGTCTCAGTATTAAGAGATACCGTGTATTTGCTTAACACGTTTCGATGGGATAAAAGTATGGTAAAAGCTAGTTGTGTTTTACAAAATAACATTCAAGAGAATACACATGTCTATTTGTTAATTTCAAACATGGAAAAGATATACTAAAGTGTTTCATAAAATATGTAGATTTACAATGATGAAAGCATCAACATCAAAATCATCAATCCAGATAGCAGGATTGTTAAAAGCAGTGCAGCACGGCGAGGGATTACATTACGTATTTGATGTTAATAAATATACGGATCTGTATTTTGCTTAATTTACAGCATTACTCGAAGATATCGTAAACTTGACAAGGTCAATCTACAACGAATCAAGAAAGAGAGATACAGAATTTATGAAAAACAAGTTCGAATAAAAACAGTAAATGATGACTCAGTATATGACTTGGCGGATTTTATACAAACCACAGGAATAACAAAACTGGATATAAATCTTAAATAATGCGTGCGTTTGAGAGGATTTAAATAAGCATTGCAAGCAGCTGAAACGTAGTTCCTGTTGACGATGTGTTATCACTTTGGATTCTTGATAATGCCCAAAGGTAATTTGTCAGTTGTAACATTTTCCTGATGTTTCTATGCCGTATTAAATGGTTGAAAAATAAATAGTATCCAGGACATCTTTACTAGGATTCTGAATGTGTAATTGATTACACAAATATCAATCAATTATGAGGAGGGACAACAATTTGCAGAACTCTAGTGACTCGTCTAACCTGGGGTTAGACTCTAACATCAATTCCGATTTAATAAAGAAATGTATTGTAAAGGCTGAAAAAAAAACTCGTAACAGTACGAAAAGAAGCTGTAGAGGGCACAACAGAAGACAAAGTGGGTAAACATTAGGTAGCGTTACGATGACGAAGATATACACACTGAAGTTCCGCAAATTCTATCAGATGTTTGGATACTCAAAAGGCACATGGCAGTCGCGGAACTCAGACAAAGTCTCGTCACAGAGTGTGGACAAAATCTAATTTACAAGCGCTAAAAAACAATATTGAACATAATGGTTTTAACAGCTACTTTTAAAAAGGTTGTGTTCTTTGGACGAAAGATTGCAACTACGTTCACAAAATACACACAAAGCAAGATTACTAGCCTTTAATATAACCCGTTGCTTTGGTTACACCTTTAATTAACAATACGATTAATAAGCCCACTAATCATAAAACAATTAAAATAACATGTTTAGCAAAGAAAGAAATAATCTATCTAGCAGTTTTCACTGACCAACGTATCACGCCACCAGTAATACCAAATAAAGAAATAATCTGTCTAGCAGTTTTCACTAACCAACTTATCACGCCACCAGTAATACCAAATAAAGAAATAATCTGTCTAGCAGTTTTCACTAACCAACTTATCACGCCACCAGTAATACCAAATAAAGAAGCTGTTACATTTTTGACTAACATAGACAACTCTTTCTTGATACTGTCTAATCAGATGTGCCTTGAGGAGGTAGAAACGGTTATGTGGAGTAG
The DNA here is from genome assembly GCA_029931535.1 of Margaritifera margaritifera. Taxonomy (NCBI): domain Eukaryota; kingdom Metazoa; phylum Mollusca; class Bivalvia; order Unionida; family Margaritiferidae; genus Margaritifera; species Margaritifera margaritifera. The sequence continues at coordinate 252,840 of JAQPZY010001415.1, read as the reverse complement.
CGGAGGTTGAGTAGATGGATCCGGAATAGATGGAGAAGGAGAAACTGTACTTCTTATTAAATTTGCCATAGTCAGAACAATTGTTGATATAGTCATTACTATCGCTGTAGTTATAACAGCTTTATTACACCCTTTTCTTTAAATAGATGTACGAACCACTTTTACCTGCTACAATGCAGAGTGCTAGCATAGATCTGACGTTTCCTTTCTTCGAAATTTGATCTGATGTTCCATCATGTTTTTTTTTCATAATAGAGTGCTTTCTTTTTTATTCTGAGGTTGTTTCTTTCTAAGTTGTAATCAATTTTATGCCATGGCCTTCCTTTATGTCCTCTTTGTGCGGGTCAAGAAGTTGCCATAAAATATTTGCACCTTTGATTGTAGTAACATCTGTAAAACCATTAGCTTAATATGCAGTATTTTCAGACTCTTTCAGTTCAAAATCTCCACCAGCCTCAACCTTGTTTTCGTTATTTAAGCAGCAAAAGATGGGTAAGTAACAGCTAAAAAAACTCAATTGGAATTTATCGAAGACACAAATAACTCCGTATATCCAGAACTTAAAAAGTATCAGTAAGAACTGAGCATCGCTAGTGCAGATGGAACACATTTGGATATAACCTGCAAAGTTATGCCTGAAAAAGAAATAATGGAAAAGAAATAAATCAAGAAAACCTATGAAATCTTTGTAAATGCTAGAGATGATAAAATGTCCAACTCATTCTTAGATGTCGTAATTTACTCTGTGACGTCATTGATAGATTGCTTGCTTAAAGATGACTACATGACAAGGAACAGAATTAAAAACTTCACCGGATTTCGTCATTTAAGCCAAGTTTGCCTCTACCTATACTGAGTGATATTTTGAGAATATTTAGACTTCAAGAAGACAGTAGACATCAAGGAAAAAAATGTGAAAAAAACATGTTGCACCAACATGTAAATGAATGTTGAAACAAATGTTTGATAAAATATTTTGTACTGTCTGATTTGTTCTTGATGCATTTGTGCATTTTGCTATACTTATTACAATAGTCATTGCCACAGGAGTAGCTTTTTGCCAGGCAAAAAAGTCTACAACTCAAATTCATGTGTGCTCGCACAATTTCCTCAGTGATGAAGTTAAAAATTTTCAGTGATTCAACTTCTTTCTTGTAGTATCATATATCGTCCTTGAAGGTATTTTTTCATGCTTGGACATGTTTTTGCTTTTGATGGCTATCATGCATCTGGTAAGGGTCCAGTGGAAACGTTTTCTTTGTTGATCAAGACTGGAAAGGTCAAAAACTGCACGTGGAATCATGTGATCCATGTAAAGGGCATCACCACTCATACCTTGGTGTTTGATAAAGTTTAATAACCTTCGTTAGAAGTCAACAGATGGTACAGAACGTATCTTTAATGTCGTGTTTTATTTGATGTTCTGTCTCAGTGCTTGGAAACTTCTACTTCTAGCCAGCTGTGATATCCTGAAGTTATTTATTTTTTAAATATATTTTTTTGCTACCCCAGAAATATAATGATGCCAAAGTTGGGAGCTTTGGGATCATAGTGTACATATACTAATAGGAGGTGATTCATTAGTATACAGTTTAAATGCTTCAGTGTTTAATATATCATAAAGATCAAACAGAAATGGCACATTGCAAATACTGCAGTGTTTACTACTTTGGGACCGTATTAATTTGATACATATAGGAGCATATAATTTCTAATAATTGGTTTGTATATCTTCACAGTCTTTTGGGTTTTTGTTCATAAATACGGGTTACTGTTAATAAACCCATTTAAAATATATATGGGTTCTAATTATTAATATAAACAAAACGGAATAAAGAAGAAAACACAAAAAACTAGAAATAAAAAGGAGAAACAGATGTGTGCATGTATATACGCACAACAGGATCTCACATACTTCTTATATATGGATATTCAAATATAATACGATTTTGTGTTAATCTTATCAAGGTAACATTTACACAGAAATTGTTTAAATGTAAAGAAAAGGTCAGAAATAAATGGCTCAGTCAAAAGCAAATTAACATGTTTTTCTTGACACACCAATAGTTTTATGAACGTAAGGTTATTCAACAGATTAGTATGATAACCATTACTATGGAACTTTTTCCATTCACTATTTCTATATGCTTAGTATTTATCGACATTGAAATAAAATTTAGGTAGCTTTTTAAAACACGCCAATTAGGCTTTTCTTTATAACATCTGCATTTATAAATAAATTGTTTTGCTAAAAGAGTAAGTAAAGTTATTACATCATCAGAATTAGTTTTCTCTTCGTTTTCGAATATTAAATTTTCCTTTGAGAAGCTAAGTTGTTGTTGTGACAGCACTTTCTGTTGATTCATAGTAACATGTCGTTTACAAATTCCTGTAATATGTGACAATCCCAGAAAAGATGAGGCATTGCTTCAGCATGTAACGTACTCAGAGATCAAAGATCATTTGTAACAATCTTGACTGTTTTGATTAAAGTATTTGTCCCAAAGTTCTGTGTAAAATCTTCAATGGCATCAATTTAAGGTTTGGGCACTTCGTGATTTTTATATCGAAGCATAAAAAATTGTTGCCTATCCTTCCTGCTACATTACTAAACTGAGCATTACATTTCGTTGTAGAAGTTGGTTGTCATCATTTCCAATTAAGTTTTATAAGGCCTTTAGGCCCATTTTTATGTTTGACTATAGTGTCTGCCAAAACATTTATAACAGATTGATATAAACTACAACCCCAATTGAAATTAAATTTCCTTTGCAAGGTTTTATAGCCGTTTTATGCTTTGAAAATCTAAAAAGTTCGAGCTAAAGGAGAATCTACATTTGAATTTTTATTATTTTTTTTTTTTTAAACATATCCAGGAACCTTTTGTATTAACGAAATCAATAACATAGACGATACCTTTCGGAAATCACATTTTGTTAAATGCACTTGTACCTTCTATTTTTGTGCTAGGATTATACCGCACAAATGTTTGCAAAATTATTCCGGTGAATTAACCTGAATTGATTGATATAATTCTGAAAAAGCGCTACAAAGCATCTATCCAAAATAGATTAAAATTGTTCTTATATACTTAACAAAATATGTTCCAGAAAAGAATAAATGATCAATATTAGGTACCAAAAGTTGTAATAGACTTTTCTATTTAGATATCCCAGACAGAATTTTAAAGCATGTTTCAATGCAAAAACGTCTTTCAACCTTCCCCATGGTAACCTTTTATTTCAATTTGTGGTTGTATTTTATCTTTTGCTCCATTCCATATACACTTAGACAACAGTGTATTCAATGCATAAATTACCCGTTCCGATGAATTTGGCAAGTTTAATAAAAGGTGAGAGAGTGTCGAGATCGACAGACGTTTTGTTACTGCTATCTTTCCAAATGGTGTAACAACGCGCTTGCTCTGTTATTATAATTAATTTATTTTTGATTTCTCTAATTTTAAAGGGAAAGATAAGAACTGGATTATTATCTAAAATACCTGAACACTTAAGACCCAATAAACTTAGTAGTTGCATTCCCAATTAAAGTTTGTATTCAGGACAGAATTTCCATTTGCTGTCTGTTCTGCTTAAAAACCATATTACTTTTTCTATATTATCATTAAGACCGGAGAATTTAGAATATTGACATAAAAGATCCAAAGCAGATTTCAAAGACTTTTCTGAACCATCAAGAGTGATTGATGTATCGTCTGCGTAGTGAGAATTATCATGACATGCACCCCAACATTTATTCCATTAATTATCTTATTAATATGAACCACAATCTCCACACACAAAATAAAATTCTATAGGGAGAGAGGGCCGCCTTGTCCACACCATCTTTTAATATAAAACCATTTAGATTCTTGACCATTAATACTTACACGTGATTTCATATTAAATAGAGTTTAATTCATTTTATAACTAATTTCTCAAAATGAAAAATATCTTTACTGTTGTCACGGAATTGTGTATAATGTTTATGCATTATATATGAACGAAAATGTACTCGGGTTTCGTGCTGCGTACAACGTTGCCCGAGGGTGGTTTATTTTTCAGCGTTAGTTATTTCAAAATACTGAGTTCGGTTCATCCAGAGCTGCACAAGCAGAGAGCCCGCAGTGAGAAACCCCTTTACCTCTAGTTCTCTGGTTGTGCATTTCCACCACAACCAGGGAACTTATAGAGTAATATTTTGATGTATTATCACAAAACAACCAGTTTTGTCAGGAAGCTGTGCACTTTACGGGAGCAATCTTCAGCTGTAGAGGTATGTGAAATATAACTTCTATTCTTTCTTGCTATCCGTTTTATGTGATAGAATTGTTTGATAGATTTAACGTTTGTGAATGTATTCTCAATTTTACAGATAATCAGATCTATGTCACATAACGCCATGCTATCAGATAGACTATAGTCTGTTTCAAGTTAGACACTTTTATAACTAAACAGACAAATTGAATTCAATTATATGCTGAATGCATTAAATGTTGAATAATGTTCGAGTTCTTACATTCCAGTGAGTTTATTCTTGTCGGATACATATTCATATACAAACGTCATTATTATAAAAATAATCTCGTACAATAATTATGATGAAATGATTTAATGTGCAACGAAGCGAATTGATATGCGCTCATGCGTATTGTATATTATTGTATTCGTACTTAACCGTGTCTCATGTACTACATGACTCAGTCATTATATTTTTAGCTGTTTTGGTGACGGGGAGTCGTAGAACTCTGTGGGGTTTTGTGTAACCCATATGCTGTGATCGATGGTGACGTTGACTGAAAGGACTGTATTGGTTTACTGGCAATGAAGAAACAAAGCTTAGGGACCTACGGGACTGTATGGAATAAAGAGGCTCTTGATGGATCCTTCGGCAGACTTGGAGGGGCGGGTGAGGCGTGGTGTCTTCTTGACCATTCGACGAGAGCTGTGAAACCGGAAGTATATCGTAGTCGTCAACTGGACGCTACGAGATACATATGTTCCATTTTTGAATCAATATTATTCAATATCACAATACGAGTGAGATCAATAATTCAATATCGCTACATGAGTGAAAATCAATAATACATACATCCTAATTGTGGATAAAACATACATTATTCATATTTTTGTACAAATTCTATACTTTGGTCACCCTTGGTGATAGAATCATACATTATTTATGTTGTATATAAATTCTATACATTGATTTTCCATGGTGATAGATCTATATATCAATCATATTTGTTTATAAGTTCCATAAGTTCATTTTTGTTTAATTACTCGTTGAAGTTACATGTTGTGATTAGTTACATTTAGGAACGATATCATTCCCTTGTATCAGTTGTTGAACTCGGTGCGCATTATCCTGTTAAATCCATTGTTGTACTTTATGCACACGAGTATGGTGTTAGATTCCTTCATTGTTCAATTACATTGTAAATAAACATCTCATTCACGAAATTGCTTTCAGTGTCTTCTCTAAATACAATCCCAACCCGGCTTCACCCTGTTACAAGTGAATCTATGTACAACTACGCAACAAAATCAAATGCTTCTAAAGAATCGATCAAAAAAAGGAGCAGCCGAGGAATTGCATGCTTTCTGGTACAAAACAACAACTCGTATAATTTTCTAATGTTCTCAATAATGTATCTCTATTTAAAAAAAAAAATAATAATTTATAAACAATGATCCTTGTGTATATTTCGAGGGAGTATTGTTGTCCTCTTATTTGCTATATAAGCAGAATCAATGTTATATGACACATTTAGAAGTGAAATAGGTCTCCAGTGTGAAATATTTTGCTCAGGCTTGCCACCTTTTGGTATACAAATTAAGAGTTCTGAGTGATACATAATTCCAAATGTTCATATCCAGAATTTATTGCTTTCACCAAGTGTAACCAATATCTTTCTAAACAAGTTATACAATTCTACTGTGATACCATCAAATCCTGGGCTTTTTCATAATGCATTTTTCGGAGAATATTAGTGGCTTCTAGACTGGATATATGACCACTCACTGAATCATTCTATATATTATGTAATTTCGGAATATCAGAATAATTAAGAACAGTCTCAAGATCAACAGGCTCGATTTAGCTTTTTTTTTTTCTTTCATTTATTTATTTACAAATTGCTGCAGTCAAGTTTAGCTTCTCCAAAATTTCTTCTTAAGTTTCTTATAACGATCCATTATATTTGGCAAGGGCGTGCATCATTTTACTAACAAAGTTTGTTTTCTAGAGAACAGAAGTATTTGGATACTTTCTTCCCTCCTCAATCCATTCAGATCTTGCCATAACCATTGCTCCTTTTATTCTCTTCTGCCTAATCTCGTCAAGTCCTCTCCTTTTTCATCTAATGTTGATAATTCGTTGCATAATTTCTTTCTTCTAAAATCTGTATCTCTTTAAGCATTTGTTTTTCTTGTTATCTTGAATTTTTTTCTTGAAATAAGAAAATTATATTAAAATTCATCAAATTTGAAAATTCATCAAATTTCTAACAATATTATCTCAAGAAAATGTTGGTCATTAATAAGGAATTTCAAATCAGCAAATGGTATATTTACAAACATAACGGATTGTTCTGCACAATTGTACTGGTGTTTTACATTTTTAATGGTCTCTTGTGTTGTGCATTCGGTGTCTTTGACCAGTAAATTATACATTTTCCATATGTTTTTCTTCATGTTTCCTTTTGAAATTTATTTGTATCAAAGAATGATCAGCTCTATGACCTAGTTCAAAAATTACATTTTCAACTATAATAAATAGATCTTCGAATAGACGTATCTAAAATAACTTCTCTGCCCAGGGATTAGTCATAATATTATAATTAAAATTGGGTGAGTCTGGATCCATACCTAAATTCAAGTGTCCTCAAATTACATGATATTAACGTATTTTTTAAAATCTCATGCACACACACACACTTCTAGGCTATCTTTATTTGATCCATGGATATTTATTAAATGTGAATCTGTAATTATCAATAGTTCTATCCATAATAAGTTTATTTCCCATGTTGTCTTTCTTTTGTTTATGTAAGATAAAATGGAAACTGTTGGTCAATAATATAGCAACACCTTTATATTTAGTAGAATATGAACTAAAGAAGCATTCAAGTCCTCCTGTAATTGTTATAACATAATCACTTTTGTCGGTGAAAGTTGTATCATGTAGAAAATTTATTTCGAATACGTTTGTTTTGTTTTTTGTTTTTTTAGGAACGAAAAACATCAGCCTTATCCCAGAGATCTCAAGTTCCTGGCAATTAATTGTTTTTTTGTGGACCCCTCTTAGACTTCTAGCTATGTTAAGCTATCAGCCCTTAAGGTGTCCCCCTTTGTGCCGAAATGTTTTAAAGGTTTTTTTATATCTGTTTGTACCCCCATAAAGTCTGTTGTTGTGGGTTTTTGAAAAAAATCAAAAAGAATTTTGAAAAGAAAATTTTATTGTTACTTTTTAGACTAGGGTTCCTTTTTGTATATTATTTTTGAAGGGCGTACTTGATTTGAAACCTGTTTCCAGGTTCCCAATCGTTCCACCCTAGGCCTAAAGAATTTACTCCATGGCTTGTACTCCCCTCCTCAGGTATTGCCCTTGCGGCTGGTTTCCTAGCCATGTTATAAAGGTTGTTTTCAGTGATCCTTGCCATGGATCTTTTAAAGTCCAGTGTATGCTATATGTATGTTGCTATATTGTGTTATCGTGTGCTATAAACCCCTGTATTCTTGTTTGGACTGGCTTTTTAGTTTCCAAATTTTGTTGTAGTTGTTAATTACTTTTAAAGAAAAGATAAAAAAAATATATACATATATATAGTTCCAAAATGTATAATCTCTTAAAGGAGATTAAAAGTTGGGTGCTGGTGGCGCAAAATTTGTTGGCCCATGTTGGAGGTATTATGGTTTGCAGATTTTATTGGTACCTTTCCTCCATCCATAGGCCATACTTGTGCTCCCCCTGTGTCCTTTTGCTCTGGTTTCTAATACCATATTAAATATTTCCAAATTATATTTCTTATTTATGCTATGCAAGTACACAAAAAAAAGAAAAAAAAAAAAAGAAAGTATGGTTGGTTTGTGTGTCTGAGATGCGTGTAGGCATGATAGAATTTCGCAGTTGTTAGTATATGTTCTTGTTTTCCCCTTGTTTTCTTGTTTTGTAATGTTTATATCGGTTATGCCTCATTTTTCGGGTACTCTGATGTGACCCTTACTGCTTCGCGTTAGCCCTGTAGCCTCGGTGTCACTCGTCCTCATATCCTACTTTGAGTTACATACCCCCCCCCCCTGTATTTAAATCTGCTTCCATTTTTGTTCCTATCTGTTTGTTAGATTATGTTAGCACTGCGAAGTTCTTGTTAAATGTTATAAAACAATGGTATACATTTCTAATTTACCTTTACACTTTTCAGGGATGAGGGGTCCAGCTCCTTTTAAGGTACTCCCTTTAAGAGGGAATTTATCATTCGCCCTCATCCCGCTAGTGTTTTATCATCTATTCAAGTATACAATCTTATATTAGATTATTTTAACAAGTTTTAAAATCCTTCTACCACTCTATAGCATTTTATCATATTTCTTGTAATATACTCTACTATGTTATCATATAATTTTTTATTCCTTATATTATGGGTATATAAATAAGTTTTCTTCCTTGTACACTCCATTTTCCCTTTTTATCATATTGATTATTGAAGCCCTCTCCTGTTCTGTATCCTTACATTTTAGGATTACATGTTTTTTTGTGTATAACGCATTTTTACACAAAGGACATTTTATTATTACAGGTGATATATGCCTTTTAAAGGCCACATCTCCCGTCAACCACACATCATGAATATATTTATATACTAAACTTTGTTTATAATTTGATTTAATCCCTTTCCATTTTTTTCCATATTGCCCCCCATTGTTGCCCCGGATTTTCTTTTTGTACCTTATGTATGGCTTGTTGGTTTACACCCTTCATTATGTTTATATACGTTAAAATATCTTTCTCTTCTTTCCATATTTTAATATCCCCCCTATATTTCATGATAACATTTTTTATTGGAAGCAGTTTCCTCGGTGGTTCAATTGTTTTAATTAGTTTATTATTTCTATATATTTCAGGCATATTATTAATAAGAAATCCATAATTATATATATATAAAGCCGCCCACACGTATTCCTTTTTCCCCCATACGTTTCTTATTCTGTTTATAATATACGCTCTTTTTCTATATTTCAGGTATGGTATACCCAATCCTCCCTCTATTTTGGATTTATATAGATTCTCTCTTTGGAGAAGGTGCATCCCCCCTCCCCATATAAAATGAATTATCTTTTTATCTATAATTTCTAACCATGTGTCCTTAAAATCAATAATTTGCATAATATACCACAGAGTGCTGTATATATAGGTATGTGCTACTTGTACCCTTTCCATTATATTTAAAGGTGTACATATCCATAAGTCAATTTGTTCTTGTACTTTATCTTTTAAAACATTAAAATTAGTTTTTCCAGCGTTTTTCCCAAAATACACCCCTAAAGCTTTCACTTTTTGTTTTATTAATTCTGGTGGTAAACCTGGGTGATTCCCACGCCAATTTCCTATTAAAAGTATTTCAGTTTTCATATGATTAATTTTTGATCCCGATGCTTTCCCAAAATCAAAAAATTCTTTTTCCAAATGTTTAAAAGAAAAGCCATCGTTTTTAAAATTTGTGCAGTCATCTGCATGTTGAAGCATTTTAAATTCCTTTTTTATATTAGGTATTTTCATTCCTTGTATATTTCGATTATTATTTATTTTAATACATAAAACTTCAATTGCTAATACATATAGCAGCATAGACAGGGGACATCCCTGTCGTACCGACCTTTCAATTTTAAAACTTTTTGTTTTGGCTCCATTGATCTATACTACCGATGTTATGTTTGTATACATTACTTTGATCCATTTACAAAAGATGGGTCCAAAACCATAGTTTTTTAAAATATTCTCTATATAGCTATGTTCTACACGATCAAACGCTTTTTCCTGATCATACAGAATCATAGCTCCTTTCTCTCCTTTATTCTCTATATACTCTATTACATTTTGTATATTTAATAGATTATTTTTAATACTCCTCCCCTCTTCCCCACAACTTTGATTTATATTTATTATTTTACCCATACACATTTTAAGTCTATTAGACATAATTTTACTTAAAATTTTATAATCCGTATTAAGTAAAGAGATCGGTCTCCAGTTTTTAAATCTTGTATATCCCCTTTCCCTTTATATATTACCGTGATTATTCCCTCCTTCATTTTACCTGTCATTTCTTTATTTATCAAGATATTATTATATACATATTCTAAAATTGGAGTTATTTGTATTTGGAATTTTTTTATAAAAATCTGCAGTGAGGCCATCTGAACCGGGTGATTTACCTTTATCTAATTGTATTATAGCTTTTTTAATCTCCTCTGCTGTTATGAAGTTTTCACATATATTTCTATGGTCTTCATCTATTTTTATAAATTGTACATTCTTACAATAGCTATCTATTTCTTCATACCTTATGTTTTGCGAGGTATACAACTCTTTATAAAAATCATGTATTTCTTGTAATATTTCCCCCTTTTCCTTAAGTATTATATTATTTTTCTTTAGAGTTTCCATGTTTTTCCCTTTTCCCCTCCGTATTTCCTCCCTCCTATATATTCCCTTTGCTTTTATGTACATACTATCAAATTTCCCCGCTCTAATTTTATTACCTGCCCTTTTATATTTTTGTACATTCTCATATTCTTCCTTATATTTATCCTTTTCCTCTTCACTTACATCTTTATTTATACATATATTTTTATACCTTTGTTCCACCCCCCTTATTTTATCTTGTTTTATAGTACTAAAGAATATGACTACGTTACAGTAGTATAATATAGGAGTCAAACAAGCCGGTGTCTCCTCTGATCCGTGCAATGATAACATTCCCCAGCCCATTTGATTTGCAGACTACTTTTAAACAAGATATAAACACAATAACTTTAACATTTACAACGCCACTGTCGCCAAATGATAACTATATTTTCATATCCTCTCTACAGGTGAGACTCGAATATTTTTCCTATGTCTAAAAATACATTCTGTATTTTGCATTTACTTCTGAATGCCATTTTAACCCAAAACCTCACATCTCATCCCTACGAGTCTGTCATAGGCATTTGACATTTCAGTTATGTTTTCTGCTTTAGGTTTGTCAGAAGGAAGAGTACATATTAAGTATTGTAAGGAACGAGTATATATTAAGTATTGTAAGGAACGAGTACATATTAAGTATTGTATGGGACGAGTACATATTAAGTATTGTATGGAACGAGTAAATATTAAATATTGTATGGAACGAGTACATATTAAGTATTATATGGAACGAGTACATATTAAGTATTGTAAGGAACGAGTACATATTAAGTATTGTATGGAACGAGTACATATTAAGTATTGTAAGGAACGAGTACATATTAAGTATTGTATAGAACGAGTACATATTAAGTATTATATGGAACGAGTACATATTAAGTATTGTATGGAACGAGTACATATTAAGTATTGTATAGAACGAGTACATATTAAGTATTGTAAGGAACGAGTACATATTAAGTATTGTATAGAACGAGTACATATTAAGTATTGTAAGGAACGAGTACATATTAAGTATTGTAAGGAACGAGTACATATTAAGCACGGTATAGAACGAGTACATATTAAGCATTGTAAGGAAAGATTACATATTAAGCACTGTCTGGAACGAATAGAAAGTTATAACGAAACCCTTGCTTCCAAGGTATCTGAAGACACCCCTCCAGCAATCTGTGAAGATGTGTTAGATTGTCCTATTTGGGAACACTCTGCATACACTCTACGTGATTAGCTTCACTCACCCGGTCAAAGAATGATGACCTTTCTTGTTATAGGTTTATTAGAGAGCAATATTAATTATTAGATATAAATGATCTCGGGTGTTTTTTTAACATTGTCAATTCCAGAAGGAGCCCATACCAGTCAGGTATGTATCTATATGGGCAACTCTATACAAAAAACAAGTATGTATATATATATATACACACACACACAAATGTGAGAACCAGGTTGATGATGTATATAAAGTAGACAACACTGGAAAGTACCTACTCGCGACTGCTATTAGAAGTTATGTCCCTTTCATGGTAATTAATTGTTAACAAAACATTGGATTTAAAAAGACAGCATTTCTAGTGCTTTGCGCGATCTTCCTTTATTCTTTATACCTTCAACATTTTCCTTTTCCTGAAAACTTTTGGGTATTTTTTCATCCTTGAAATGAATTTATAAACAATAGGTCTGTTGACATCATTGTCAGATCTGCCAAGTCGATGAATTATGCTGACATTACTCTCTTTAAAGGCCATACCAAATTTAGTCTAAAGTAGATATACTACTCTTCGTACATCTTTTCGGGTATATTGTTCTAATTCCTTCAAACTGTCCTTCAGTACTTGTTTTAACAGTTTGAGGTCTAGTAATGTAGGTGGATTTTTATTCTTTCTCTTTCTTCAGGACTTTGATTCTACAACACAAGTTCTTACTCTCGATTTGCATAGCAACGATTTTGTCTCTCAAGCTGTTTCTCTCTTCTTTGATTTTTGAAATCTTCCTACTAGATCATCATGTATTTCCTTTATCTTTTGCAGTGATGCTACTAGTATTTTTTATTTTTATTTTTTGTGACGAGAAGATTGATTTTGGAGTCGATATAATTAATACCAGACATTCTTTAGCGTATACAAAGAATAACGTCTGCAAAAGGCAGTGCATATTTTAATTCTGCGCGCCGTTGTTTATATGTCATCAGTTGTGAAATCTCACAAATGTCATATAGAAAAGCTAGTGGAGGAAATGGAAACACAAAATGCAATTTACCATAGATGCAGAGATTGCATAAAACAAACAAAACTAATGAAATTAATTCTAGAAAATGAACATGTTAGATTTCGAAATCAATAGGTAATTACATGCGAGTTGGAGAAAACAGTAAATCATCTTGGATCAATGTATTTACACCATTTTGAACTAATTGCTTTATGTTAAATAATGGACTTCATACTAAAATTAAAATTAAAATAAAGAACTAACTTGTATAGCATCTTACCCTTGTCCTGAAACTCAATTGAACTCACCCGTGAACCAGTCATTTTCTAAACTATGTAGTAAGATACAAATTTCCTACATTCAATATCAATGTTTCACATACAAACCATCGAACATTTAAAAAAAAATACACTCTAAAATTTGACGGGAATGAATCCATCAAAAGGTACAGACCACAGTGTGATGTGAAATATTATTAGAATAAACTAAACTGGACTCTATCGATAGAACCATATGGTTGCAGTTTTTCCTATTGGCATTTGACAGACAAAAGCATACCAGGGAACGTATCAGGTAATGTTTCAGCTACTGTTCCAGAGTTGGCCAAATCAGTTGACAAATTTCACGTTTACTTCTAGATGAAGAAACTGCTATCAGAATGTAAAATACCCTACCCAAAGACGATACATTCAAATGGACTGATAACAAAATATATTTGAACAAATTTAATTAGATCTTCAAACAATTTCAGAACTCCACCACGGGGCATGAATGGAGATACATTAATGGCAAAAATAAATCCTTGATGGATAATGGGACAGATGAACATAACACTGTTTGCCAAGGTTTTGTAGGGCCTACTTATGCTGTTGTGTTCGCTGCCTGCAAACGTAAATCTAACTATGGGGCTGTTAATGTTGAATACCCGAGAACATTGTCAGATGATGAAATGACTTCGATGGCGGACAAAGAAGAACGAACAGGGTGGACTTACTTCTTTCTGCAAGACAATAATGGCCTGACATAAGATGGATTATCTTGATTGAATCAAAGTATTAGATGAATTAAATGAATTAAAATTTGATTCTTCTTTGAAGTGATTTGGTAACCTATTCCAAAGAATGTCAGCTGCATATCTTAAGACTTTTTGCTTTATGTTGACGTATTAATCATTTGGACATCGAATATATTTGAATATCTAAAATTGTATTATTGCTTTTAAAATATATCAAAACATCCAAACATTTATTCCGAATAGTAAAAGTCTCTAGAGCCATTGACCTGCGCACCTTGAGGGTTGGCATTTTTGCCTTAAATAAGAGTTTATAGTAACTGCTGGTGTAATCGTCATGTATAAATCTACAAGCATGATCTTATATTTCATCAAGTTTAGTACTGTTGTTATCACTGCAGAAGTGCCAGCTAAGAGACAGTAGTTGAAATTGGAAAGGATAAAGCTATGTAAAATTGTTTCTTTTAGTCTTTAACTTTTGACCAATACTTTTCAAGAAATGTAATTGCCTTTAATGTTTTCTGCATAATTTTTAAAAAAAAAAAATTTTTTGTACATGTGAATCGAAATGCAGTTGGTAGTCAATATCAATTCCTAGTAGACTGACAATTTTATCACAGTTTATGGCAGCACTGATTATGTTAAGTACAGGTTTCAAACTGAACGTCCTTTTACCCACAGCTGGTGCGTGAAACGTATCAGGGTTGGGTTGCATTTTGCTTGCGGTGAACCCGTCAATCAGAACGTTGGACTTCGTTTTACGTGAGTCAGTCAAAGTGTCAAAAGTCCGGCGAGGTAAAGGGCATGTCATCAGCATAATTTTATAGAAAGCCATATTTAATAAAGTAAAAACTATCATTGATAGAAACATTAAAAAATTAAGGTGCAAGGATTGACCACTGAAGAACCTTTTCTTAATTTCAGTCCATCTACTCAAGACATTCTGCATCTTCATTTACTGCTTACGATTTGACAAATAGCTCAATAAAAGGCCTCTTGTGCTATCTGATATACCAAAATCCCTTAGCTTGCAAATGATAATATCATGATCGACACAGCAAAAAGTCTTGTATAAATCCTTCACAACTGCGGCTAAATATTTGTTTTCGTCAAGAGCTTTATTCCAATCTTAAAGTAAACGTAAACGAGTCGTCATGCATCCATGACCTTTTGAAAAGCACCCATATCTTTTTCCCAAATCAGAAAAGAAAGCTCAGGCATTACAAAAAAACCTCATTCTTTTATACAAATATTTTTACCAGACCCTTGTTTGGTGGAGATCTTACAAAGTCACGCTAGAGGTCTGTTTAAAAGAAGTAAATATTTGTATCTGACATACTCGTCAAACTCCTCACAGTGGGTTACCTTCCTTTGCAAGAATAGTGTCAATGCCATAGCGATGTAACTTTGGTTTGAAAATACCACCTGGAGAATATGTTACGCTATCATAAGTGTATAGCACTCATTTTTAAGAGCATTTTCTGCAGTCTTGTCTCTACAATAGCTTTAGTGCAGAATGTGAAGATTTTGCCTAATACGCAAGAGGAAAAAGTAAGAAATCCTTTATTTGCAGAGATAGAACACAGGGCTGACGACGTTACAAGATAACACGTGACAGACATCACAATATACCTATAACGTGACTGACACGGAATGAAAACCCACGAAAGTCGATATTTTTCCTAAAAAAATATACCATAAAAAGAAAATCTACGGGTTATTATTTTGTTTTTTGGAGTAGGTATAAGGACGTATTTTTTAAATGAAGTAGACTCTTGTGACAATACAAAATGTTTCCACTTCGTGAGTGAAATATTTCCTTATAGCTGCTGGATATGAATTCGTTATTCAACCATACAGATACTTAAAGTAAGATTTATGTCTTCAAACGTATATGTATTAACTTTAAGTTTGTAAAAAAAGGAATTTAAATGCAACGTATTACTTAACAAATGAAGGTATGTAATAAATAAAGTAGGGAGTGTACTGTCATGATATTGTGGTCTCGGCATTAGACTATCAAATGCGTAAAGAGATTGTATAACTGCAAACAATCTCTGTTGGTTTGACTTTATATTTCACAAACAATGCACTTTCATAAACAGAAGTGTTAAAATAAAATTTTTTAAAAGGCACGTGTATATGCAAAATTAAATGTCACACCTCTAAGTTATGGTTCAAAGGGACTTTTCCTTCGAATGAAAAAAACAATGTCCATATTCATAGACAACTTTCAGTGGAGGTCAATGCAAAAAACAATGTCCATATTCATAGACTACTTTCAGTGGAGGTCAATGCAAAAAACAATGTCCATATTCATAGACAACTTTCAGTGGAGGTCAATGCAAAAAACAATGTCCATATTCATAGACTACTTTCAGTGGAGGTCAATGAAAAAACAATGTCCATATTCATAGACAACTTTCAGTGGAGGTCAATGAAAAGACCAATGTCCATATTCATAGACAACTTTCAGTGGAGGTCAATGAAAAGACCAATGTCCATATTCATAGAGAACTTTCAGTGGAGGTCAATGAAAAAAACAATGTCCATATTCATAGACAACTTTCAGTGGAGGTCAATGAAAAGACCAATGTCCATATTCATAGACAACTTTCAGTGGAGGTCAATGCAAAAAACAATGTCCATATTCATAGACAACTTTCAGTGGAGGTCAATGCAAAAAACAATGTCCATATTCATAGACTACTTTCAGTGGAGGTCAATGAAAAGACCAATGTCCATATTCATAGACAACTTTCAGTGGAGGTCAATGAAAAGACCAATGTCCATATTCATAGACAACTTTCAGCGGAGGTCAATGAAAAAAACAATGACCATATTCATAGACAACTTTCAGTGGAGGTCAATGAAAAGAAGAAAAGATCGGAAAATCATACGTTACATAGTAACATCAACATTTATTTTTCATTATAGAAATTCATTTAACAGGAAACAAGGACATAATGCAAATGAGACGATGTAAATCAGGCCCTACAGTATCATAGCATTTTAGCACGAAAGAATGAATCAAGCCCATAGGCCTAAAGTCATATTTGATACTTTACAAAATTATTTTGAACTTTATAAAAGAATGAAAGTATGGAAAATTCGTTAAGTTGTTTAAAGTGTTTTTAACCCTGGGATTGTGTTCAAAATGTGTGCCCACAAATTTCCAGAACACGTTTAGCCCGAATAATAAAAGAGTGAGAGACCCTATGCTTACAAATGATCACTTTTTCCTTATATATTGTATTTCATAGATTATTGTAATTTAAAATTTCCATCTATTTAGTCATTTTTTTTTATTGATATGTATTCATTAATCAAATGTATGTGTGGAATCCAAACGTTCCATCCAATCAATCAAGAATATGTATGTGTGGAATCCAAACTTTCCATCCAAGCAATCAAATGTATGTGCGGAATCCAAACGTTCCATCCAAGCAATCAAGAATATGTATGTGTGGAATCCAAACGTTCCATCCAAGCAATCAAATGTATGTGTGGAATCCAAACGTTCCATCCAAGCAATCAAATGTATGTGTGGAATCCAAACGTTCCATCCAAGCAATCAAGAATATGTAGTTTGCCTATTAAGAATGTTTTGCAAAGGTCACAGGACATGCACAGAATATCACACACAAACATACGGTAATGAGTTGATAACACAATAATAATAATAATAATAATAACAATACTACTACTACTACAACTAATAATAATAATAATAATTGTAATACAAATTATTATTATTATTATTATTAGTAGTAGTAGTAGTTATAATAGTAGTTGTTGTTGTTGTAGTCGTATTGCTGATGTTGTTATTGTTATTCTTCTTGTTTTTAATGATGTGTCGATTGAAATCGAAAAGATTAGCCTTTCATCTTAAAAAGCCGAATCTTCATCGTTATTCAAGTAGGTTATGCTCACAATTTATTTTGTTTTGTTTCTTTGTTTCTGGTAGAACACTCCTTTAGGTTTGAATACCTTGAAACACTACACTAGTTAGGTTAGATAGGAATTATAAAGTCGATATGTCCCACAGCCAGACGAGCTAATTTGATATCAAGGTAACTGGACCCGCTAACAACACCTTGATGGCGCACCAGATATGACGAAGTCAATAACTAGAACTCCCCCACCCCCCTAAGTTTAGTCCTTTGTATGCAACTTTTCATGCATCGAAAGATCTACGACTTGTATAGGGTATATACGAGTTAGGGTATATACGAGTTAGGGTATATACGAGTTAGGGTACACTGCGGTATTAGTGTAACAAAGGTGTTACCGGCTCATTCAGGCTAGATTTAGTCACGTTTTTGCTTTATCATCAGATTAAGGAAAAATATTCATTATTAAATCGAAATGCGGTGTGTGTGTGTGTGTGTGTGTGTGTGTGTGTGGTAGGGAGTCTTTTAATGGCTTTAGGATATGCATGGTTTCTTTTAGACACTAGAGAAGTTATCTCAACCGTAAAATTAGCATAAATATTTTGAGGTGTCTCAATTTTTAAAAATGCAATGAAAATTAAATACCCAACAATTGACATATCCAGCCTTTTATTGGCCAAATAATTAAACTTGGTGACCAGGAATGAGAATATACAGGGTCAGTATAAAGCAATACAAGTCAGTCAGATATGACATCACAAATGACAGTTTTTATGAAGCCATTTCTTTATTTCTCTGCCTTACATAATCCTGACAATTATATGCAATTAACGCGATAAAGAATATTGAAGGTCATAAGTGGGGCAATGATACCGAGTCAGTAGCAAACTTATATGGGCTTAGCGAAAGCTGCTCACTCGCAAGTCTACTACTAGATCGATTTAGTTCCACGCCGGGGCACTATCAAACCACGCATCGATTTAGGTCTACATCGGGTCACTATCAAACCATGCATCTTAGATTACCCGGTCTATATCTTTATGAGAGTTCCCTTACTAAACGACCAGGCAAACTCCAAATACCGTTGTGCTACAAATAAAATATTAGAGAAAGTCCACCACATATTTAGTCATCCCTTATTTTACTGATCGTTTTTTTTATTAATTAAAGAAAAATGTTTACTTTGCTTTCGTTCATTTAATACGTATCTTGACTGGACTTTATTTTTTTACATTACTTAGAGTTAAAAAAATTGACTAAAATGTTTTAAGAAAATCATTGCGAAAATAAATGTGTTCAGAGTCTGTCCTAGACAATAGAACTATCATAAAAAAGTCAACACTACTATCCCGTAGAATGAAGGGAAGAAAGCAAGTGATATTAAAATTGGAAAAGCTGAATATTGGTACGACAAAGGATTGTGGTTTCAAAATGATGATATAAGTATTCACCGTTGGGGTCTATCATACACAAGAAATATTTGACTAAATCATAATTTGCTATGATTTTAAACTCTTATCCTGGAAGGCTGAGAAAATATGTCCACGACACGTGCTTCGCAACGAGCGTCTGCCAGACAGTTCCGTATTGTTATGTATGATGTTTATACAATATTATAAATATTTTAGGAAATTATAAATGTTTCTTGACTTTTATATTTGCTTAAAACTTAATATTAAGTATAATGTTGACATGTTTAGCTATTGTCCTTGAATTAGGTTGTTTACTTAGTATGAATATGATATCCAAACACGCACCCACACATTTTGTAGTGAAGGGATTTGGTCTTTGTTTTTATTTAACAATCATTTGAGTAGTATCCTTTTTCAAAACATCTAGGTGGGCGCTGAAAAGGGAATTTGGGTTTTGAAAAAAAAAATTATGGACTTGACAACATCAGCTGTACCTGCCTTAAACCTTTGTCCACCTCTAAGTCTCTCTCTCTCTCCTCTCTTCTCTCTCTCTCTCTCTCTCTCTCTCTCTCTCTCTCTCTCTCTCTCTCTCTCTCTCTCTCTCTGTTCACCAACACAGGATATCAAAAGTTGGTAAGGGGATAGGGTAGGTAGTTTTATTATAAGGGATTTAAATTCTATTTTTACACAACTTCTTTTACATCCTTCCTTGTGTGATCAGTAAATGAGTGGATGATGGTCACTCCTAATGGTGCGTAGAATAGTGAGTGTAGTTTTAGCATTATATGTTGCTTTAGAGGTTTTAGAGACACACACATGTTAAACCAACGGCGTAATATTAATTCCCATCAAAGACAACAGGTTATCCTAAACATATCTCTTCGTTTATTTGTTTTGGCGTGAGGGGATAGTTTTTTTCAAAAGATTTTGATTTTTAAAAAATGGTGTTGACTACTGTTTGCGTTTGTTTCTCTCTCTCTCTCTGTCTCTCTCTCTCAATCTTTGGGTTAGGCATAAACATTCTGCTCCAAGTTTCATGTGTCACGAAATGAATTGACGCTGGGGTCTGCCGTTTTTTAAAAACACAAACTCACAACCTTACAAGAAAATATTAGCTTTGTTATTTTCAAACTTGAATAGAAAGAAAAAAATGTCACAATCAATCTTTGATTTTACAAAAAAAAAAAATTATTCAACGGTTCATGCGCCACGAAATGGACTAACATTGGACTCTGCCGTTTTCAAATTTGAACAGAAAAAATGTTGCAAACTTACAAGAAAAATCTTAACTTCAGCTCTTTAGTCCGACAATGTAGCAGCAATATTTTCACTCCGCTCATTGCCTAAGCCAAGGTCAAGTCAGTTTAGCGCTGGCAGAGTCGTAACATTTGTAACAAAATAATTAACTTTTGAATAAACGCGTGATTGACTTGATACTCAATATGTTTGAAATACAGCTTGATGTCAGTAACACACGTATCAAATTTTAGGATAGCCAACATTCTAACAGTCATCTCCCTCTCCATCCATCCCCAAACTAATCCCCCCCCCCCAATCCACCACCACCACAACTACCACCACTTGGGATTTGAGCAGGATTTATAATATATATATATTTGGGATTTTAAAAAGCAAGCCAATGCTTATCCTTAAATATCTTGATTTATTATTTTTTCCATCCTTTTCTCTATTATTTGACTGTATGATAATATTGGAAAGGTTTTAGGAATTAGGAATTATGCGGGTGGTTACGGGATGGTAGTTTTGTTTATAACTTGGAAGGTAGGGACGTTATAGAGGGAGTAAGAATTTTACTAAGGGAATCACATGTTGTTATGGTAGTTTTATTTATAAGGAATTTAAATTCTATTTTTATATACCGTTTTTCCATCCTACCTTGTGTGGTCAGTAGATGGGTGAGTGATAGTCACTTCTAATGGCGCGTTGAATAGTAAATGTAGTTTAAACTTTACATTTTCCGTTAAAGGTTTTAGAGACCGGCACATGTTAAACCTAAGGCCTAATGGTAATTCTATTAGAGGCCATAGGGTTCCATTTGAGGTCAAACGCCTCTAACAATGTATAAAATGTGCTCTGGACGGCATAAATGCCAGCTAGAGATCAATAATGTTGAACCTATGAACATTGTTTTAACAAAGGCTTTCCCATTTTGACATCCCACAAGCCACAAAATGGTAAACCTATGGACATTTGTTACGTTATTTTTCCCGTTTGATCCTATAATTCACAAACCTTTTTTGAAACAGGATTTACATAGAGACCAGTTATAACAATGCACGCTAAATATAGAATCATACGTGTACTCTCCAAGTTCTAAAAATACACGCTTTCCTTTGTCACCAGACAGACCCAGGATGTTAAACCTATGGAGGTTTCTAACATTATGTTTGCCATTGTCGCAATAGAGAACAAAAATTTTAAACGTATGGACATGTCACACATAGGATTTCCCCTTGCCGCTATAAACCCACAAAGATGATGGCCTAATGTTAATTTCCTCTTGTACCCCAAATTGCCGCAAAAAAATGTTAAAGTCCCTTTTGACCCAGTAATCCACAGACCTTTTTAAACATAGGTTTCCCATAGACACCTAAAACGCCACACTAAACCACTAAAGACATTAATCACTATTTAATAAACGAGTCAATGGCGAGCAATTAAAAATGTCTTACAAGTAAACCGTATTGTGTTTTTTACGAAAATATTAGGAACAGAGTTTGTTTTTAAGTGAGAGGTTGTTTTCAAATTGGCATAAATATGTAAATTCAATAATGCATTTTGCAATTGAACCATGCTCTACGCCCATAATATGAGTTCACGCTGCATACTTTACAGCAATACCCATTATAAGTTTCAAATAATATTTGGCACCAAAGAAATACATTTAGCTAGATTTTCACTAGATTCGATTCTTTGCTAATTTATTTTTCTACTAGGTACCTATTGTAATTATTTAAAAGTTATATCCATGTACAATAGAAGATGAAAGAGACAAAGAAACTTAACTTTGAAGAAGAAGAAGAAAGAAAGAAAGAAAACATATTTAAGCGGAGGGTATATTATTATTAGTGGAGAAGAGTTGGCACATAGTTTCCAACAGCGAAGAATTCAAGAAATCCTTATTTTCAATGAGATGATGACCAGCGAACGTTATTACGTTATGGATAAAGGGGGGAAACTGGTGAAAACTTGTATCTCTATCATGATACACATCTATTTTATGGTATGAGAGCGATATGAAACTCTAGTTTTGCGTGCGCTTATTAAATGATAGATTTTAATCATTTAGATTATTTATATCCATGCTTCCGTCCTTGCGTCCATCTGTCACAGTCTTCTCGGAACACAAATTCCGTCTTCACCGATTGAGAGAACGTAATTTTATGGTGGGTATTTAAAAAGTTCTGAATATTAGTGCCCTGTACAAAAAGTTTTTTATTAGTGAACAGTAAGTCAGTGCATCCTCTCCAGATTCTCACCATGTACCTATACACACTTTCTCAGCTCAGTCTGATTATCCGATTATTAAATACCATTTTCTATTGACTTTTTGCATCTTGTTCATACCCTGATAATCTGTACTTCCAACCGCATGGCGGCTTTCAAATCGTCTGCCCCTCAGCAAATCTTTAATAACGAGATTTAGCCAACATTCACTCGGAGCTAAATCAGGTCTGTATGGAGGATGTGGCAAAGTTTTGGATGCTGTGCTCCTGCAGAAAGTTTGTCTCTACGGCGGATTTATGCGCCGGTGCATTGTCATGGAGTAGATGGATACTTCGGTTTGGAAGTGTTTTACAACGTTTGGCAATACTTTGTAGGCATACAAATGTCCAATGACACTAGCAGAGTCAGGCACATGTACATGGCCCTTTGCATCGAACTATAATTCATATAAAACTATCTTGACAGTCCGACTAAGTCAAGGGATTTGTGGTTTCTGCTCAGTTTATCCGTTCCAAACTTTATTATTTTCTCTTGAGTCAAGATCAAGAAAGTAAATCCGTGCTTCATCACCTGTGACAATCTCATTCAAACGTCTCTGGTCACTCTTTTAATGTTTGGCGAGTAGCTTTTTGGCGATTTAAACCCGAGTCTATTTTTTATCAGCCGTCAACAAATGTGGGACACATCTTGCACAAACCAAATTTTAGCTTCAAATGATTCTTCAGTATATTTAAAGCAGCTGACGAATTAATGCCTGTGATAATAGAAATATCTTCTTCATCAATCACAGACAACGGCCTTTCAGAACGCGTGTCGTTATCCATGGATTCGCGACCATGAATATAAAGATGAAATTACCTCAAAATTGTAGAATAATATTGAAAATTGAATCCGAAAATTGTATCCAAGTCGGCCTTGACATCAATCAGAGAGTATCCTAAGAGAACCCGGATTTTACAATATGCTTGTTCCACAGTAGTAGAACTTCTCCTTCTAAGGCATTTTTACCACACGGTCATTTACCTATGTTTACCTATATATCTGCGGGTGTTGGGCGTGCTGCACGTGCAACTTTAAAGCATTTTAGAGAGCGTTTTTTGTATATTAATTGGCATTATATTTATTGACAGGTTCAAAGAAACAAAAACGTTATAACAACTTTCCAAATACCCCTCGTATGCTGTGGTGGGTAGGAGAAAAAAGTCAAAATATGTAAATATTTGTGATGACTTCCATGTATAATTTGCATTTGTATATCTAGTAGCAATTATATTTCTGAAAAGAAAGGAAGTCATAAGTAGTTGGATACAATGAGTGCACAAATAAATGCGGGCAAAGATACAAGTTTGGACTAAAACAAAATTGCTACAGTCACTCAGCTTGAGTTTTCTTCGAAGCGTGACATAGTTTAGCATTGGATCCTCTCATCTCTCAGTTTTTAAAAAATACACTCTCAAACGTCCACAGTTTATTTGATTTTGTATTTCACAATATCTGCTCTTTCATAAACAGAAGTGTTAAAGTCCTTGATGCCTAAGTATTCATCTCTGGTTGTATTAAAATAGAGCTCTTCAATACAATCTAGGGAAAAACTCTGGAAGTCCCAATGGAATTTGTTGAAGAAGAATTCCTCTTTTGTCCTCAGTAGCGGAAGATCTCCTATGCCAAATATGCATATGCCATGAACAATCTTCCCATGACAATCAGCTCCAAGACTTTCTGTCCAAATTTTGATACGGCTGAAGTACTTGATTTCATGAGGTGCTATTGATCCTGGAATATGCAAAATAAAGAATAACAAATAAAATCAAAATAAACAGTCTTTTTTCAAATCTTAAAAATCGATACCTAGCAAGATCAAGCAAAGATGAAGAGACCTCCTTTTTCTAATGCTGTTTTCTGCATTAGATAAAACGGATGTATATGTTAAGTGTGCAGTCAAAGACCTCAGACCGTCGATGATGAGTACTTTAGCTTTCAAAAAGGTTAAATATCAACAGTGCTGAATGAAAATAAAAGACAAATATTTGTATACAAGTGTGGCTTAGTGATGAACACCCTATTCTGTATAGTTGTATACAAGTGTGGCTCAGTGATGAACACCCTACTCTGTATATTTGTATACAATTGTGGCTCAGTGATGAACACCCAACTCTGTATATTGGTATACAATTGTGGCTCAGTGATGAACAGCAAACTACGTATATTTGTATACAAGTGTGGCTCAGTGATGAACACCCTACTCTGTATATTTGTATACAAGTTTGGCTCAGTGATGAACACTCTACTCTGTATATTTGTATACAATGGTGTCTCAGTAATGAACACCCTACTCTGTATATTTGTATACAAGTGTGTCTCAGTGATGAACACTCCACTCTGTATATTTGTATACAAGGGTGTCTCAGTGATGAACACCAAACTCTGTATATTTGTATACAAGGGTATCTCAGTGATGAACACTCTACTCTGTATATTTGTATACAAGGGTGTCTCAGTGATGAACACCCTACTCTGTATATTTGCATACAAGGGTGTCTCAGTGATGAACACCCTACTCTGTATATTTGTATACAAAGGTGTCTCAGTGATGAACACCCTACTCTGTATATTTATATACAAGTGTGTCTCAGTGATGAACACCCTACTCTGTGTATTTGTATACAAGTGTGTCTCAGTGATGAACACCCTACTCTGTGTATTTGTATACAAGTGTGGCTCAGTGATGAACACCCTACTCTGTATATTTGTATACAAGTGTGTCTCAGTGATGAACACCCTACTCTGTATATTTGTATTCAATTGTGGCTCAGTGATGAACACCCTACTCTGTATATTTGTATACAAGTGTGTCTCAGTGATGAATACCCTACTCTGTATATTTGTATACAAGTGTGGCTCAGTGATGAACACCCTACTCTGTATATTTTAAGTTCCTAGGTCACAATAATTCAACCTCCACCAAGAAACGTTTTGAAAAATCCACGGCCACCAAGACCCTACCCTCCTCACCCCTACCCTCCCCCATATTTGAGAGGGGGATATTCTAGGCCACAATGATCTTACCTGATCTTACCCGAGCTAAATTTGTTTTTAAAAATCCTAGGTCAGCAAAATACTACCTACGTTAAAGAAAACGTTTTATTTCAAAAACCAATACGCTTCCCTACTACCTAACCGCCCCATACAATAAATTTAATTTAATGACAACCATGACCCCAAGACAAGTACGACAATTCTTTTTTTCTCTAAATTTATTTCTAAACTCAACACAAAATTCACGTCAATAGAATGCTGACATCATATTTTTCTTGGCAACACTTCAGTTTGTTTTAATTTGTATCTTTTAGAAACCAACACCCAACGATAATAAAAAAGTAATTGACTATATTTTTCCGATGCAGTACCCTAATCCTATTTTTGCTATTTTTCAATATTTTTCTAAGTCGGATATATAGGTCTGAAATAAAAGAGAAATTCTTTTTTATTTTTCTGGCCTAAAAGTGTTTAGTTTTAAATTAAAAAATAAACTAAACTTTAGAAATTAAAATTTAGAAAAAAGAAATTAAACAATACAATTTAGAAATATAATTACAGAGCTAGCTTTAATAAAACGTATCTAACAATTACTAAGTTCTGCAAAAATTGGAGCGGCGGTACAGCCAAACAGAGAATCGAGCAGCAACTTAAGCGGAGATCCACATCATATCAAATAATATCAGCATAAGCTTTAGAAGTTAAAATAGTTTGGCAAATCCTCGACAATGAACAACATACAAGATTTGTAATAAGTATATAATATACCTCAGATTAAGATAAGTAGCTAGTACACCCTGCCATTGTCCCGCAACTCAGTTTAACACATTAAATTGGTTAACTCGCCTCTGTTAAATTAAAGAAGCAAATGAATCTAACGAAATAAAACTTGAAAACAATTACACTTGAAAATTTAACTATGGTGATGCAATGAACATAGAATAGTGTGATATGAAATGTTTGCAAAGTCAATTAAACTAGGGCGTTTGGATAACAATATAATAATGCGCAATATATTTTTGGCATCTAACTGATCGCAGCATATCAGATTTGTTTAAATCAATATATATGTTTCACGCTGACTTTCAGATACGAAAACTGTAGTCCGAATGGTCAATACCATTACCTGATGATCAAGTTTTTGAATCAAACAAACTCTAATATCGAACTAAAAGCAGGTAACATCATTTGTAATATGCATATGCCCACTCATCATGATTAGAGATATCAATGGAAAAAATAAATACTTGATTATTAATAGTCCATCAAACTGAACATAGGGGTTTTGGGGAACCTACAACTGCTTACAAACGACATTATAATTATGGCACTGGAATATTTGAATATTGGACAAATATGCCTGCTGAAGAAAGACATTAATTAATGACAAGATTAAAATAATAGGATGGGCTTATTTTATTCTTCAAGACAGAAGGATTATCTAGACTAAATCAAAGTATCTGTGAGATATATTAGGTGTTGAAATAGAACATCTATTACAAAGTCTATTTCCACGGACACTGCAAGAACAATTTAAACATGTCTTCAGATACATTTAATTTAGGAATAAATACAGCTATAAATACTGCACAGATGGAATTCCAGGAGCTGATAAACAGTTCGCAAAAAGTTGTTGGGAAATTTAAAATTATATAAGCCCGGAAAACGTGGGTAATACTAGACAAGACAGATAAAAATGGTGAGATTCTTGTAATCATAAAGGCACTGCCAAAAAATCGAAACAATGTATGATTTAAAAAAAAACATAGATCACGCACGTGTTTGCTTCCCTTACAAAACAAATAAACAAAATGTTTATAATAGTGATCATGGTTGCAGGAGCTGGTGTAATTTACTTTTTGAAATAGCTTAACTATATAGTTTATAGCTTAACTGTATAGTTGATAGTTTAACCGTAGAGTTGATAGTTTAATTGTATATGTAATAGCTTAACTGCATAGTTAATAGTTTAACTGTATAGTTAATAGTTTAACCGTATAGTTAATAGTTTAACTGTGTAGTTCATAGTTTAACTGTGTAGTTAATAGTTTAACCGTATAGTTAATAGTTTAACTGTATAGTTAATAGTTTAACTGTGTAGTTAATAGTTTAACTGTGTAGTTAATAGTTTAACTGTGTAGTTAATAGTTTAACTGTGTAGTTAATAGTTTAACTGTGTAGTTAATAGTTTAACTGTGTAGTTAATAGTTTAACTGTGTAGTTACTAGTTTAACTGTGTAGTTAATAGTTTAACTGTATAGTTAATAGTTTAGTCAGTATTTTAAAACTCTTCTAGCTCTTTTTATCGTTATTCTGTTTCTTATTAAAGATAAACTTGTTAGTAAAATTGCAAAGAACAAACTAATTAATGCAAGAATTATCAATTTATATTTATTAGTTAATAAAGAAACATTTTTCCACCTAATCTTAAAAGCAAACTTATTAAACCCCCAATGTGTGATTTTCTCTAGCTCCAACAAATAGAAATATTTTTCATACATCTTTATTTGTTGAATAGCTGTATCTGTACTGTCTTTTCCTCCACCACCACTTGTTTATCCAACACTACTTGTTCCTCCACCACCGTCTTTTCCTCCACAACCACCTGTTCCTCCACCCTATCATCCTGTTAAACCTTTTACAAAAATTTTGTATGCTTTGGTAAAGAGTTGCGTTTATCATGCATATAGCTGTAAATATCGTAGCAATGTTTACTCCACTTTGCTTAAACAATTGTTTTATCCTTTCTCATAATGGTAACTGTTCTTTAACATTTGACTCAATGTAAACAATACTGTGTCTACAATTATTTTATCCTTCTCCTAATGGTAACTTTTCTTGAACATCTGACTCTATGTTAATAATATTTTTGCTGCAGTTATTTTCTAAATATGTTATATAATCAACTATTTTTTTATCATTTAAATGTGTAATACCTATTTATGTATTAAGTGCAAGTTATATAACGTTTAAACACATTGATATTAAAAAGTAATCAGAGGAAATTTAAAAAAGCGTTGAAAACCAAAGCAACGAAACTTACAAACAAATCGAACAAGTTAGTGTTCAGCACTACGTCAAAAACTGCAAATCGCTACACTGAAGACAATGCTAAGCAAATAGGCTGCGCTCGAACTTTGTGATCTGTACTAGATGTCATGTAATTGATGCATTGTTTTCTAGCTGATAACCGTTGTAGGAAATGTTGTTATTGAGTCAATCTGTTACATAGTTTAAAGTAAAATTTAAAAAACTGAATTCAGGAAAATATACAGTCAGCAGCTTTCTATTATCGGGCTGCTGGTTAAAAAAAATGAAAAAATAGTGTAAAAATGTTTTATTATACTGTGGAGGGAGGAGTGTTGGTTTTAGAAAAAAATACAACAGAATTATGGTACTTGCATTGGGGTCATGGTGGTCATTGAATTATGTTTAGCATGTGTTGGTTTTTGAAAATATATTTGGTTTGAAGTAGTGTTATTCTGACCTATGATTTTTCCCAAATTAATTTTGTGGAGGGTGCAGTCATGGTGGCCAAGAATATTTCAAAAACATTTGGGTGAAGGGTAGGGTGTTGATCTATGAAAACTAATGTGGCCTAGGCAGTATTGTAATGGCCAAGGATGTATCCGTTTCATATTACTTGGCTCCAAATAACAATTGTAAAGAAACGACCATTTAGTTTTTTTTTTTTTTTAATTCGATCATCACCTTTTAAAAAAAGTACGGGGCATGCTGTGAAGATTGTCGGAATGGAATGTTGTTAATATAAATTATCAAAACGCACATATAGATGCAAAGAGAAATGATGCCAAGACTCAAACTTGTGGCTTAATGAGACTTTTCTTCCTGTTGACAATATTAAAAGGTAACACAAATTTCTACGACAGTATGTGTAGGTCAAGGAAACTAATATAAGCTCAGAAACTCTGATGCCACATATACACATCTACATTTCTTTTATAATATAACTTTACTCAACATGGAACAAGGATTGTATGCAAATGGAAGGATGTAAATAAGGTCCGGTATTATCAAAGAATTTCAGCACGAAAGAAAAAATCAAGTCCAAGATCTTAAGCTTACACGCGATACTTTGGAAAATATTTATGTCAACGAAATGTAGAAAAGAATGAAAGTATGGATAATTCGGTAGATGGACAAAAGTTTTCAACGTTGAGATTGTATTAGAAATTCGTTCTCGCAAAAATCTGGAACACGTGTTCGGCACAACAATCAACTCTGACCACTTCCTTATAAGCTGAAGTTAACAGAACACTGCAATCTATGGTATGCATTTAATTATACATATTAACTAATTTGTATTTACCCATATGTATTCATGTATAAAAATTATGTATGAAATCCAAACGTTTCATACATGCACACGTGACAATGTAACTTCGACTTTCGAGCTTGTATTACAAAGGTCGCATGACAAGAGGCGCAAAATAATAAAATGAGTTGGAATCCAGTGGCAGAAAATGATTGCTAAGTAATGGTTCTATATTTCAGCATAAGTAGTAGAGTGGGGCACTTGAGGGCATAAAGGGAGGGGGCATATTAAATAGGTTCAAACGATTATAGAGCCAAACGGAAAAATTAATATGAGGCCCCATTTAGAAAGGTGTGTTTTGCAATAATGCAGCATGAGGCGACGGTCTGCACATGAACGGAAATACCATATTACGTCATAGGTTTATCATGAGTGGTAAGTCTGTTTGTTTATAACAGTGTAGCAGTGTAGCTTGACACCATCAGCTGCATCAGCCTTACACTTTTTCCACGTCCAAGGCCTAGTCTTGCTGCGGTAGTAGAAGTAGTAGTAGCTACCGTGGCTGCTGACATCTGTGTAGTGGTGGGTTTAGGTGTAGGTCACTTTGTCTTAGGTTTCTCTAGAAACGTTTGATACATTGTTTTCAAGTGTTTTAACTCTGCCAGAATGTCTTGTAACACAAAAACAGTTTTGTTTCACTCTCTTCCTTTTGTTCACTGTTCAAAGTTTTCCTCTTCTCCTCTTGTTGCTTTCTCTTTTCCTCTTCTTGTTGTAGGACAAATGCCTGTTCTTCTTCTTTTTGGCGTGTAAAAAAATCTCTAACTCTTCCTTCTGTTTCTTTCTAAAATCATTAGTCACTGGTAATAATGGAGAAGGAGGTGATGGGGGTACTGCCAGCATAAATTCTTGCGAAGAAGATAAGAAATCGCACAAAGCCAAATTCAAGTCATCCACCTCTGGAAAAATACTCGCTATAGCAGCGGTTGATGGTGTGAAGTACATAACTTTGTTTCAAAATCCAACGTTCATTTTCAGGACCACCCAGTTCTCTTAGAAACAGAGATACTATTCAATAATTGATAATATATGTGTTTTATATTGGGTATGCATATGTCTTCCACAAAAACTAAAACTTAAACCCTTACACTTCTTGTGTGATAGTATATATGTTTGTAAGTATAGTGTGTGGAAGCACTCCTAACTTTCTTGTCTATTATAATTATTTTACAGACAGACAGAAAAAATTCTTAAGTATTTTGTTTTACCAGCAGATTCTTTGTGGCATATATATGAACAGTATATTCAATGACATGAGCACCAACACGTTATCTGTGCACAAAAAACGTATAGTGTTATAAGTGTTGCGAATAGTAATGAATACGAGTTGTGTACCTCCGTGTGAAGAAAACATTCGTCGTACTTTATGAACTCTTCATACTTACCAAGAAGTATGTAAAGCAAGTTGACTACACAACCAGATATAGGACTGGAAAGATATGCGTGACTGGAAAATGTATTGGATTCGATGTTTGGACACAAGAGGTTTTATATTATGCCAAAGACATTGTGTGTGACTGATGAAAGAAAAGGAAAACACGAATTTGTGTTTTTGAAATGTGAAATATTTTTTGTTGCTGTTACACTATGAACAAATTAAATGTATACAATGTATAAAATGTCTTGTTTCATTAATGAAATGTAAGAATTCTAAACACAACTCGAAGAGTTATGGCTACGTCATCCGTCCTCAAAGTGCTTGGCGAAAGGTCAGCTCGTCAAAGTTGGGCGGTTCTGTATCATCGCCATCCCTTTAATATGTTGATTGCTGGACCTAGTGTTTCAGGCAAAACCGAACTTTTCAAACGTATGATCGAACACAAATCACTTTTGTTTGATTGATGTTGGAGTAAAGCAAAGTAAATTGCTTGAGTGAATAAACTAATTGTAAAGTAACTAGTGGTCCAGAATTCTCATACAATACCTACTGCCTGGAATAAGGATATTTCCATAGCAATTTCCGTGGACTAGACTTTTCGCATATTCCTTCTTCTTTATATTTTTCTCCACCTACAGTCCCTCAATACTTTGACCGCTAACCCGACTGTCAATATATCTAACTTAATCTGTCTTGAAAATGGACAGTAAATAGTCAAATAATAAAAAAAAGATAGCTATCTTTAATTTGTACCGGTAAATTTCTCTTCATATCATTAGCTCTTCTTGAATAAATGTAGACTACGCGATCTTAAGATCCAAAACTTCTAGACACAAAATTATTCTTTTTCATATAATTTTACAACAGTAAGCTGATGCTAAGAAAAAACGAATGTAATTTACCTTTTTTCCGATAGGTGGCTTTCTGTTTATATAGGATTCATCTATGTACTTTTATGTAAACAATAATGTATTCGTCCTTCTTTCTTCCCATGAATAGATTTCTAAATATAAAGTAATATATCTGTTTGTAGCAAAGACTGATAAAATCGGCATGCCTTAGCAATAAATATTTTACTGATTAGTTTGAGTTTTGCAATTGGCCTTCTGAAAAATGACGACTACAGTCTCGCCACATACGATAAATCTACAACGTGCCCGTATGTCTATCAAGCTACTGACATATGATAAGATATTGATGAATACCATTTTTTAAAATCTTTATGACAGAATTGAAATTCAGCGGTAGACGAATAAAGTCGCAATTTCACTCCACACCTTACGTAAACTGAAGTAAGTCAGTTTATATAAAAAAAATAGCTCAAAATATCTTATATTTATGGTGAATGAAACAATTATGCCGGCTTGACAACATGCAACCTCGAGGAGACAGTGTTCTTTACTTCGAGGCAAATAGCTCCAATTGTATCAATCGGTCTAGCGGCTATCCCTCACGCAATGAAGACTCCAGTTTAAGAGCTTGGACCTACAAACATCCTGAAGAGCTTATTCTGAGTTTTGCCAGCGGTCCTAAATTTTAGTGCAGCGACAAACAAGGAGAACTTTATACCCTATGTAAGGTAAAAGTACTGCCACTGAACTGTTTAAACTTAAAACTGTAAGTGTAAACAGTCGTTCTAAATTTTCTGGAAGTCACTTTTGGGTAGCTAGAATGTGAAAATAATCTTTAGGAGCCACCTATAGACTTTCTTGACTACTCTTGACTCTCTCAGTCCAGTGGATGTCGATACTACTGGCTCAAGTTCACTCATGTCTTCTTAAAAATCACTAGCGTGAATTTCTGCAAATGCTCTTCATACTTACCAAGAAGTGTGTATAGCTAGTTGGCTACACCAACAGATTTATGACTGGAAGGGTGTACGTGACTGGAAAAGTCCTGGATTCGACACTTGGAAACAAGAGATAATTAATTATGTCAAAGGCATTGTGTGAGACGGATGAAAGAAAGAAAACATGATCTTTGTTTTGCTTTTGAAATGTAAATATGTTGTACCGTGAAAGAAACAAAAATGGGGATTTGATTTCACTCCGGACGAGAGGAACAACAAAGGACATTTTCATCATATAAAATCAAGCCAACTTCGTGTGAAACTTCAGTTTACAGTAGCTCTCGTGAACACATTGAACGTTATCTTCTATGCAGAATTGGACAATACTTTAGAAAGCAACAGTTTGAGAGAAGTAATCCTAGACTATTAACATATTATGGAACAAGAACCCGTGGAAATAGGTGAAGAGAAGGTTTTATATCCAGAACAGCCTCAGACACTCAGTGGAGAAGAAGAAACGAAAGATATGGAACACAAAGTCATGGATGTAAACAAAGAGGGTGATGTTTTGCATCTAGAACAGCAGTTACAGTTCACAAGAAGAAACAGATACAATCATGATGATGTCACGATGGCCAGAACAAGAGCAATACAATCATGATGATGTCACTATGGCCAGAACAAGAGCAGATACAATCATGATGATGTCGCTATGGCCTGAACAAGAAACAGATACAATCATGATGATGTCACTATGGCCTGAACAAGAAACAGATACAATCATGATGATGTCACTATGGCCAGAACAAGAAACAGATACAATCATGATGATGTCACTATGGCCAGAACAAGAAACAGATACAATCATGATGATGTCACTATGGCCAGAACAAGAAACAGATACAATCATGATGATGTCACTATGGCCAGAACAAGAAACAGATACAATCATGATGATGTCACTATGGCCAGAACAAGAAACAGATACAATCATGATGATGTCACTATGGCCAGAACAAGAAACAGATACAATCATGATGATGTCACTATGGCCAGAACAAGAAACAGATACAATCATGATGATGTCACTATGGCCAGAACAAGAAACAGATACAATCATGATGATGTCACTATGGCCAGAACAAGAGCAGACACAATCATGATGATGTCACTATGGCCAGATCAAGAGCAATACTTAGTCTCCTGTTTTGCTAGTCACCTAGCTTAAGAAATCACACACATGGCCAAAGCACATTGTTTTGATTGTCAAATCAATCATCCTTGCCAACTGTACCATGACAAATGTTTGATGATGTGTCAAGAAGAAAAGTTGGAAGAGTATCTGGAAGGCACATAGACTCTCATCTCAGAAGAGAAGATCTTAAAAGAGTGGTATAAAGATATAAGTGACCGTTTCCTACTTCCATTGACTTCTTTGGAGAAGAAACGCATCCAAGCTCTCTTGCAACAGAGTAGTAAAAGTGTCCATTTATTTACTCACTTTATAGATATTTTCAAGGAAATGGTTAAGTGTGAATTCATGACTTATCATTACCTGTGAAAACAGTAAATACTTGGAAACTTAATTCCCTTCTGACTCAGGTAAAATGACACTGTACTAAATCTTTGGAAGTCTACTCTAACTTAATAAATTTGTCACCCTTGTAAATATGTTCATGTTTAATATTTGGTATTTGTACATGAAAATAAAGGGACAAGCCCTAACTCTTCTGCTTCATTTATTGATGTTTAAGTGTGCGTGGTTTATTAAATAAATGTTGATTTGAAGAGAAACAAATGGTGTTGACTTTTTCAAAAATTCTCTCTCTCTCTCTCTCTCTCTCTCTCTCTCTCTCTCTCTCTCTCAAAACACTCGGAGTCAGACTAGAGTACCGGCCCCTTCGACAATCACCCGATACAGAAAGCTATGTTACTTTAGGTTTTCTTTAAATAGCGAACCGATAAATGTTACAATCTTTAGAGTGGCGAGAAAAAGATTGCAGTATATGACATCTTTAGCGTGATTCCAAATTCGTTAGTTTCTTTGTACTGGAAATACAATCTAGGACATTTTTTGCTTGATTCTGAAATTCGGTAGTTTGTATGCACTGGAAATACAATCTGAAGAAGAAAAAGAAAGCAGTACCTAGTACATATTTTGATTGATGTTCAAATCTAGAGCAAGATATTTGGTTAGAATTAAAAAAAAAAAATCGTTGGCTAGATTTAATTGTAACAATGTATGATTTCAATTTGGCTCTTTTTTTTT
Source organism: Margaritifera margaritifera (assembly GCA_029931535.1). Lineage (NCBI taxonomy): Eukaryota > Metazoa > Mollusca > Bivalvia > Unionida > Margaritiferidae > Margaritifera > Margaritifera margaritifera. The sequence continues at coordinate 217,353 of JAQPZY010001415.1, read as the reverse complement.
AAAACACTGCAGTCAAGTAACACGTGTTTTCTTACTGTGCTAGGGCATAACTTAACTGCCAGTCCGTTTACAAAAAACAAAAACAATAACAAAACAAACTTGCTCTTGAGATATATTACGAATTGGATGAATGAATCTTTGACCTTATTTAACACAGGACTCCTGCTTGGGTCCAAAGAGCCATTTCCATGTCACGCATCTCTCGCACATCATGAAAAATTAATAATAATAATAATAATAATAATAATAATAATAACAATTTGTATGGCCTGTAGCCTATTGAGCAAAGAGATTACATAAAACAGAAGGCTATGCTATGTTAGTTTCAAAACTCGAACCGACAAAATTTTAAAATCCATCTTTCACTTAGAGAGTAAACAAATTCTATCGGATGTTAGCCGTTTTCCAAAACGCACAAACTCACAACTTTACCAGAAATCTTAACTTGATTGCAAATTAGTTAGTTTGACAAACTGTCACTAAATATTGTTGCTCTCATAAATTCAGTTGATAGGTAATATTTTGCACTGTGGGTCTTCAAACGCGGATCTCATTGACTAGAATTTGTTTTTGTATGATCAGATTTTGGCAATTGCTTTTAGACGGTTGACAGAAAATGTTGCAATTCGTTAGCTCCACACTTCGCTTTTACAACTATAATTTACAATCCACAAAATATAGGTAAAATTTTCACGCAGCGTACGATAAATTGTAACATGTACACTGCCATTGGCGGACATAATGTAGGGCACGCTTTGTAACATTTAAAAAACAAATTCAGCACACGCTTTGCGGAAGCCAAAAAATCACGGCTAGCAGAATTGTAACATTGTTTAGACTTAAATTCGGTACACATTTTATTAAAGTCAATATTACAGGCAATTTTGGCTGACCGATTTTTAGACTTAAATTCAGTACACTTGAAATCATACTGCGTTCATTAGACAATGTAACAATATACCAATTGTTTTCAGATACTTATCAATGAAACGTTGTGTCAATGAACTTTTCTAACTTAGGATTTACCCTTGTCCTCAGAAACTCCTAAAAAGGGTAACCCTCTGTTAGGGAAGGAGACGGTGGGGCTGTTATAATCTAGGGTAGAGATTTAACTTTATAAGAAGGGTCCTAGGGTGATAAGAGAAGGTATTGAATGCATTTTTGTTATCAAGCAAAACAAAATACGGCATTTCATTCATTTAGAGGGCAGACAAACTCCCATTTTCCCGGTCGACAAACTCTAACCAATTACATTATCCTCCAAAACAGAACCAACAAGTTACAAGCAGAAAGACTCCTCGGTTCGAGAGCAGTCCGTCGCCTCATGCCACACGGTTAAAAAAAAACATACCTTTCCAAACGGAGACCTAATGTTATTTCACCGTTTGTCCCTATACATTTCTGACCCTATTTAACACATTATTTCATTTAGAGGGCAGACAAACTCACATTGCCTGCCAAACACATCCAACATGCTGCACTGTTACAGACAGACTCACTACACATGATAAACCTATGATGTAATATGGTATTTCAAAATGGCGGCCTCATGTTAATTTCCTGTTTAGCTCAATAATATGCTGACTCTATTTGACATGGGGATCCCCTTATGCCCTCAAGTGTCTCACTCTACTACTTGCATACTTGACCAAAGTTAACATTATCGATGTGACACATTCACCGACACACACACACACACACATGTACGTGCATACACACAAACGGACACACAAACATGTATATTTCTATTCAAAGACGTTGTATCCAGCAATAATGAATGTTTAATAATAAAACAAAATTCTCTCTGGACTAGGGAAGAGAAAGATTTCACATAAGACTAAAACGGTCAACGTTTGTGATTCGTAGTCTCCATACTAAGATATTTCCGTTACATAGAATAATTATAACTAGTATTATATAGAAATTACCATTATACTGCCCTCTTACTCCAAGCTGGGCATTATGGTTCAAGGTGTTGAAGAAAATCTCATCAGGAATTATGGTATTTTTGGTCCAGTTGTAAACGGCTTGTGCTATATGATTATTTACGAGGAAATCGACGAAGTCTCTATTTGCCACAATGTGGACACCTCCCTTGAAAGGACGGATATTGTGTGGCGGTGTTCCTGCGTCTGCCCATCGATGATGCCATTTACTACAGAAAACGAATCATAGCAGATAGAATTAGATTAAAATGATAGAAGCCAAAATGGTTGATTTATGTTCCTGCAAGATTTAATTTGCACGGCTATGTACGATACAAATGTGTAATCGGTATTTCAATATTGACCCAAGTTCATGTACTGAAAGTCTAAATTTTATTTACGCATAATGTCGCACAGCCACTATACCTTGGGCTAACATTACAAACAACTGTTGTTTTACGAAAAGTTTGGTTTTGCTTGACACTTTTCCATTGCTAGATATCAGACTTAATATTAACTTTAAATGCCCCATGTTGACCTTCCAAATTTATAATCTGATTTTCCATCTTGTATTTTAACTTTAAATGCCCCATGTTGACCTTCCAAATTTATAATCGGATTTTCCATCTTGTATTAAAATCCACTAATTCACGGTCAGTTTTTGCATTACTATTTGTGGCCTATAAGGCGAAAGTAATTACATTAAATATTTATAAATTTTTTGCATTTTTCAATTTGTATCACACTTATCTAAACTGGCAAAAATTGGATTTTATCAAAGTGAGATGAGTCAAAATTCCTACGTGCTATCATTTTCATTTCTTCACATATAAATTACCTGTATAGAACAAAAGCCACCTGATTCAACCTAATTCATGAACTCGTCATGCAGTAGACGTAGTACATGGTTATTATTATTCTTTTTATTGCGTATTATAACCGATTATTCTTCTTCATTTTGAACGATCTCTTTTACAAATACAATAACGCACTAGTACCTACTCTATTGATCGTGTCATTAAGCCGCGTGGCTGTAATATGAGGGCAGAATGATCTGTTGAAAGCAGTAAACTTAATATATGTTTAAAGATTGTGCCATTAAGCCGCGCGGCTGCAATATGAGGGCAGAATGATCTGTTGAAAGCAGTAAACTTAATATATGTTTATAGATTGTGCCATTAAGCCGCGAGGCTGCAATATGAGGGCAGAATGATCTGTTGAAAGCAGTAAACTTAATATATGTTTATAGATTGTGCCATTAAGCCGCGTGGCTGCAATATGAGGGCAGAATGATCTGTTGAAAGCAGTAAACTTACTATATGTTTATAGATTATGCCATTAAGCCGCGTGGCTGTAATATGAGGGCAGAATGATCTGTTGAAAGCAGTAAACTTAATATATGTTTATAGATTGTGCAAATGTTTAAGCTTACATAAAGATAACTAAAACGTTAACTTTTAAAATTCATGATAATAAACAAAATTCTTCTTTCCATTACGTGCAACAATAAAGTGCGGATGATATAAGCGAAGACAAGTATTTAATAATAATAATAGTAAATTATACAATTATGAATGTAATAAAAATAATAATTTAATAAAATCTGACAACATTGGGTTCTCATCGCAACCAATGGCATCATCCCATGTACAATTGTTATGCCATCTGTCACAGATCTTCATATTAATAATAGAAATATTGCATCAAAATAATAATAATAATAATAATAATGTATATCTATTTTGGTGCAATTATTTTATATTCTTCATAGTCTTACTTTACAGCATTTTCCTCTACCTCCTCTTAGAAAGCATACAATTACAAATGGCTTCTTGCCAATATATTTTATAATGTAAAATGATAGTTATGAATCATCTAATTGTCCTTTGTCCATTTTTGTAACTAATCAAACACTGTTGTACAAATGACAAAGGTAGTCATAAAAATGGGCCAGAAAAATGTGTTTCGTATTTTTCGCCCGTTTTCGAATCGCATTTTTCATCACACTTAGTAAAACGTTTGCAGAGAAGAAAAATATATTGATAAAGCTTATAATAGATTATGACAAAGTAAACGTAGAGACAGCGAATGTAAACGTGTTTTGAAAAGACATATTCGATTGAAGATGTTGCCTTCAATATCAACATTATCAAGATATATAATGGAATTAGAAGAATTCACTATGAAAGAATAGAGGCAGATTGACTATCTTTGCGACGTTTGCATAGACGTTTTTAAAATTATTGCACAGAACTGCAAGAATTTTTTTCGAGAATGGTGCCGATATTGGTCGCATCATAAAAACAGGTTATTGAAATAAGTATCTGAAAAATATATCAATAATAACTCCTCATGAAAAGTGTATCAACAATAACTCCTCATGAAAAATGTATCAACAATAACTCCTCATGAAAAATGTATCAACAATAACTCCTCATAAAAAATGTATCAACAATAACTCCTCATAAAAAATGTATCAACAGTAACTCCTCATGAAAATTGTATCAACAATAACTCATCATGAAAAATGTATCAACAATAACTCCTCATGAAAAATGTATCAACAATAACTCCTCATGAAAAATGTATCAACAATAACTCATCATGAAAAATGTATCAACAATAACTCCTCGTGAAAAATGTATCAACAATAACTCATCATGAAAAATGTATCAACAATAACTCCTCATGAAAAATCCCACCATCCTGCGTAATGAGCATTTGTATCAGTTCCAGCTTTTCTGCTTTAACTTTAAATCTCAGCCGATTAAAAAAATTCGTCGAAGTGTCAAAAAGAAAATTTTGATTATAGAAAAGTCATGGGGGAATACTGACATTCAATAGCACGTCCTTTTTGCTGGTTTTTTTTTATGGCGGCGTCCGATTTGAATAAAGTTTTTGCATGCACTTTTACTCTAAGGAATGTTTCGAGACAAACGGTGAAGTGCAATCGCCATTGAACTGAGTGATTCTGATTTCTTCAAATGCTCAAGCACGTCTTGAGATTAGCTGACACATAGGTCACTGCCAAAAACACCCAAGTATTTCGCATGCTTGTGTAGACGGTGAGACTAATAAGGAACCTAATTGCACAAGACAGTACTATTTTGGTGACTGAATATAACTGGTAATCTGTAAGTAAGGAAAGAAAAAGCCGTGTTTATCGAGTATGGTGCATGGAAAGACCAAGTGTGTAGTAGATAGTAATATATTTAGATATGGCATATATTTCTTTCCACGTGAACATTATTTAGTCTCTACTGCAATAAAACGTCGATTATACGGATGTCGATTATCCGGATTATTCGCTGGTAGGATCTACTACCATGTCCTCCGGACTTTTTACTTATTTCAATGTACAATATCTATCCATTAAACTAATTTGCCAATGACAACCTCAACATCGAACAGAGTAACAGAAATCAGAAACAAACACTGTCGAATATAATCTGATACAATACTCAATATTTAAATTTTCAAAGTAAAACTAGATTTAATTAGGAGAGACGGCGATACACATAGCTAAATTCTATCCTTACACCTGATTGTCGCTAACTGAGTGCCTCTATGACAATATACAATGTGTCAAACATAAATCCCAAGTTAATCAAGCTTGACTAAAGACTCACAACAGTCCGATCAAAGATATTATGTAGTCGAAACTTACATAATTAACTGTAGATCAACGAGCAATGGCGATTTAACGGGTGATAAAGGTTAATCAGGGGTGGATCTTATCCATGTCAGCCGAGTTTACTTTGATCAGAGCCCTTTGACAGCTCTACTTTTATACCAAAATTCGGGGCCCCGGGTGGCTGAGTGGTCAAAGACGCTTGCCTTTACCGATCACTGCATCTCACCTCTGTCCGCGTGCGTTCGAGTCTTGGGCTCAGCCAATGTGGTTATGTGAGAAAGCTTGCCAGTAGCTTCCCGTGAGTCGGTGGTTCTTCCTGGAATTTTCCCGGGTTCTTCCTCCACCAGATATACTGGCCGCCATGTATAGCCTAGTGCTGAAAAATGGCGTTAAAACCATAAAACCAAACCAAACCATACCAAAATTCAACCATCCGGACGGACAACCGAGTATTGGGACGAAACCGATATCTGGCGATGGACCCAATTAATCGACGTTTGACTGTATATGTTAAAACTGTAGCAGTCGCTGCATTCATTTTAATGTCTTCGCCTTTGTCACTTTATACAATGTTTTGAAATTCGCTTAAACGTTTAAATCTTGTATTATTAATTAAATGACGACGACGTTTATTATTGTTAGCTAGTATTATTAGTATTTGTTATTATTATTATTATTTGTTCTTGCTGTTGCTGCTGCTGCTGCCTCTGTTTGAAAACACTAAATTATCTCCCCTTTTTCTTTTGAAATGTAAATTCTCAATCTAATTTGTTCATCATGAATTAAGCCGCTTATGTACGCTATATTACATGGCTATGTCTAGGCTTATATACGCTATATTACATGGCTATATATCAGCTTATGTACGCTATATTAAATGGCCAATTATCAGCTTATGTACGCTATGTTACGTGGATATATTTAGGCTTATGTACGCTATATTACATGGCTATATATCAGTATATGTACGCTATATTACATGGTTATATTTAGCCTTATGTACGCTATATTACATGGCTATATTTAGACTTATGTACGCTATATTACATGGCTATGTCGAGGTTTATGTACGCTATATTACATGACTATATTTTGGCTTATGTACGCTACATTACCTGGCTATATATCAGCTTATGTTCGCTATGTTACGTGGATATATTTAGGCTTATGTATGCTATATTACATGGCTATATATCAGCTTATGTACGCTATATTACATGGCTATATATGTATGCTATATTACTTGGCTACATATCAATTTCACCTTGATGAATCAAATAAATATATGTCGATTTTTTAAAATTATTTAAGGAAAACAAAACAGCGATAGGTATTGCGAGCTCACTTCTTTTTCCCTAAAAAATGTAACAATAGATCAACTGATAAATATCATAAAATGTAAAAGGTCTCTTTTACCATTAAGGATGAAAAAATATACTGGACGCATGATGCTGCAGTTTATATTAAAGTAAGAAAAGAACATAATTTACCCACACAGGATATATTCATAAAGAAAGGGGAGAAAAGACCAAACTTCAATAGTGACGAGCTCACTTTACACCAGTAGTATCAAGCATAAAATGCTAAAAGAGAGAATTTAGCACAGTCTTATTCTTATTAAAATGTATATATATATATATTAGGATCTGCTGTGACGAGTACAGCTAGGTGCGGTAATATCTTTCCTCTCATTAATAATAAGTGTACTAATTGCCAATTAAGTAAGGTTTTATGTAAAATGTATAGACTGAGGGAGGAAAATCAATTCCTAGCATTGTACAAATCCATTTTTTCTTGAACTCTTTATGCAATTAGTCCATAAATCTATACATTTTAAAACCGAGTTTCTAAAGTCGAGCTATATAAAAAAAATAATGACTGTCGATGAGACTATATATTTTAAAAGTTTAAAACCTGCATATCCTAATATCCGCTTGATACAATACCAATATAAAACTGCATATCCTAATATCAGCTTGATACAATTCCAATATAAAACCTGCATATCCTAATATCCGCTTGATACAATACCAATAAAAAACCTGCATATTCTAATATCCGCGTGATACAATACCAATATAGACAAAGAACATTTAAGTCATCTCGATTGTCGTAGCCATCATTTAATTCTTTAAAGATGAATTTTTTGTTCTACCTTCCAATAGTATCGTAGCAGTGACTAGTAGTTATATTACTGTGTTTCCTGTTTAGGAATTAGCATATCATTTTAAAGTAGACCTACTTGGGATTTAAATTTGTGATCCTTTCAAATAACTGAAAGTTGGTGTAAAATATAATTAAATTATGTAGTACTAAATATTGAAAAATTTAATTATGAATGAAAAAAAATTCTCTATAGTGAGGCGGGAAGACTGAAGAGAGATGTAAGTGAAAAATTACCTTTCGGTACCGCCCATTATATCATTGGTACCATCGTACGTAAGAAGTATTTTGACTAACTCGTAGTTTGTCCTCAGTGGAAACTCCTGTCCAGTAAGGTTGATAAAGTATTTCCACGATTTGTGCTTCTGAAGTAAATCACTCATACAAGACAGTTCCGCGTCTAGAACTGAAATTGTACCCCATTGGACATCATGTAATTGCGAAGCAAGGAACACATTTTCAAAACACGATGCTATACTTGTAATTGCCTTTTTCACGTCACGTGCAGCTTTTCTGTCCAAGTGTATGCAATAGATATTTTGAGGTCTGTATATCGCTCGGAGGAGTCTTTCTGCCTGGTAAACATCTTTGTACATCAATATGCTGAAAGCCAATGGAAACGTTTCTTCAACTGAAGTTAATGAGCTCATAATATATCCCCTTTTCTCTCTAAAAGAGTCGCAACTTTTGTTCATATTGATATACTCTTTGTCACTTATAGGTTTTGGCAGAAAGGTTTCCAAAAGTGTGTACGTCTTGTTCATCTCAAGGGAATCTCCATCGAACAATTTTCTGCAGTTCACAAGATTCACTGGCTTCATATTTTCCAAAACACCTGCTGCTTTTGAGTGACATGACAACCAAACAAATAGAAAAATTCTTTTGATCTGACTGTAATTAAATCCTTTCAGGATATGAAGGCTGGGAGAAGCTGTTGAGAATAAATTGATGTATAAACCACAGTACACAAGGAAAAGGGACATTCCTGTGGCAATTATTAAAAAACAAAATCTATTCCGATTCATCTGTAATTCACTCTCTTTGGGTCCGTATGAAAGTAGACCACCTGAAAATATAATAAAGTAGTGATAAGAGGCAATAAATAGAATTGGTTACATTTAGATCCTGGAAAATAAAAACATTGGATGTACTATGTATACTATGGAATACTAAAATAAAAACGTTGGATGTACTATGTGTAGTATGGAATACTAAAATAAAAACGTTGGATGTACTATGTATACTATGGAATACTAAAATAAAAACATTGGATGTACTATGTATACTATGGAATACTAAAATAAAAACATTGGATGCACTATGTATACTATGGAATACTAAAATGAAAACGTTGGATGCACTATGTATACTATGGAATACTAAAATAAAAACATTGGATGTACTATGTATACTATGGAATACTAAAATAAAAACATTGGATGCACTATGTATACTATGGAATACTAAAATAAAAACATTGGATGCACTATGTATACTATGGAATACTAAAATAAAAACGTTGGATGTACTATGTGTACTATGGAATACTAAAATAAAAACGTTGGATGCACTATGTATACTATGGAATACTAAAATAAAAACGTTGGATGTACTAAGTATACTTTGGAATACTAAAATAAAAACGTTGGATGTACTATGGAATACTAAAATAAAAACATAATATGTACTATGTATACTATGGAATAGTGAAACTTAGTTTGAACCTTGAACTTGTTAAAGAATTTTCAAATACAACCGAAGATCCATCCTCATTTACAAACTTGTGTACAAACAATATTCCTTTGCTTAGACCAAGGTTTTTAAAGAAATACTAGAATTTCCCTGCCTTAATATTTTATTAAACCATATTCTGTATGAACAAAATCTTCCTTATTACATACCGCAAACTTAATAATAAAAAGCCCTCAAATTCAAAATTCATTACAATTATTTTATATATTGTTTTATGATGGTCAATCCCGCAAAAATAGAAAGTTATTAATATGTGCATAGGAAACTAAAATATATTTCCATTTTGAATCAGATCTCACAAGTCTTCTTGACCATGTTAATTTATAAAATCTTTAACGATCACCTTTAACCTACCTTTCCTTATTTTTTGGGGCATTGTATTTTTTAAAACTTTTATTATTACTGCCACTCTTAACCAATAATAAAAAATGTATTTAGTTCTTACACTACTTGTAAAGAAGGATTAGGTAATGCCCATAAAAGATGAGTTATTTTTAGTAAAGTTAAACTTTTAATTACTGTTCTTTGTCTTAATGATGTAATTAATCTTTTTGGAATTTGAAGAAGAAAACTTGAGTCCCTAATGTTCATAGTTTAACTTGATCATGTCATCCAAATTTATTGTTTAATATCTAGAACGTTGAATTCAAAACAGTCCCTGTCTAAATTGTATTCTGAGTAATATCCAATATCTAAACCTGTTCCATTTCCAAACTATGTTGACTGAATCTTTTCAACATCTATGTTAAGACCGGAAATATCAAAACCTAATATACAAATGCTAATGCGGATTTGAGTGATGTTTCTGAGCCATCAAGGGTACTTGAAGTGTCAACAGCCAAGCGTACTGTGATATTAAATGAATTTTGCCATTTGTGTTTAGTATTCGAGTTTTTGAGGATCATATGGGCCAAAATATCTGCACACAAAATAAAAGTATAGGGTGAGAGTGGATCTCCCTGTTTACAACTTCTATTTATTTTGAACCACGAATAACATTGTCCAATCAAGGTTTTATGTAATAGTTTTATCTCTAATTTAAATCAGACCTAAAATTTAAAAACTTAAATACTATATCAATAAGGAGTATCATCATCATCATCATCATCATCATCATCATCATCATCATCATCATCATCATCATCGTCGTCGTCATCATCATCATCATCATCTTTATTTCCTTCCCTAGAAGATTACATGATATAATAATTAAGTAGAATAAATCACTCGATTACAATCAGAAAACTTTCGTAAGGTGACAAAAAAAACAAAAACAACGAAACAAACAAACAAACAAAAACACTTTACAAATAATGAAAGATGTAGGCGAACTATACAGTCTAAACTCGTGTGGAGAAAGTCAAGAACAAGCTGTTGAAGCAACAGAAACGATTGTGTGGATATAAAAATGTAAATAAACATGTAGTAGCATTATTATGACACAGTTCGTCTATGCTGTATAATAAAATATTAGACTACAAAATGCTTACATTATATCCGTCATTAAATTTTGCATGAGGTGCGGAAGTTGCAAGTTACAAAACTTCTGTTTGTAGAACATAACTGCACACTGCATGATAAAGTATACTGCATGCCGCAAAAATAGCGTGGAATTTTCGGCTTAACGCCAATACCAAACAGACCGTAAAAAGAATTTGTCCCTTTCCTTCATGCCTCGACTATTGCGTCAAGTGACATTAGCTTTGAGTTAATCCGCTGTCCCAGATGTAATGCAGAATCAGCAACCGGCAAAGATGACGACCCCGTGTAACATTTCATATTGACATAATTCTTGTATTTCGCACCGAAGAAAACAACATATGACTCTGTGACACTAAGCTCAAATCGTCACTTGTTACTGTAGGCGTATGCGATACCAATCAGCTTTTGCAGATTGTTAGGATAAGTAGCCAGAAGTGAAATATCATCAGCTAAGGTTGGATTTCCCACAGCTATGGATCCAATCTTTGTTCCAAATCCACAACCCTATATCTGGAGTAGCAAGTCATTTATAAACATTGTATACATCAAGGTTGGCAAAACTCCTCTTTGTTTAGTTCTTTGGCCAATTGGGAACCAGTCTGAAAAATGCCCATTGACAAAGACTTTGTATATATTCAGAAATATCAACAGATTCTCAACGTGGGAAGTATATGAAGAAATTGAAAAAGCACACGAACGTGATGTAGGGCAACGTGAATAATTTAAAAAGTAATCCTTTGTGCCATACGTATAGAATGCCTTTTCTGGATCAGGACAAGCAGTAAAACGTTATGTTTACGTTATATTGTACTGATATCAACAGCAGGAAACTCGCTGTTGTGCAGCCTAAACCCTTTTGGTAACCATGCTGCTGTGAACTAGGAATGTTAGAATTATTATCTTCCAGCCAAGTTTTGTGGATAACAGGTAATACAGTAATATGCCTGTAACTTTCGAGTGAGTTTTTTTATTTTCTGTTACCTTTGTACGGGGGTATCACTAACCCTTCTTTGCAATCTCCTGGTATGTAAGATTGATCAATCATATAAGTAAATAAAGTTGGCAGACACACTCTATGAGGTAATTACAAATGCTCATTTCAAATTGGATCATGGTTAGGTGCTTTGGATTTCTTTAGACTGTTAATGATTTCTTCTACTTCACTTACACTGATACTGTTCTGTAAGGACTCAATATGGCCTACATCATCTTGTAAAGCTTGAATTAATTCCTGCTCTACAGTTGCATAGAAACGTTGATAAAAATTATGGCTATAGTTTGGTGTGTGAATGTTCTCATAATATCTGACAAAGCCATTTGCAATGGATGCGTTACCACGCACACAAACTCCATGAAAAGATATTTCCTAACATAAATTTATGCTGTGACCTCTTTTAGCACTGATGACTTTCCAGAAATGCCCTACATCACTTTCGTGTGCTTTTTCAATTTCTTCATATACTTCCCCCGTATATTTTTCCACAGCTAATTTCTGAAGGTTTCTAAAGTCTCTCTTCTTAGCTTTATACTCTCTGTAAGAATTATATGCACTACTCCATGGTCTTCCCCTCATTTATCCAAATATACCTAGCTTGTCTTAGTGCTTCTTTAAGTTCATCTGACCAGTATGGTTTGGCGTGAAAATTGAATTTGGACTTTGCATTGCAGTTATAATGCACCGATAAAGTCTGTTATAGACATTTTAAATGACCTCATTTTGTGCCCTGTAAAAATCAGTGCTATAAAATAGGGTGGGCATATGTACATATGAGATTGAATAGGTTACGAATATTTTCAACAATATACGTCTCCTTAATAAAGACATTCTGATCTGTACTTATAATATCAGGAGGAAGTTTTTAAACATGTTGGCAATAAATGCTGAAACGATCTTATAAGATGCATTAAAACCGGAAATGTTATTCAATTCTTTAAATAGGTTTGACTTATCGCCCATGTGGATGTAAGTTATGACCCCTTCCTTTTGAGTATATGATACATTCCCAGTATTATAAGACAGTTTTAAATTAAATTCACTTAATTCTGACTAATGTCTCAAAAAACAGCCTAACATTTTCAGCACTGTATATCCGTCCTGAGCGTGTCCTATTTCCCATATTTATTTAGCGTAATTGTTACTTCATTAAGAGTTAAGGCCGTCCTCTGATCATTATATATATATATATGCACACACTTTGGTACTTTGCGTGATAGGCACAAAAACACTTTGAATTATATGTACACAAATTGGCTGATGGCAGCATATCATAGATATGTAGTTTACTCGTTTTAGACCATTTTTTACTTTTTTCTTCTTTCTTTCTTCTATAGTTTATCCTTTGTTTGTTTATTTCTCCGTCATTTAAACAGGTAGGTGTCATGAATTTGTCTTTGTGTTTGGTGTTTGTTTTGTGGATGTAAATTGCTTCTTCCCCTGACGAAGAGCTTATTTAGATCGAAACTTTGTTTTGTATTTGCGTCGTAATCATTTTTGTGTCATTATATATATATATATATATACATATATATATATATATATATATATATATATATTCGAATATCTCAATAATTAAGAAGAGTGAAGATGAATATCCGCTGGATTTATATGCTTCAACGAGTACAAGTTTTGATAGTATCATTTGGTTTTCATCCAAGATATCTTTTTGGGTTCTTGTTAAAGTAACGTACAAAGTTACTTAAATAATCATCATCTTACATGTATAATTTATTTTTTACAAATTCCAAAACTATTTTGTTGTCTTATCCCACAATTCAGTTTGTTGTAGATCTTGTCCTAAGACGTTTCGTTTTGTTTTTTCTCTGCAATTTTATCAACTGATTCCTTAACTTTCTAAAACTTGCATTTGATAAATTTGCTTAATTTTATCAAATTAATTAATGTCATTAATAAGATGATACTCTAGTTGATCTAGTTTCCTTTTGCACGATGAATATTAAATTGCTTTCGTTGTTATTTCAATAAATGGGATCTCAAAATATAATTGATCATTATTAAACAGAAGCATATTAGAATCAGAAATATACCCTGCATTGGATTTTTGCTCCTGGCATATGTACTGACATTTAAAATGACAGTTTGTTCTTTAACAACTGGGGCATAATCTTCATCTTTTCTGATATACGAATCTATTATAGCATAATCGATTGGGTTTGTTTTTCTCTGTGTATATTGTTCAGTTGCAATTATACATTCTCTACAAATATCAATTAGACAATAACCTGCACATCAGCTTAGAACTGTTTCCCTAGCCCTTAGATTATTAACAGAACTGTAATTATATGTATCAAATCTGGGTCTATTACCAATATGACCACCACCCCTTTAATTTTATAGTCATCCTTAAAATCAGGACTATCATTTTTTATTTATGTGTACAAATTTGGACTATCATTTTGTATTTATGTATACAAATTTGGACTATCATTTTGTATTTATGTGTACAAATTTGGACTATCGTTTTGTATTTATGTGTACAAATTTGGACTATCGTTTTGTATTTATGTGTACAAATTTGGACTATCGTTTTGTATTTATGTGTACAAATTTGGACTATCGTTTTGTATTTATGTGTACAAATTTGGACTATCATTTTGTATTTATGTGTACAAATTTGGACTATCATTTTGGACTATCATTTTGTATTTTTGTGGTCAAATTTGGATTGTCTCTTAGATATTAATTATAAATTAAAATGTCAAGTATGACTTCTTCCCCTGATTATCATATTTGTCCAGTACATTTTAACTTCAAAGCAATCATTCATAACAATAGTTACCCCACCATAGCTAGAGGAAAATGAACTAAAGTGTCATTCATATCCCTATGTAGAACGTAAATAACTCTCCCATTTCTTTATAAAATAGTGTATCATGTTGTACAGAAATTAAATACCCTGTTTTTCCTAAGATAATATTTATAAATTCTTTTTCATTTTGATTCCCTAAACTATGACAATACGTTGTTGCTATGTGTAATTTACTAAGCATAATTGTGTCAAATATACACTAAATACACAGTGTTACTGAGAATATGATACTAAATACACAGTGTTACTGAGAATATGATACTAAATACACAGTGTTACTGAGAATATGATACTAAATACACAGTGTTATTGAAAATATAATACTAAATACACAGTGTTGCCGAGAATATAGACTAAATACGCAGTGTTACTGAGAATATACTCTAAATACACAGTGTTACTGAGAATATAATACTAAATACACAGTGTTACTGAGAATATGATACTAAAAACACAGTGTTACCGAAAATATAATACTAAATACAGTGTTGCCGAGAATATAGACTAAATACACAGTGTTACTGAGAATATACTCTAAACACACGGTGTTACTGAGAATGTACTAAATACACTGTTATTGAGAATATATACTAAATACAAAGTTTTACTAGAATATTTACTAAATACAAATCTTACTGCGAATATAGTACTAAATACACAGTGTTACTGAAAATATATACTAAATACACTGTTATATATAATAAGTATGTACCTAACTTTTGTCCATAATTGTAAAGTTGTATGGTTATTTGAAAATACATACTTAACTTTTGTCCAGTTGTTTACATAGTATTTTCATAGACATTTCGCAGTTAGACTTATGTGATATAGGTAATGTAGGCAGGTGTAATAATAAACAGATTTTTGTAAACAAATTCATTCCTATTCAAGAATTTCGGTTCTGAAAGATCAGTTTGCAAGGAATCTATTTTATCTGTGTTGTTGAAATCAGATATAATTTGAGAGGAATTATTTATTTACAATATTCATTGGAAATATTAAAGTGCTCATTGACTTTTGGATTAATACATGAGTTTGGGAATTATGTGAACTCATTCAAATACATTCCGGATTACATCTTTGTTTTACATCAGGCCATTCAAGGCTATTGGAATTCATTCAGAATATTCTATTATTTTGGACTTGTAATTAGGACATTTAGGATAATTTGGAATTTAACTCACAAATTGTAAGTGTCTTTTGAGTTTTCACTTTAATTGTCTGGAAATAAATTGCTTGTTGATTTTACTTACATTGTTGGTTTCTCTTCCTTTCTGTTATATATTTTTAATACCTAGAGTCGTAACAACACAGTGTTATTGAGAATATATACTAAATAAACAATGTTACTGAGAATATATACTAAATAAACTGTGTTACTGAGAATATATACTTAAATAAACAGTGTTACTGAGAATATATACTAAATAAACAATGTTACTGAGAATATATACTAAATAAACAATTTTACTGAGAATATATACTAAATAAACAGTGTTACTGAGAATATATACTAAATAAACAATGTTACTGAGTATATATACTAAATAAACAGTGTTACTGAGAATATATAATATATGCATAGTATTACTGAGGATATATAATAAATACACCGTGTTACTATGTGCACAGTTTGCCAAATTAACAATGTTATATATTTCCTCCTCTTAGCACTGAATTTACTGAGCTGCTTATTATGTAATACATCCTGCATATAAAACCTGGTTGGAATACATACAAATCACATGTCCAATGGTCCTTTTCAGGGCACACATTATGGTCACCACTGAAGGATAGTTATCGCATTTATATATATATATATATATATATATATATATATATATATATATATATATATATATATATATATGTAAAAAGGTGGAAACTGGAAACTAGAATTATAATAGTAAAGAGAAACAATCTATGGTATATAGCAATTTCAAAAGAAAGCGATAGAATAAAAAATAGACAAAAAATTAATATGGCAGTCAGAGAAACATTTTTTGCACTTATCAAATAACAAAAGCGGTGAAAGCTGTGCAACGACGGCAACTAATAATAATAATAATAATAATAATAATAATAAGCTTAAGATTCATATCTTTATACACATATATAACTACATCATGACTAGTTAGTTTTTAAATTAAGAGCAGGTCATTTTTTGTATTCATGTAAGGCCAAAGATTAAATAGCAATTTTTAAGTATTCCTTCTTGTCAAGACTACATAAGCAATGAAATCACACTTAAGTTACATAAAACTGTATCAAACTTAATAATTGGAAATCGTCTTTCTTGCGTTCAGGAAGTGTTGTAGAAGTCTTCTGTGTGTCATACTGACCACCATACAACTTTTACTGCAAGCAAGGAATGAAAACAAATTTATTCTGATTCATATACAATAGATATAGATTATGCTAAATAGCATCTAAATATTTGACTTATTGCAATGAACACACTTACAAAGAGGTCATTCCATCTGACCCAACTATCGAATATTGGGAGTTGACCTAAACATGTATACAAAACCATAAAAACAAATTTTCTTCCAAGAAGATTATATTTTACTTTTTAAAAAAAATAGTGGTTTACACATATAATCAGTATTTAATATAATTATTAATAATTTTGCCTGTACCGTGTTTATCTGTTCGTGCTCTTGCGTGTACACATAAATGTAATTATTCGATTTGCCTGTCTTATTTTGATCCGTTCGCACACTCGAAATACGATCAGTATATTGTTGGGCAAAAAGCTTTAAGGCAAATACCTTTAAGCGGACTCTGCCCTACCAAACCAGGTGTTAACTGTGTGTTTCTGACTGACACAAATAACCAAACCCTTATGATAGAGTATTACTTGGCGTCCTCGGACAGGGGCATAGGGAGCGTCGATAACGTGTAAGCAGAATGATTAAAATAGGTCATAGCTGGAACTTGAACTGTCGTAATCGAGATAAGGAGTGGTTAATACTAATCTTCAGGACGAGTGTGTTGTTGGGTTTAACACCATTTTCAGTACATGATAGGCATATATGGAGGCCAGTATATCTGGCGGAGGAAGAACCAGGGAAGAACCTGTGAAGATCCACGTTGGTCGAGCAAAGACTGGAACCCACGCGGCCAGAGGTGAGATGTGAGTGATCTGTAAAGGCGAGCGCCTTATACCAATCGGCCATACGGGGCCTCTACTTCATGACGAAGTGTGACGGCAAAGAACGAAAGAATACCTAGTAATACAGATACATATGATGTAAGTGAGACTGAAACAAAAGTGATAGTATCCATTCAGAATAATATTCAAGGCTCAACACTGCAGAAAAAGGAATGAATTGACAAGAAACAAATACAATTAACAGCGGATTGTTTATGCAGGCGATGCAAGGTGACATGTAATGAACATGAAAATTATTGTGAATACAATAAAATATGACTAGTTTTTAGAATTAGTTTATATAATATGTTAATTAACTATTAAGCTTGCATTCATCATGAAAATATTGTGTTGATTAATTGCTAGATTACTATATTCTGCAAAAGGAACATGACATGAATTTAAAAATGTCTACCATACACCATTGAAATAAGCTGTGACCGCCATAAGACAGTGAAAATGACAAAGTGAACATGGAAATTTTAATAATGACCTAGCATTTTAAAGCTATAACTATGACTAGTTAACTGATACTACTTTTTAGGAAAAATAGCACCATTTGAACATATATATCCTAATGTGACCATTGCACCAATTGAACATAAATATCCTAATGTGACCATTGCACCAATTGAACATAAATATCCTAATGTGACCATTGCACCAATTGAACATAAATATCCTAATGTGACCATTGCAGCAATTGAACATAAATATCCTAATGTGACCATTGCACCAATTGAACATAAATATCCTAATGTGACCATTGCACCAATTGAACATAAATATCCTAATGTGACCATAAGGGAGTTAATTAAACACCCCAACTAAAGTGTCAACTTTGAGTTTAAGTACACACACACACACACACACACACACACACACACACACACACACACACACATAGGTGGGCGGTAGGGTGATGGAGGAAATTAAAATGATTAGAGCACAGTCAGTACCACCAGAATTTGATGATAAAGGCCTAGCTAATGTATTATACATGAAACGGCGTTCTCCTACCGGCTGAGGGAATCACGTGTGACCCCAAATTTGCGGTCTATTTCACCCACGAGGGACAGCTGTGACTTTACAATGTCAAAAGTAACATTGACTTTTATCAGCTATTTGTGCCACAAAGAAAGTTCTAACAAGCTGAGCTGAGACAAAGAACATCGCAGAAGGGTACTCGAAGCAGTCTGTTGGCACTGATGTTTGAACTGCGGTCATTAGGCTGCTAATCGGACGCTCTACCAACTGAACTATCTAGTTCCTTGTCAGCCTAATCCATTTGACTTATAACCGATTAGTCTAACAGCTTACAGTCAAATATACAGGTATCCTTCGCACAGACCTGTTTACTAACATCATCCAAAAAGTCCTGCATTAATTTAGTCGAACCCTCATTCATAATAAAGGGAAAGCCCTGGGATCGTCTTTTACGCGAATTTACAAATGATAGGTCTGTTAACGTTTTTATCGAATTTTCCTAGACAATTTGCAATGCTGCAATCATTATTGGTGACATTCACTTTACTTTTTGTCACTATTTCATTCAACTTCTCATCAATATATGATTTTGTCGCCATACTTTCAATCGACTGAGCAAGCGAAGGAAACTTATCCTCTATTGATGGCTTTCTTTCATCTTCGATTGAACGTCTGAATCAAGCCGACCACTTATAAATTGTCTAAAGGATATTTCTTGTGCAAGGTTGGGATTAGATATGAGATCCATCATGGAGTCTGCTCTTGACTCTTTTCTCTTTTCACATCTGCTGGCAATTTGCCAGACGTATTGACATCAGTAATCTCCATGAATGTGCTTATAACATTTTACAAAATAAAGCATCTTCTCTTCCTGGCATGTTTGGTGATTGTGTCGTCTATAAAAAAAGAAACTATTTGTGAACACTCAAGTTCATCTATATACGCAATTTCAATTTTGTTTATTACAATTTTTTTTTACATTTTGTTTTCATAACGCTTGTATTCCTCGGCAAGGAAGTAGAAATTTATAGAAGCATTTTTAGTTGCACAGTCCGGGCAAGAAGCTATTTATCCATATCCATAGTTGTGTGTATTATCTTTACAATGTAGTCATGTAAATACACCCTTGCGTCTCCAATATTCATGCGTACTGAGAAAAGGTCACTGATCTATAAAGAGCAAGTTTCAAAAAGGTATAATGTAGACCCCATATTAACATACTAAAGATACCACCAGTAATGTTTCAAACGAAAAAATCTTCGTACATATTTCGAAATCATACACGTATCACTCTTCTGCGTTCATAGGCTGTTCAAACACTTCGCTTGAATTCTGACCTCTGGGATAAACATGATATAAACACCGATAATAATCCCGCTCATAGATAATAGATAGCATAGGGGTCAATATGAGAATTTAAGAGACATTAGTTTCAAATTACAGTCAACCAACTTCTAAAATTAGAGACACACCTAAATATCAGTATTAATGACGATATTTTAAAGATTGAAGAATATAATAAATATATTAGGTGTGATATAAATAACCAGGGAGGGGGTGTAATTGTTTATATTTCAGATAAGCTATTTTTTAAACAATGTTATAACATATTCGCCTGGGATCTCGAAGGCTTAGTAGAAGAACTATTTGCTAAAGGTTTGAAATTTGTTTTATTTGTAAATGACCTCCCTCTCCCGGCAACGTTGCTGTACTGGGATTTGCAAAACGTCAGCCTTGAGCAAGCGTCAAACAGGAAACTGCCATCATATTTGCGTATAAGAAAAACAAATTGTTTTTTTCTTTTTTCTTTTTCTTTTTTTAAATCGATGTTTGGGTAATTAATATTTCGATGTGGGCTATCACTTAGGTTTCAAATCCACGCCTTTCAATTCAGCAACAGATAGACGTAATAATGACATAACCTTTCCAAAGGTTTCACTATTTCAATTATATCACAATCTTTTCTATTACAGTTTGTGTACCTGTCTTTGATAAATAAAGATTTGCATGTAAAGAAGACATTTTATTTTTATTGAGAACCGAAGTAATAATAGAATATAACCTCAATAGGAAAATGAAGGTTTCTTTCCCTGAAAGACTTTTTGCAGCTAGACTTGCTTTTGTATTTTATTTCTACGTATTGTAATGCGTTAAAGATTGGAAACTACACAAACATTGCATTATTAGAGAATCGTAAGCTGCCAATTTCATTATTAGAGAATCGTTAGCTGCCAATTTATGCACCACATAAAATAACCATTTAGTTGGATCGTGTAGTTACTATTACTAAGTTATATACTTATTTGTTTAGAAAATAAAGAAAGAAAGGGTAATTTTGTAAAGAACATAGGCGATGAAGACCATTTTAACCCTTTCTTCGGATTGTATAGTTTCGTTCAAGCATACTCTTGCGTGAATCTGAAAGATGTACGCCGAGTGATAATCTGGTAACATTCAGTACAATCATCCTTTATGTTTGATGAGTTTCTTAAGTTCCTAGTAACGTAGTATAGTTAAATTAATGTAAAAATGAATTTTTACATACACACACACACACACACACACACATATATATATATATATATATATATATATATATATATATATATATATATATATATATATATATATATATATATATATAACCGACTCTCCAACTGTTTGTAGAAGTTTGAGTATAAGAAACAGATATTGTGTCGAAGCGTGTATTGGGTTGAGAGAAAAAAAAAAAGGATTGCGACCTAATGTTTCACGATCAATTTCTTTACTTTTCTCCTTTTTCGGTCGAATATTTTTTTGTTGCGATAGAATCCCATGGGCCTAAAAAATAATAATAAACTCTATTTACAATAATTAAGCATCAACCTGTCTAACATTTTGCTTTCAAAGTTGAGGGGGCTATATCTGACTAGTGTGAAAAGAAATACGTTATGTTGAAGGACCGTTGTTTGTGTTAGTTTGCGTTGAAAATAGCTTTATATCTTTGTCGAATATTGCTCATAAAGAAATAGATTGACATGTTTTTAAATAAGTTTGTCTTCCGTATAAATATGCAGAAATACACAATATTTTAAAGATATACACTTTTCAAGAATCAAAATATCACATATAAATTTGGTTGCGCCGTCTAGCTTGTAAAGTACAGTGAAGGTAGCGCAAAGATAGCGTCATTTCGATTTATTTACAGAGTGGTGCAATAATGTATTATTCGTTATATCTACCCATCATTTTACATTAATCGTATTCGTTTTAATCTAGATCACCAAACCAATACAAAATCTACTGAAGCTTGCTGCCTGGGCAAGGGGTCAAGGAGTTTATGCCCCATATGAGTGTAATTTTTATCGTTAAAAAGTGTTGCCATTAGAAATGCACTAGATTCATCCTCATATTATAAAGGGGACAAATATAACATGGATAAACTTCAATAATTTAAATGATTGGAAATACATACGAGATGCAGCATATGAGACTTCATGGATACGGAATATAAAATAAGATTTTTTCACAAAGAGTATTTGAAAGCTATTTTAAATACTATATGCAACATTTTGACAAGGAATGTTGTTGGGTTTTTTTGTATTTTTTTTCCCACCGTTTGTCAGTGTTTCAGTAAATTACTCTGTCCTTTCTTAAGCCCATTCGTCCATGCGTCCGTCCATGAACGAACCTGACCCCCCCCCCGCCCCCAGCGTTCTAACGTTTGTTTTTCTATTTATCAAACACCCTCAGTCCAAGGAAAGAAATACAGAGAACACTGACCTTATATTTCCTATAATTACGGCACTTCATCAGCATCAAATCGACAGCCAAACGCCTTGTCAATATTTGAGCATTCATCGCATTTTTTATTGTTTGATTGCACCCAAATTGATGTAAATCTTCAACCACTCAGAGATTACAATGAATTCAATAATCAATGAATTTATACCACGTTTTGCGAGGGGGCCCAGGGTGACCGTATAGTCTAAGGTGCTCTCCTTTATAGATCACTGACATATCACCTCTGTCCGCGTGGGTTCGAGTCTCGGCGAGAGTATATGAGAAAGCTTGTAGATTCAATCATTGTCATACACTTTGATCTTTTTTCGAGAGTTCTGATCCCCGAAATCAACCTAACACATTTCAAACGCTATAGGCTAAACTTTTTATATTTTAAATTTCATCAAATTAAGTAGTGTTAAACTCTATATTTTAGATTTGTTATGTTATTGGTGCCTATCTTGGTTAAGGCCTTATATAGCAGTCATGATTATTTTTTCATTGAGCGAGAATTCATGCATAATGGTATTATAAACGCTAGCGTGAAAAGATTTTGCGAAGGAAGCTGTTATTCAAATAGTTACTCGACTTTTACTGTCTGCAAATTCACTACGCGGTTGGGTATCTGTTGGAGACCGTGATGATTTTCCACTTCCGCCAACACGGTCTCGAACTCGACCAGGCTAATAATTATATCCTCAATAGCTATCGAGTACAGCTTCGCAATCGTACTGAGACTACTTTGTGCTGCCGCAAGAAATTCTGAATAGATACGTATTCGCGAATGTAGTCGTATCGAAATTATTTTGCTAGCACCACCAGAGATACCGGTTACTACCGATATAGCCCCAACAACAATTCCGATTGGCTCACCTATAATAGTTTTCGCAGCTGTGATTCCCGTGACGCCAAGGCCAACAGTTCCTACCGCGGCAAGCCCACAAATAGCATCAACGACCACATACACACGTTTGTATTTCACAAGTAGCGCGCTTCTCTTAATGATTTCATCTCCTAGTTGCAGTTCCGCTTTAACTATCTTTTTCACGCCGGTAAGTTTGAGGGTCCATTATAATTCTTCTAATAATATTGTCATAGTGGAGACTAATTGCTTGACAGGCTAACCTTGTTCAGGTGCCATACGCGCACACACTTCCAATCGAGCATTTTTCGTTACTTGCACAATCGCCATAGAATCAAAGAAAATATATTCCAAAGGAATATTTAGATCTCCGGCAATTGTACGTTCTTGAGGTTTGGCACCATGTTCATATAGAAATACACCGATTACGCCTTTACTTCGTACCTATAACGATCGTTTTCGTTCAAGAACTGTTACACGGATAAGTGCGTCCATGTTGAAAAACGGTCGAGATCTTCGTCTTCTTAGTTGAGTTATTGTTGGTTTAACATACTCAATTGGGAATTTATTCGGGGTGGATTCAGCGGTGAATATTAATTCAACGTTATAGAAACAATCTCTGAATGTTTTCACACCTCGCACGCGCCAATGCAATGATTTCAAGCTGGCTTCAAGTTGGTATTGGCGCATTTGGGCGGTCCCAACTATCGATTTCAATTCTACCCTTGGCAAAATAATATTTCAGTGTATACGAGGGTTCGGTAATGTTATAGTTTTCACGCAGATATTGGTGAACAAGTTGAACGAAATCACTATCAATGTTAGCATCACTGGTCAGCCGATCCAACACTCCGTCAGCAAATTCCGCAATCTCATCACCGCGGTCAGAATCCAGTACTTGTATGTAATGATAAATCTAATCTTAAACCCAAACGCCAAAGGCGTTACGTTAATAACGCTTCATTTTAATTTATCCCATGTATATATATTATTTCGTTCTTGTTAATCTTAAACGAGCCTGCAACCAAAAAAGTTTTAAATGAGGTGCCAGGGGAATTTGAGCAAAATAAAGAATTTCTATATTTTGTTATTTTAGCTTCAGCATTAGGGTGTTCCCATTATTGTCTTTGTTCTACTAATTGAATACTAAGAGACCCCCATGTACACGATCAAGAAATAATATCCGGATCTATCAGCAACAAGTCTAAAGTCACTACTGGGATGAAACCCATCAATATCTACATGTTCTACACTAAACATTTCAGAGTCTACTCCATCAACAACCTTCACATATTTAAGTGTTAATTTAGCATTACCAGCCACGATGTTGATATCAGGTAATCGTATATAAACGTATTGTTTTGACGCAGCATCATCATCGTCCATTGGTTCTTGCATCAGTTGAATTCGGTTTCCATTTATGATAAGGCCTCCGCTCATTTCAACACCGGTCTTTTTAACTGTCTATTTTGTATTTTTGTTGATGTAATCTTTGAAAAATACAATAGACGTACCAGAGTCTTTGATTCCTCCGACTTCACTGATCACGGCCAGGTTTTGCGCAACAGCGCCTCGCAGCCTCAGAATAACATCTTGAATGTCTACATTAGACGTTTTAAATTTTCCAATTTGATCTTGGAAGCTCGCCTGGGTTACTGTCACCCCGGCTGATAAACTCAGTCAAATCCGCTTTTAAAACGATATTTTGAATGTCAACGTTAGACGTTTTAATTTTTCAAGTTTAATCTTAAAAAATCACAAGCTCGCCCGGGATCAACGTCAGTAACAACCCGGCTGGTAAACTCAGTCAAATCCGCTTTGGTGGAAAACCTGGTCAAGTCTTCATCAGCGCCGCGTTATCGGGCGATTGAGCTTTTGTAAATGTGAATAGGCATTTTGTATACTTTCAAGTGTATTTTAATGTAAAATTAATAAGCGTTTGTGGGGTTAGTGAACGCTCAAGTGCATGCAGCGTTTTAACAACAAGGTGACAGCATATTGGCCAGTCCAGCCGAGTTTGTAATGGCAGCGTTGACTGAAACACCTGTTGTCGGCCTCGGTTAAACAACTTAACGTGGCATCTAAAGCCCGAACGGGTCAAAATATAACAGATGTTTGTGTGTCACCACATATGCAACCCAATGAGTTTCAGGTCAAGGTTAACAATTCCGGTTTCCCTTGTGCGCGGAATCATCGATGCAAGTTCATCCCGCATCAAGACACCTCGGAAATGCTTGACCGACTTTGTCATCGCAAGTAAATCAAAATTGGTCAACGGCTAGGCCTCAACCGAAGGACACTTCCGCTCGAGAGCTTTTGGTTTCCACGCCTGGATAATCGAAGACCTTTTATGTTTTTTATGCGTCCTCCAACTGCCTTTTTCAGAACCATTCCGGATGCAGTTCTGACGGCCCCTAACGCAGCTGCTTTTGCAAACGCAGGAGCCGCAGCCGCTAACAGCGCTCGAATGGTCGCGAGGAATGGAAATATTCAACCGGCTTTTTGAATTTGTGCCACATCTGACTATTATAATTATAATGTCACCGAGATGTTCTTTCATTGGGCTGCATTAAGCTGATTATGTTGCGTTTGGGTTAACTACACGGGGATATTTCCAGTTACCTTTGCTGGAAAAGCCTCAATATGACCACACAATTGGTTCGTATTGCGCTTTTGATGTTTGCAAGCTGCTGTGGACTAAGGCCAACTTTCACTTTGCGATAGGACATTATTATTTACATATGTAACAGGTTAAACTACTACGAGTTTTCTATAGTTGCGTCAAAGGACCCTCATTTGGCCACCTGCGCCCTCCAACAACAGAAACTTATCGGAGAGGATCACAGCAATGCACCTGTAATTGGGAATATTGGGGGGACCAGACAGATCAGTAACACGTGCATGAAAGAACATGTCGACCATGGACTGGCTGAACAGGTCCAGGTGTTCCAGTGAAAAGTAATAAATTGGGTACAACTCACGAAAGTCATATTGGAACATCTGCATACCTGTGTCAATGTTTTGATGCCGTCCATGAACGACCACAGCTTCTGATATACACGTGCGAGTTGATTGCCTGCGAAGCTAAGCAAAATTTCTTCGGTGGGTTCCTGGAGACCGTTTAACCACAGAGAAACTTTAGACACTCCTAGCCGGTCAAATATCATCGCACTACGGGTTTGATCGTTAGCCCGAGTTGAATCTTGAAACGCCACAAAGACGTATTTCGGTGCGTTGAGGCCATGTTGGGCACTTATTTGCTATGTAAACTGCCCCTGAGTAGACATGTCTGTATTTAAGTCTGTGGTGAGTGCGAGAAATGACAGCGTTGACGCGGTTCCAAACCCTTTAAACGACAACAAACGCGATTCTGTGCTCGGTGAAGGGATTAGCGCAGGCATCAACAATGTTAATATTGACAACACAACTTGACCAGTAGCGACGCCAGCGTCATGTCAAATTGCATCGTTATAGGTACCTTTACGGGTTAATATGACTGTGTGATTGGTTCCGAAAATAACCTTGCGAATATATTTACAAAACCCAAATATATGACTGAGAGAAATAGCACACGAAAACGACAGTCGAGCTCCATGAAGCTGTTGTCGACGCTGTGCAAATCTAAGGTTTAAATTCAGGTTTAAATTTTTTATAGTCGCACCACCACCACCAGATCTGGCAGGTATACCAGCGGGTTGCCGGTCCAGGAAAGCAGCCCTCGCAAGTTGATGCTGCGGATAACGGTTATGAGGTGCATTTTTGTTTTAGTCCTTATGAAACATCATTGACAGGCCAGCCGACCTTCCGTAATCGTCGCTGTATCTGGCGAGTCCGAGAATCGTCGTGGCAATGTCACAATTGTCAAGAATTGATTCAATTTGTTTTTTATTGATGGAATAACGATCGCTGTCGAACAATGCCATGATTGTTAACAAATCCAATCTTGGGACCGGCGGGATAAGGGTTATTGTTATCCTGTACAAGTTGTATATCATTTTCCAAGAAAGCCTCACATGGAAGAAAATACCGCACTTGTAATTCTATTTTTAATGGCCTAAGGTCCCTAGTTGGGTACGATGATACTGAAATTTTTTGGTGCTGCGATCTACCACCACATGCGCGTCCATGTCCCACGCGGTATCGGGTGCATCTATGAATTTTGCCATCGCTTATACATTATTGGTTTCTTCTAATACCTTTTGCGCGACAACCGTAATCCGCTTCCCATTGCCAGTTTTGTAATCACTGAATGACTGAAACGTTTTTGATGCAATCAACGACTCGCATTGCAACTTGTTTAGCAATTGGCGCAGTGCTCGAAGATAAAGCCGCGAGCACTTTTGGAGCTCCTGTAAATAATCCCTGGACAACATTACCAAGACCATTTCCGTAATAAGTCATGTAAATGGATTTTCTCGAGTTAACAACACACACTGGTATGGCACGTCCACGTACGACTGTCATTATATTTAAATGTCAGGTCAATCATGTACCCGTCCTGGTCCATAAGGGTAAAACGAATATGTGCCAACTGACCATTATGAGATGGAAGATACACAAACGTCGCGGGAGTAATCGATATCAGATCACCGGGGGCCTCGGTCGAGACAAACCCAAATAATATAGAACCCTGCGACGCTTGTGTTGCTGAGGCTGAGGCTTCATAACTGCTACTGATGGCACATTCATCACGAAATTTGCCCACAACTTTCTTATTTGTATTACTTTGTAGTGGATGATCTGTGGGATAATCGCTGGTATCAATGTCATTATGCTTTTTCGGGATTCGAATGCTGGGTCCACGATGAGCCTTCGAAGCTTGTCTTCTTCGGTATCAGGGACAAGGTCAACGCGAATTCGCTTCCGCAGAATTTCCATTGTCTTGACGAATACAGAATTGTTCGTTGGTTTGAAGAAATCTTTTTCCAATTCATTTTTAGCATTTGTTCGCAGATTTGTATTCATCTGGATATAAGGAGCCATCCGAACGCGCTGGCGAAATCCAAGCACCCCTTGGACTTTGCTTACACGTGTCCCCAGCCGCAGATATAGTTTGGAGGTTTCGTATGTGTACTACGCAGTTGTTTTTAGTTCTCAGGTTTGGTACTAGCTTTGTACATTCTGTAAACTTTCGTCCGGATTCGTCTATAATCCCACACTGATACAGGGACAGCTATTCGCGGGGCACCGACATCGCTTCCGGTGCTAGCGGATAATCATTGTGGCTGCTGTGAAGCTCATATGGATATTCCAGATCCACGTGCGTGCGGCCAATCCATTCCGACCCGCCAATAGGCAGGGGTTGCATCATAAAGATTGTTGGCTTTAGTTTTGTCATACCCATCCACGTTTGGGTAGTTTGCTCTAGAACAGCGATGACTCGCCATAGAAATCCCGCCCCGAAGAGAGCGCTCAACAAAAAAATACTGGTCAATATCAGTGAGCAGCTCAAGTTTGACTTTTGTCTTTGACAGGAGCGCGTCCATTGTCATTCCCGGCGATGTGAAATAGTGCGGGGATTCAAGCTTTTACACACTCATGGCAGTATTTCAAAACGCTTCAAAGACATCTGCAAGCAGCAACACATCTGGGCGCAAATACAAGTCGTGGTAGTCACTGAGATTTCGACAACCAAACGCGGACCAAACATTGTTCGCGTGCGCGTAATCGTTGGCGGAAATGCCTTCTCGGGACAGCGAAGAATAAAAGGCATCAATCGGTGATAACTGTGTCTCATTAGACTTTTCCCATCCGCTCATGTACTGGTATGGGTACAATCCATTTCTGGTTATCAACTTCAATTTGTCAGTGTTGGCACCATATCGACTGGTGATTTGAAAGCTTTCTGCTTTACGAGACTTTACACTGATACCACATTTGAGACATGGTCGAGAACCCGGACCAACACGTAACGCGAGCAAATGTGATTTACAGAATTGGTAATGACATGTTTGGTCGCAGAGTTCATGTTTTTCAAGGCATACGCCTTTGCATTGATTTCGTCCCAATGCCATTGAACTTTATAAATATGTAAAAGTTTATATAATTGGGGCAAATTAATTTTTCCACTCGTTGCCGTTTTATCTCCGTCTCTGCATATGGTGGTACATGGATAATGAGGTGAGACGGATAGAAAAGTTTACAGAGTCCATTATGCGATGATTTTATGGTATTTCGAAATTGCAAATCAGGTTTTTCAAATAAACAGGCTTATTCTTTCTGAGATCAAGAAATTGGCTTGCAAACCTGGCTAAAGTATATTCCAAATTAACATCGGCCCAAATTAGGTCAAATGACCCATCTCGAATACCACCAGACTTTGAACGTTTGTATCTAATAATATCAAATGTCTTAGAGTGCTTGTAAATTTCCTCGGTAGCTTTTGCTTCCTTGTTCTTGGCAATAGCTTCTGAAAATTTCTCCCAGAGCTTGCTCTGCTCCACTTCTGCATCGTTGTACCACTCTTCATATATCTTCTGAAGATTTGTCATCGCTATATTATTGCTAAAGGCATCTCCCTAATTGATTTATTCTTGATGACCTTCGCTACTACTACTATATTCGCTCGATGTTTCAGAGTATTCATCCGTTTCACTAGTCAACGCCGGAGACTTGACATTTTCTTGCACAATATCATATAATGACATTTTAGATGTTTTGTTGTACTGTTCTCCATGTCTGCGTCGTTGCGATTCTAAGATAATTAATTCCCAAGTTGATTAATTTATCAAGATGCTCAGGATACGTATTTGAAAAATCATACATCTTTTGAGCCTTTTTGACAAATCTGATGATGCATTTAAACAAAACAGCAGCTTAATCTTTTCTGTAACGTTTAAAACACTCCATTGATCTGGTAAAATGATGCCACAATTGTTTATATCCATAAATTCTTTCAAAATACTATACGTGTCGAACTGCAAATTTGTCACCATGATATATATATATATATATATATATATATATATATATATATATATATATGTATGTATATATATATATATATATATATATATATATATATATATATATATACTGCGGTAATTATTTAATATAAAAGGAGATATATCCGTTCGGGTTGTGCTTGTCAACAGGTACTCTTTGAGATTATAGGTACGCTGCCTATTTTAAGCTGTCATACACGAAATTCTTACAGTCAACCGATGTACAGTCAACCAATGTACGTCGTTCATGTTAATTACGGCGATTTGAATTTGCAACCCCAGATGATCCCCTAGCTTGCCAAACGACAGACCTGAAGGCCCAGAGGTTGTTTCAAACCAAAGTACGTCTCAAAGAATGAATGCATGCTTCGTACTTGTAATTAATATCAACCTTGCATCATCAAACTGACTTTTACTTTTCATATTCAAGCAACTGAAAGTCGTCTCGTCAATTATTAAGAAAAACATTTACCGCGACTGTTATTCGAATCGGCAATGTTCTGATCGTAATTATAGCGCTTTATCACTGAGCTCACTTACCAAGTATATGAAAAAAACTCATATTTGAAGTTAAGAGGCTGGTGAGAAAACATGCGTGCGCACCTTCTCTTATTAGGCCAATGTAAACATGACTCCATCAATTAATATTCCATGGATTATAATATGCCTCCGTGTAATGGTAAGCATACATAGTCTTGAAATAGTAATTCTTGGTCTCTCAAATATCAATAGCAACTCAGCTACCAATCATTTGAGCAATATTCACATTGGCAGTTATCAATTTGGCCTACCCTTGTATGAATAAGAAATGTAGAATTCCGTCTTTGAGATTGAAGGACGCCAGAAATTACCACAAGTCATGAAATTATTATTTCTTCTTTGCGATACGAACGCAAAATATTGACTTCAGTATTCATACAATGGTCAGCCCAAAAAGACTGCTACGTAACAGACAGTTATTGTCCCAGGTCTGCTAACAGACTGATAGCTTGGCAACCGCTGCACTAATAACTGGAAACTATATTCATGTGCTAAAATAAACTCACGTCCAAAGGTTGCGTCTGTAATACGTTTTCAATAACACCACGTTAGCGTTTATAATTCCATTACGCATGCACACGCGCTCAATTTAAAAAAATCATCACTGATATAGCAGGCTTTAAATTAATACAGATCTGCACCAATATTATAAAAAAAATCTAAAATAAACATTATGACACTACTAATTATCCGTCAAGCTCTTTCTTAAAATGGCTCAAAATAATTTTGATGATTAACGTGCTGTTCTCAGCATTGGCTCATAATCGACCTATAACGGGATTACTTATAAAATACCCCGGCAGCACAGTTTTTGATTATAATAATAAACTTTACTATGAAGATTCATTTATAGGATGTCCGATCAGCGCGATTAATTGGCAATTATTATCATTCTATAATAAGAGATTGTCCTTCATCAACCTAAAATACATCAATGAATTGTAAATATTTAAGCAATTACATTTTTTAATAATTGCAAACAAATTTACTTTGAATTTGCAGTTTAGCAATATTTTGGATAAATTGCTAGATTAAGCACGATTTTGACATATTTTACAGAGTTACTGCCCGTGATTGACTTAGCACACCCACTTGATGCATGCAGCGAATATATCAACCTAAGGAGGCAAGGACCATATAAATAAATTTATGAAATCCAGATTGATTGCTAAGTTAACTTGTAGATGGAGATACGTGTCGCAACCATGCATCTTACAATGTGTATTAGGCAGTGCTTGTACTATAAATAGCATTTTCTTTAACATTGCACTCGCCGTTAACAACTTTATTTTTCCAAATTAAAAAAGTATGCGCAGACGGAACAAGGTTTGGTTTGAAATTTTGTAAGGTATATAGAGATTATATAATCATAAGCTAGATAGTAACTGGCCCAGGTAAATACTTTCGAAGAGCGAAGGTGGTGTACGATTCAGAATGGAACGAGCCCATACTATAGTAGTCAAATTCAAGATATAAAAGTGCTTACCCTGGTTCTGTATTAACTGTAGTAAAGGATAGTCCACTACTATTTGTGCAAGGTAGTAACGTATGTAACTATATCAAGCAGTAAATAAATGTCCAACTCAAAAAATCACTGTAAGAATATGAATTGAAACAACAAGGTTGAAAGCTATCTATATTGATTCTTCCCATTCTCCTTGTGTTGCTTGTAAATCAATAATAAAACATGCAGGTCCGCAACTGTTCATAATAGCTGCTGTCTCGGGTTATACAGTTCCATCACTACAAGCTGGAACTGAAATATTGATAGCTGAACGGCAGTACCTATGCAATTGGATGGTTAAAGAAGGTGGATGGGTGAGAGGTTAAAATCTGTTATAAGACTTTAGAAAACAAAAATGATCAATGTAATCAATGTTAATAAACACTTATGCAAGGCATACAGCATTTTACAACAAGATCCAGTACATACAGATGCTTAAATTCGACAGTTATATCCCTTACACCAATGACTATCAATTACTGTTCGCAGGGCTGAAAGGTTATGCCCCTTTAAACTAAGTGATTTATGGACTCGCGCTATTTATTAAAAGCTCAGAGTAAATCTATGAAGACAACATAATATTGAAAATTTAACAACTTTTAAATTACTTAATACTCATGATCAAACCTCTATTTTTCAAAATAGATCAATTATTGATGCAAACGTCTGTATGAAGAAAACCATATGATCCGTAACATTTTTTTTTATCTACATTTGTATGAAACGTGTGTTTCCAATTCTGCACCTAAAGAATCAGGTGCTACTTTCAGAATGTAGTGGTTCTAAGTCAAGTCTATATAAAGACAGAAACTGCAACAATAGAACACGGTCTCTAATTTATCAGTTACAAATATGATAAGCTCTCACAAGATTTTGTAAACTAAAATTGTACTTTTCATTATCAACCAATCATAACCCTCTCAACCCCTATATACTCTATTTTATATTCACCTATTTCTAGATGAGTTTCGATTTTTCCATATAATTAGTACTATGAGTCCTATACAAAACCTTTGGTTTTCATGGCATCGTGGTTTCACTTTCTTTTAAAGGGGTTATCGAATATTGATAACAACAGTCGATGGAACAAAATATTACTATCCATATATATATATATATATATATATATATATATATATATATATATATATATATATATATATATATATATATATTAAATTGAAAGTATTTCTAAGCTTATTTCAAGCATGTGAAAGTACAGATCCAGAGATTAAACGAACTGCCGACCAAAAACAGTATCCTGGCCCGTCAGTGTCAACCCGGGAATTGGAGCTGCCACATAAGCCCCTTCTGCAAATTAACCCAGAGAGAGAGAGAGAGAGAGAGAGAGAGAGAGAGAGAGAGAGAGAGAGAGAGAGAGAGAGAGAGAGAGAGAGAGAGAGAGAGAGAGAGATCCCAACTGACGTGCGCCTGCGTCAGTTTCTCGGACATAAGGTGGGCTGCAAACTCGCATTGGTAACGAAGGTCGAGTTTATCCCCCTGTCCACTATCAGGTAGATTCCATTGTCCGCTAACTGTACAATAAAGGACTTGGAACTGCTACATGACTCACGCTTATAATATATGGAACTGCTACATGACTCACGCTTATTATATATGGAACTGCTACATGACTCACGCTTATTATATATGGAACTGCTACATGACTCACGCTTATTATATATGGAACTGCTACATGACTCACGCTTATTATATATGGAACTGCTACATGACTCACGCTTATTATATATGGAACTGCTACATGACTCACGCTTATTATATATGGAACTGCTACATGACTCACGGTACAATTATGCAAAAATATTAGAATCATTCTAGAAATGGGTAAACATAAATTGAGGATATATTGGTTTTGGAGGCCATGATTGGTAGTAGTAGCTAAATGGGTTTTGCCATTTTTTGAATTATAGTTACTGATCTAGGTCAAAGCTTGCTATACCCCCATGATTTTTCCTCACATTACACGCGCATGCACGCGCCCATGCAAGAGAATAGAAGATCAGTAACCAACAAAAAAGCTATTATCATACTACTTGTAAACACGTCTTTGAGATTGTTCGTCGACGAGACAAACACAAACACAATCACTATCACGTACACGTCCAAGTACACATTCACGATTATTTATTACAATCATGATTTGCATCAACGCTCGCGTGGTAAACAAACCTACCACTAAAGTATTACACGCACAACCTATGCATGCAAGTGACGTTTTCAGTCAGGCATATATTATTGAATGTGGTTATACTACAATGTGAAAATTCCTTTTCTGTGCGGCTAAAAATACTACTGCAGGAATATGATTATTGATCCCCACTACGCTGTATAAAATATCAATTTCTTTGTTTTTTTCTCTGTGGCAGAGCTATGGTGAAAATATGTTGTATTAACTATGGCAGAGTTAGTGTAAGAATGTTATATTAAATAATTACCGCAGTATATATAATGGCGAACAATTCACAGATTGATGTTCGTAGTATTTTGAAAGAGTATATCAAATTCTGGCATCATATTACTAGAACAATAGAATATCTCTACCATTACAGAAAAGCTTACGCCGCTGTTTGGTTTAAATGCATCATACAGGTTTGTCAAATAGGCTCAAAAGATGAATGATTTTTTAAATACGTATGCGGAGCAACTTGATAAGTTATTTGACTTAGGGATTATCTTGGAATCACAATAACGCAGACTTGGCCAAGAATACAAAAAAAAACCCCACGAAATGTCATTCTGTGATATTATGCAATGAAAGTTTAAATCGCTGACGTTAATTGAGTCGTCAGTGAGTGAACCTAACGACGAAGATAGTGATAATGATAATGAACAAATCAATTAGAAAGATACTTTTAGTATTAATATAACGATGGCATCAACACTCACTAACTGATGTAAGAGATTTTATGAACCCCTCTCTAGGTCCAGAGAAGCAAAAAACATAGGCGAGTTGTACAAACAATCCAAAACGTTTACAATTATTGGATTTGATGCTGCAAACGGCAGTATGCGCATTGGTGCAGTCGTTAGTGATGGATCATTTGAGCTTACTTGGGCCGACATCGACTTAAGACACATTTTGCATAAGTTTATTGATTTGTTTCTTACTGCTTATTCAGATTGAGCGCCGGTTTATTTACAAGACCTTTCAATAACCGTGGGGACTGCAGTAGATTATATCCTTATTTATTATATTGAGGTTTTACCTCCAATGAGGATCTTAGCCTTCATACCTTCTTTGATGATCCATCTGGCTATTCTTTCTCCGAGTAGAGGACTGATCTCGTTTAAGTCATGGATGAAATCTATATCAGCACTTTGACGCTCACGGATATCGTTTGATGCCTTACAAGCATGATCATGTGGGTAACATGAAGCATAGATGCAGTTTAAGGGTGCTTCTCCAGGCTTTGGATGGTTGTTAGAATCAAGTCTTATATCCAACCATGTACCACCCCCGCAATAATTGTATTTAGGTCCCGGAGGGAGTCATATGTGCTTTTCACCAGGGTATTTGTTCCAATGTGTTCCCGATAGCTTTGGTAAAGCAGCAGCGACATCACTGCCGCCAACTTTTTTATACCCGCGGGTTTTCACAAAGGTGAACTTCTTTGCTCCTAATCGAACACAAGTTCCAGCGATCGCGGCTCGACTATTACTTGTTTGAATCCGCGTTGGATTTGCAATACGTGTTTTCATGCGACATCGCACATAATATGAAGACATGATTGTGCTTATGCAACAATTGACATTCATCATGGCATCACGAATGAGAAAAAAATTCGCTTTTGCGTTCATTGACTTCTCTGCGCAGGCAAAGCCCAAACTACCCAAGCACCGTGACATGTTTCCGCAGTCAGTTCGTGCGTTGATCATTGGTCCGTAAGGATCACCGAAAACCCAACTGTTGTTGAATTTAATCATGCGATGGTTAACATGGGATCGCCTGTACGTGATTGCGCCGTCGGCGGACGATCAATCATGTTATCATGTACTCAAGAATTTTACGGAAGCGCTTCAAAACGTCGCCAAGAAGCAAATACACGCTGGTGTCAAATTCGTTGACCAGCTATGCGTCGCCCACGTCTGCGTACACGTATTTGGTGGTAATATACATCAATAACGAATCCGTATTCATGTACAGCATCTTGATATTGTCACCGTACCGCGGTTTGATCTTATCATAATAAAATTGACATTAAAAGTTTTGAATATTAAGAACAGACACGCCACGTAGATGGGCTGTGTTAGCTACAGTTTCAGTTTTTAACTATGTACGGCAATGAGTCCACCATCGAGGATCTTCCGGGACTCGAATGCTTGGTCAGCAATAAGCATTCGAAGCTTGTCTTGTTCACTATCACAGACAAGGTCAACGCGAATCCGTTTCCGAAGATTCTTCATTGTTTTTGCGAACACAACATTGTTCATTAGTTTGAAAAAGTCTTTCTCAAACTTGTTGGTGGCCTTTGTCCTCAGATCCGTATTCATCTATATGAAGCACTTTGGCGAAACTGTAACACTCGGTGGACTTTGCATATACGCATCCCCACTCACGAGGCATCCACAGCGCTGCCGGTTCTAGCGGATAATCATTGTGGCTGCTGTGAAGTTCATCCGGATCAACTTCATAAAAGTACCCGATATCACTGTCGCTTTTATATTCGTTTATGTTTACGCTCTCGGGATCGATCAATTGAAACCCACCAACAGGCATAGGCTGCATCATTGCCCATTCATACAAGTTGTTGGTGAAAAGATACATCATGTAACTGTTTGGGACAGCAGGGTCATATCCGTCCACGTTTGGGTTGTTGGCTCTAGGATAGCAATGACTCGCCATACAAATCCCGCCACTGATTCCTCTTTCAATAAACATATGCTGGTCAATATAGGTGAACAGTTCCAGTTCGACTTTGGTTTTATACAACAATGGGTCCCATGCCACTCCTGGTGACGAAAAGTAGTGAGCGGGGTTAAGCTTGTATATACGCATGACTGTATTACGAAACGTTTCAAAGACATCCGCGAACAGCAACCCATCTGTTCTCAAACACAGATCGTGATACTCGACAAGGTTTTACAACCAAAAGCAGACCAAACATTGTTCACGTGTGTGTAATCGTTGGAAGAAAAAACAATGAATGAAATGCCTTGATCGGTGAAAACTGAGTTTCGGCAAACTTTTCCCATCCGCTCATGTACTTGTATTCGTACGCTCCTTTTCTTGTTATCAACTTTAACTTTTCAGGGTTAGCATTACCATATCGACTTTTGATTTTAAATCGATCACTGGATCCCGCAGCAAGGTTACTAACTAACATTTCCAAGCTTAATTCAGGAACTGCAGCGAGTCAATGAGCTGCAGCTGACCCAGACAATACGTCATGCACTTTTCCATGTTGTTGGGGATGACGCTTATTGGCGCCTTTGATACTGCGGCAACTCCTCGCATAATCAGGTGGCCATCATACCCATGCAGGTAATAAAGCACCACAGGGATTTTTGTTTTCCTTGGGTAAGTTCGCAACTGCAGATTGCACGTGCTGTGTGCGGTTCCTCTATACACGCCAATAGTGTGACAGTGATCGCGTACTTTTTCGTTGGTGGAGCTAAAAGCACCATCACGGATCCATCAATGAGTTGCTGTGGAAAATTCACGAATGTCATCGTTAATTATAATCATGTCAGCGGGCGAATAGAGCTGTTGTTTGATGCATTTCGCCGTAACCTCGAGCGATTTAAGAAACACCTCAACCGAATCCTGGCCACGATACAACATTGGTGGCTCAGTCACTCCAGCACATCTGACTACAGTGTAGCAAAACCCACATGGGATTTGTTCCGCAACTTGCGTTGATTTGTTATAACCTCAGGAGCATCCACCTTCTTCAACCTTTTTGAGTATGGCCTTAGTAACTTGCACAGGAAATTCAATGTTGCCAAACTTAAGTTCACCAAGGTTTTGTTTGCATTTTCTAGGTTGGTCTTGATTATTGCTCGCGGGATGTAACGCGGACGCGAGCGCTCATTTAAAACATCGATTGTCATCATTTTTCACATTGATTACTGACCGCGGCGAAACATACTTTGTCGTTAGTATGTAACGTGAATTCACACATTCGGCAAATCTGATCAGGTCAAAGAAAAATCGAATAGGTGTGTACCGTTGTAACAAAATCAGTTTGTCCCCGCTGGACACCAAGCGGTGGATTTTTCCCGATGGTGTTACTACTTACGCGTATGGGCAAGCGCAGATCCCAAAATAAGTCTTGGCGGTAGTTCCGTGTCCGCGGGAACGACTTGTAATTCCTCTTGCTCAAATGCTCTACTAGGAGGCATTGCCTCCTACAGTTGGTAATGTTAACGTGTTTGTTGTCTCGGAGTATCCATCCGGTATGAGATTGTAAATATATCGACGGCCCATATCAGGTCAGTAGCTCGACGTAGCCCACCTTCTAACTCTCCCGATGCATACAGATACCGAACGAAATTGTTTCCGAGTGGGTCTAACGGTGGTGGTTGTAAAATCGTTTTATAGGTGACGGTCTTCTGTAGAATCGCTTCAGCAGGTTTTAACCCAATGGTGCGTGTGATTTTATTATTTAGTGCTTGTATGACTGAACGAAGCCGTATTACCCACTCGCGAGAATGCTCTGAGATCTGAGATCTCATTAACAATTCCTCCGCGTACTGATGCCCAAATAACCGTTCCGCAAGTGTACGGTTAAATCGTTCAACAATGACCTGATCACGATGTATTTTAATATGTCCAACACGAACCCGTACCTTATGTTTGTTAACTACGCAGCAACGTCTCTGAGAAATTCTTTGTCCGGTATACTTGCAACAGCCGTGGCCATATTAGTGGTCCGCATGCGTAAATACGTATAAGCGCATCTGCGACACTCGCTGAATCTTTGGACGTCAGAGACTCCACTTCCCAGAATCTGCTGGCAACATCTACAACAGTTAGCACGTACTTGTATGTTCGTCCTCTTACCCGATCATGCGAAAGAAACAAAAAATCATCCTGATGAACTTCTTTAGGTTTTTTAACATCAAACCCTCCACGGGAAATCTTCCTTGACACGGGTAAGTAAATTTGCCGCATCGCTTGTTTAGTTAACCATGCTCGAACAACCCCGTGTGTGACATTGGCCGCACTTGCTAACATTTCAACGGCAGTTTAACCTTTCCAATAACCGTGGGGACTGTAGTAGATTATATCCTTATTTTTTATATTGAGGTTTTACCTCCAATGAGGATCTTAGCCTTCATACCTTCTTTGATGATCCATCTGGCTATTCTTTCTCTGAGTAGAGGACTGATCTCGTTTAAGTCATGGATGAAATCTATATCAGCACTTTGACGCTCACGGATATCGTTTGATGCCTTACAAGCAAGATCATGTGGGTAACATGAAGCATAGATGCAGTTTACGGGTGCTTCTCCAGGCTTTGGATGGTTGTTAGAATCAAGTCTTATATCCAACCATGTACCAGGCCCGCAATAATTGTATTTAGGTCCCGGAGAGGAGTCATATGTGCTTTTCACCAGGGTATTTGTTCCAATGTGTTCCCGATAGTTTTGGTAAAGCAGCAGCGACATCACTGCCGCCAACTTTTTTATACCCGCGGGTTTTCACAAAGGTGAACTTCTTTGCTCCTAATCGAACACAAGTTCCAGCGATCGCGGCTCGACTATTACTTGTTTGAATCCGCGTTGGATTTGCAATACGTGTTTTCATGCGACATCGCACATAATATGAAGACATGATTGTACTATGCAACAATTGACATTCAACATGGCATCACGAATGAGAAAAAAATTCGCTTTTGCCTTCATTGACTTCTCTGCGCAGGCAAAGCCCAATCTACCCAAGCACCGTGACATGTTTCCGCAGTCAGTTCGTGCGTTGATCATTGGTCCGAAAGGATCACCGAAAACCCAACTGTTGTTGAATTTAATCATGCGATGGTTAACATGGGATCGCCTGTACGTGATTGCGCCGTCGGCGGACGATCAATCATGTTATCATGTACTCAAGAATTTTACGGAAGCGCTTCAAAACGTCGCCACGAAGCAAATCGTCCACCATAGATTTCTTTTCCACAATCGATGAAGCCCCTAGCATTGATGATCTTGATTCAAGCACGGATAATCTTGTTGTGTGCGACGATGTGATTCTTGAACACCAAGACAATCCCGCTCGAATATTTGCCCGAGTTCGACACAAAAACACAGACGTGATCTATGTAACACAACGATGCGCACAAGTGCCTGAAGTGATCCGAGATAATTGCAACATGTTGACGATATTTCGTGGCACTGACGCGCATGGTCGCGCAAACATTCATTGGACTTCGTGTGCCGCCTACCAGTCGAGGGATGATTTTCGGAATATGTTCGCGGACGCCACCCAGGATCCTTATAGTTTTCTCATTCTTGACTTGACTGGTGGACCACGCAAGTATGAGCCGGTTTGGGCTCGGCAATTCAAACGATTATGATAAATATGATGTCAAAACCTGCCAGTGATGCCATAGCAGAGTATGAGGAGCGACGTCGCAAAGCTGCCCGCGAACACAAAGAACTGATTCGTAATGGTATAGCCGGACGCAAAAGTTTCAAAGATATGTTACAGTCGAGACCGACTGCGAGATCTCACAGAGGGCCCTGATTAAACGTTAGCACCGCTAATCAAACCCCCGCGCGAAACAGCGGAAGAGGTGAAGAAAGTCGCGACGGTAATAGAAACATAAGAAGAACCGTGTTCAATACTCAAGTCAGCCTATGCCATTGAAAACTTGCCAAGAACGCTTAGTTTACTAGAACAGACCACCGCAGAGACAATTAAGAATATTCCACAAAGACAAACACCCGGCACAAGTCAGAGATGGAAACAATCCTTCAATTCTTGACTAAAGAAGCTCGCGCGTGGATCCATGAAAATCCTCTTAATGCCGCTATCAGCGCACTCCTTGGCTGGGAATCATGGATAATGAAACTGCCAAAAAGTTGACATCCTCAACACTTATCCGACGAATGGCCCAAGTGGGTAAATAAGGACTTTACGGGAAAATCACGAATTATGGCTAATGATAATGCATGGTTTCTTTATGATCGCGCGAGGGGGAATTTCATTTTGGATCCGATGACGAAGTTAATAAATTATGCAAACAATTTATGACAAACTATTATACACGAGAAATGATCCCATCTGGTCTAACTTTGCAAAACAGTCGTGGTCCCATTACCCCCATATTTCAATACGATTTTTTTCCATAGATATTTTCGAGAAACCGAACCTGAACCCGGACCATCATACGAATCTGAACCCGGACCATCATACGAATCTGAACCCCAACCATTATCCAAACCTGAGGTCCCACCATTATACAAACAACAGGAAGCGGCAACTCCACCCGAACCTGTACTTACACACGCACGCCCAAAAGAAGCACCCATACAGAAACAACAAAGACATGCATTACCTCAAGCATCCGTACCCAGACTGGAACAAATAGAAGAATCACATGCATCTATACACCAACAAAAACCTTCTGGACCCAACAACTTGCACCCCAATTTTGCACACAGGATAAAGAAACCCAAATGGCTAAGAGAACAAGAATAATTTATGAGGTGGTAGGAGCAACAAGAAAAGAA
Organism: Margaritifera margaritifera; assembly: GCA_029931535.1. Lineage (NCBI taxonomy): Eukaryota > Metazoa > Mollusca > Bivalvia > Unionida > Margaritiferidae > Margaritifera > Margaritifera margaritifera. The sequence continues at coordinate 175,124 of JAQPZY010001415.1, read as the reverse complement.
AGGAAGCGGCCTTAGTGGCCCCTTTGACCCTCACGACCTTGCGGATTGGTTGGAAACATTAGTGGGATCCGTTCGGGTGGGCAACAACGCACCAGAAGTCATTAATGAGGCCGCATCGATTTGTCAGCGGTTGCTCACCAATAACATTATGGACCCGATCAGGTTTCGCGCGTTGATGCATGAACTTATTGAAGACATCGATGATGATTTCTGAGGGTATTTTTCGCAAAATCGATGCTGCGTTGCAGCGTGTCGTTGCAAATACGACCCCGAGAGTTACCTCGATTATTACGATCTCATCAACCAGACAGAAATTTAACGTGACGTTTTCTACATCAATCACCGGTGATCACACTCGAGACTGCACTAGCGTAATTGCGCGTGTATGACAGTTGGCCTAATATCCGATCACGACCGTTTGGTAGTCTTCAATCGATTCGAGGTCGACTACGACTATTGGTGACTCAAGCACCACACAAAACTGTTACACTTCCATCTACAGCTACAATGCCAGTCCCGGTTAGTAAAATCATCAATGAAGCTGCTCAACAACGTATCGCCGAGTCAACGATTGCAAATCTGGCAATGGGGAGCCGATTACTCTAGTGGACAGGGTCGGGACAGCAAAGCCGTCTAGGTATTAGACGAAACCATAAAGTATAAGTAAAAAACGATGGAATTCGAAGATACATCCAATCTCGAGTTTGACACTGAAGCGCCTGTGTTGGTGGATCGAAGCAAATGAGAATTTCAGTATTATTTCTACCCGTACAGGTATCCTGATCAACCAAAAAAGAATTAGAAGTGCAGGACACGTCTAGATTTTTTCTTCCGTGAATGCTTTCTTGGAAATCGATAGAAAACCTATGCAAGACGACACTAACAATTACCCCGCCAATTCACTAGTTAGATTTGTCAACAATGTCATCACGGCGTTGTTCGACAGCGCACGTTATTCCATCGACGGAAAGGTAATTGAAGCAATTCTCGACAACGTTGACATTGCCACGACGATTCTCGGACTTGCCAGATGAAGCGACGATTATGCAAAATCCGCCGGCCCGTCTATGATGTTTTATAATAACTCATCTAATCATGCATATCATAATCCGTATGCAACATTCTTTTGTGCCGCACCATGGTGTTCACGCCGCCGTAGTCCTTGCCGCCAGCCCGAATTACAATATTGGATTTGCAAAGCGTCGACTACAACTTCGCAGAAACTCATTGAGGTTTTCATGTGCATTCATGTGTGTTACAAATGCTCTGGTGTGATCCTCACTGACAAGACTCTGTTGTTGGAGGGAGCAGGTGGCCGAACGGGGATCATTGACGCCCCTGTGCAAATTGTCATAGAATGTTCTCAAGTTCGTAACTGAACCTGTTGCATTTTCAAATAATAATGTCCTATGACGAAGTTAATGTTGGCCTTAGCCCAAAGCAGCTTCCGAAAATAAAGAGCGCAATACGAAACGATTGCGGGGTCACACTGAGGCTTTCTCCGACAAAGTTAGCTGGAATTATCCCCGTGTGTTGACCCAAACACAACTTAATCATCTTAATTCGGCCAAATGAAAGAATACCTTTCTTGACATTAAAATTTTCAAAATCAGAGGTGACCCAAATGCGAAAACTCGGTGGAATATTTCCATTCCTCGCAGCCATTCCAGCGTTGTTAGCGGCTGTGGTTCCTGCGGTTGTAAAAGCGTCTGCGTTAGGGGTCGTTGGAACTGCATCCGGAATGCCTCTGGAAAAGGCAGTTGGGGGACGCATACAAAAAGGAAAAGGTTTTCGATTACCCGGGACAACTCGCAGAATACCATCAGGTAGAGGTCTTCGATTACCCGCTACGACTCGCAAAAGGCCTCGCCATTAACCAATTTTGATTTACTCGCAATGGTAAAGTCAATCAAGCATTTCCGAGGTGTCTTTATGCGGAATGAACTTGCATCGATGATCCAACAAACAAGGGAAACCGGCATTGTTAACCTGGATTCATCAATAGGACCTGGAACTCATTGGGTTGCATACGTGGTAACGCCTCGACATAGTTTGTATTTTGACTAGTATGGCTTGTACCACCACTTGAAGTTGCTGATTATTTAACCCGAGGAGGTGGACGACAACCTCTGGTTTATTCGACTCTACCGTTACAAACTCGGCTGGACGGGCCAATATGCGGTCACCTTGTTGTTGAAGCGTTCCATTCACTTGAGCGTTCACCAACACCACGCGTGCTTATTGATTTTACCTTGTCACTTAGAAACTACGCTTAATAGTATATAATATGCCTATTAATATTTACGGACGCTACTCAACCGGACGCCGCGCCGATGTGGATCTGACCAGGTTTGCCACCAAACCTGATTTGACCGAGTTTACCAGCCGGGTTGTTATTGACATCGACCCGAGAGAGCTTGTGATTTTTGAAGATCGAACTGGAAAACTAAAAACATCCAACGTGGACATTCAAGATGTTGTTGTAAAGCTGCGAGGCGCTGTCGCAGAAAACCTGTCCGAAATCAGTGAAATCTGGGGAATTACTCTCTGGTGTGTCGATTGCGTTTATCAAAGACTACTACGTCGATACTGCCATTACATAGATGAAACAATACGTGGATGCAAAGATCGCATAGGTGCCCTCACGGCCACGCGTAGTAACTTCATGGAGCACATTTAGCGGAATATTAATCAACGAAACACAGGAAGAAACTAACGCCATAACCTTAGCAAACGGTCGACTTGTTGTCAGTTCTCTTAACAATGGCTTTGATAGACCTACACGTCACATCTTAAAAGTGCGCGAGTCCGGATCATACTTGTTTATCATAATCGGAAATAATGGCGGGTGGGGTCAAATAGCGATGCTAATAAATGATCAGTGGTATCGTAATTTGGTACCACAGATATCACATATGAGCAAAACCAGCATTGGTGTTCGTGCAGAATTTTTCACATTTACAGTATCAACATCATTTTATTCGCCTGAGATGAAATTCAGTTTGAAATAATCAACATCTATCCTGGCGGGTACTTAACCGTCGTTGGTGATTCTGTTTAAGATTAGATTTATCATTAAATATAATAAATGGATTCCGCGGTGATGAAGTTGCAGAATTTACCGACGGGCTATTGAACCAGCTGACAGCAAATGCTAAAACCAATAGTAATTTTGTTCCACTTGTCGATGAATATCTGCTTTGGAGTGGTGTTACCAGGCACTCGTATACGCTCAAATGTAATCTAAGCGAAGGTAAGGTAGAAATAGACAGTTGGGACCACCCTGATGTACCAATACCAACTCGAAGCCAGCTTGGAATCATTGCATTAGCACGCGAAAGCGCTCAGTCGTTGACTGCAAAGCCAGGCATAAAACACACTCAGGGATTTTTTCTACAACGATAAAGAAATATTCGCCGACAAAGCCACCCCGGTTGCGTTCCCAGTTAATTATGTTGCGCCAAGATTGATTCAACTAAGAAAAGAAATACTCGACTGTTATGCAACAAGGAAGCACTTGTACGTATAACAGTTCTTGGGCAAAGACGACTACAATTGTTTCATACACAAACCACCGACGTAATTATTATGGTTCTAAGTGAACGTGGTGTCCCAGAACGCATAATTGTCGAAGGGTTAAATATTCCACAGGAAGATATTTCTTTGATTGTATTGCAGTTGTACCAGCATAAAAGGGTAAATGGTTAGAAGTACGTGTCGGTATTGCACCTGAACAAGGCATGATTGTCAAGCAATTATACTACGCGATCACATTATTAATAGAGGAACCATAATGGACCCTCTATGTTACCGGCGTGAGTAAACAACAACTGTAAAATGAAATCGTTAAAAGAACCGAGTTGCTCATGAAATACAAGCGTATCTTTAATGTTGTAGATGCTATTTGTGGAATTGCCGCCGCGATCACCGTAGACCCTGGTGTTGTTGGAATTGTGACCACGGCAACCATTATAGTTACACCAATCGGAATTGTTGTTGGAGCTATATCGATAGTAACCGGTGTCTCTGGTGGTGCTGGCAAAATAATTTCAATACGATTACATTCGCGAATACGTGTCTGAATAGAACTCCTCGCGGCAGCACAAAGTAGGATCAGTACGATGAGTAAACCATATTCGGTGGCCAATGGAGGATATAATAATTAGCATGGCTTCGCCACTCGTTAAAATATCACGTTTTTTGTACCACACGATGAAATCTATCCGGTATTAACGTAGGAAAAGAAAATATTATATATATATATATATATATATATATATATATATATATATATATATATATATATATATATATATATATATATATATATATATATAAGTTTTCGATATATTCTCAGATAGCATGACACAAATCAGTGTTCTTTATAACATAAAACTGACATGCACATTTGTTTGCTGGTATGTGTGAAAGGGTATTAATATGCTGAGTGAATATTGTTGCGATGCCAATTTGAAAAATAAATACTGAGATAGATTTAATTGTATATGACCAATAACAGCCAATACTAACTTTGAAGCTCGATTGCTTTACCAGAAAGATGACATGGTGCTAACTATTCTGGGTATTGTAATAAAATACTTAATAGAATTCGGTCGTACAATCAATTTAAATTATAATTTACACAGGAGAGACATACGTAACTTTTATAGAAGGACTTTACAAGATCTGGTGAAAACACTGAAGAACTTTGCTGCTCTTTAGAAATGCTTCATACAAAGAGCTTTCGAATTCTCGTTCACATTCAAATGAATAATATTTCACTTTTAACAATTATACAAGCGGTGGCTAGGTGTTGTGTGAAGCATGCTTTCTGACCTCACGGGCCATCCCCAATATCCAGTATGGCGCACAGAACCTCAGCAGAAGTTCACGAACTACCAGTTATACGGTTAGCATCGCGAGCTTGCTTTGTTCGTAAATTCTAACCCCAACCACGGCCGGAGCAGACACATTTAAAGTTACTAAAGGCATTTACCAGAAAGCACCCAATGCACATTTCGTCGAATGATGTCAATACTACGTCATTTTCTAAATAAATCTCCCAGTTTGAATTGCCTTGTACCTCCAACCAAGCCAACTCATTATCTAGTGTATCCACGTTATACACTGGGCTCAAAAAGGCCCGACCGAACTCTCAATCTACTACTTAATTTTATCTGAGACTAATACCTGACTGGGCGAGTAAACATTTGTTTTTAAGCTTTGGTGGGTAAACATACGGCTGAAGCAATCAATATAATTAGAGAATTTTCCTTGTGTATACACTAGTATATGGTCTTTCCACTCTCTGTAACAGAGTTTTGTTTTGAGTGTTTTTGTGCGACACTTTATTGAAAAAAATCGAAAAGGCTAACACTATGATATATGTCATTTTAAAATTATCAGCAGGGCTGCATTGTTAAACTCCCAGTTTGAGTGGGCCTCGTAGGGGGGCAACTATGAGGCCGGTCATGTATCTCTAGACATACTGTTGGTCTAAAGTAGTGGTGGAAAGCCGCCCTACTTCTAAAATTAGTCTGTAGACCTCTCAAAAGATGGGCATCTTTTTCTTTTTTCATGCAGGCTGGCTGTTGGGGGTAGAAAAGAGTGAGAGTAGGCTCTTTGCCCCACCCCCTCCCCCGTTACCCCCCCCCCCTCGCTGATGCTTCGTTCTATATATCCAACTTTTATTTTACACATAGCAGCAAATAGCCTGAATACCAATTATAATTGGAACTCTAGCGGTAATATTCCACAAAGAAGGGAATAGCCTGAATACCAATTATAATAGGAACTCTAGCGATAATATTCCACAAAGCAGGGAATAGCCTGAATACGCAAAGAATAGCACTATAACCAGACAGTAGAAACAATGCTAAAGGTTCTTGCGATCTGAAGGTACCTGAAGTGATCGGATCCAAGAAGAAAATAATTGCATAAGAGAGGAATAATGATAATAACGCTAATGACAATGATTATGACGATAATGATGAAATACTATACTATATTATTTCAATGAAACTATTATCAATAAATAAATAAAATTTAATAAATTTCCCCAATTGATAATTAAATTGATAACAATAAATTACTATTTTCTACAACTACTTCTATTTTCTAAATCTTTTGACTTTATTTTTTAAAAACTGTCAGTGAATACATAAATAAATAACTTCATATCAACAAATAATTGGGGTAATACTCTAACATGTTGATCAGACAATAATAATAATAATAATAATAATAATAATAATAACAATAATAATAAATAATAATATTATTTTATTTTTATTGTTATTATTATTATTATTATTATTATTATTATTATTATTATTGTCGAAATGATAGGCCTGTCGTCTTGGAAAGCTTGATTTGATTAGTAAAATTAGTCCCAAAAATAAATAAATAAATAGCCATAATATAATAAATCAAATGATATGCTAATGAGTTTATCAAATGATAATAATAATAATAATAATAATAATAATAATAATAATAATAATAATAATAATATATTGTTGTTGTTGTTGCTGTTGTTGTTGTTGTTGTTGTTGTTGTTTTTGTTGTTGCCAATTGAAGCGAAAGGTCAGCCTTTCGTCTTGAGAAGCTCAATCTTCATCATCATTTCTGTATTTCTTGTAGAACACTTCTTAAGTTTTACAATTTCTCTAAACACTAAGGTAAAAAGATGTTTATGTAAACCTAATTATATAGGAACGGTGAAACTGGCATGTCCCACGGACTGACGAGCTATTTTTCTATCAAGGTAATTGACCCTCTAACAACACCTTGCTGGCATGCAAGTCATGTGGAGCTCAATATCTAGAACTCTCTCACCCATTTCAAAGTTCAGTTCATTGTTTGCAACTTGTCAAGCAATGAAAGATCTACTGTTCGCTTTATTATCAAGTTGAGTTATTATTCAAGCGAAATAGAGAGGTGTGTATTTGTGGCTAGGGGCGAGGAGGGTGGGTGGAGAGAGGGATTTGTTGAATTGAAAACATGCATAGTTTGGTTGAGACGCTCGAGCAGTGTATCGGTTCAATAGTAATTGGCAACAACCATTTTTTCTCCATTTTTAAACATGTTATCAATCTAAAATTAACCCATGATTGACCTGTTTCTTGCGGTTTATTTGTCCCAACCTTTGTATAACTTAGAGACCGGGTATGAGATTATACAGGGTAGGTAAGAAGTAATAGAGGTCATTATGGCGTAACATCACAAATACCGTCATTTTTAAAAAGTAATTCTTTACTTTACTGCCTTAACAACACCTACAAATATTATATGTAAATAACATCACAAATACCGTCATTTTTGTAAAGTAATTCTTGACTTTTCAGCCTTACCAACACCTACAAATATTATATGTAAATAACATGAAAAAGGACATTTAAGGTCATAAGTATGGTAATGCTATTTGAGTCAGTAGCAAACTTACGAACGCTTATCGTCCGCTAGGTTTGCTACTACATCGATATAGTTTCGCACCGTGTCACTAACAAACCGTGCATCTTATATATTTTACTAACAAACCGTGCATCTTATATATTTTACCAACAAACCGTGCATCTTATATATTTTACTAACAAACCGTGCATCTTATATATTTTACTAACAAACCGAGCATCTTATATATTTTGCGGTCGGTATACTGATGAGACTTTCCTTAATAAACTTACAGGAAAACCCCAAATATCGTTGTGTTACAAGTAATATAATGGAGAAGGTTAAAGAAATATTTGGCCATCTCTCAATGTCGAGATCGTATTTTACTAAAACACAAAAATAATTTGCTTTATCTCCCTTAATACACATATTGACAGGAGTTACTTTTCATTTTATACTATCCTAAATTGTGTTGAAAATTCCACAAAGTTTTAAGAAAATCATTGCAAATAAAAAAGATAATTGTTGAATGTCCTTGCCGATTGATGTGTCATGAAGCCTTCTCAGAGAGAATGAAGAAAGGATTACCAGCAGAGGAAGCACGTAGAGAGAACATCAAAATGCAGGCAAAAAGAAATCCGTGAGTAGATTTTGTGAGAAAACAAAACAGGCTGGTGAGGTCACTTTGAGAAGACTCTGACTGATAGAGCTAATGAAACAGATGCGTGTCCAGGTACTCATGGTCAACAATGTACAAACAAGTGTACAAAATTAGGACTCCCCAACATTGTATAGAAAATGCAGGAATATAATGAGAAAGATAGACAGGTGTGAGCGCAAGACAGCCAATCACTCGATCAGTGAATACAGCAAGCTAGACAGGTGTGAGTGCAAGACAGTCAATCACCTGATCAGTGAATGCAGCAAGCTAGACAGGTGTGAGTGCAAGACAATGCATGGCAAACTACCCAATTACAATCCAAATGCTAGGCAGAGAGAGAGAGAGAGAGAAAGAGAGAGAGTTGAAAATCATGTCGAATTACAACATTCAGAACTAACACGTGATACAGCATATCATTACAGATATAATGTATATTGGCAAACAGAGGAAGCTGAACCATATCGTAGATTCAGCACTACCAGGTAACTCTATTTTGCAAGCAATAAAAAAAGAAAAGTAACAAAGTGCACTGGCATGGTCAGATGACTTAGAAAGGTGTGGAAAACTCGGGCAGAAATCGTACCAATTATAATAAGAGCACTCGGAATAATATTCCACAAGGTCTGGAACAGGCTGAAAACGCAAGGAATAACACGATAGCCAGACAATAAGAACAATGTGAAACGTTCTTGAGATCTAAGGCTAATTAAAGTGGTCCCATTCCAGGAGAAACGGATTGTGGAAGAGAATAATAATAACAATGACGATCATAATGACGATAAGGACAAAACATTATATTATTTATTTAATTAAAAATATTATTAAAATAAATACAATTTATTAATTGATTAATTAAACGTTAATCGATAAATTAATATATTCTACAACAATTGCTACTCCTACCTATTTATTAATTCTATTGAATTAGTATATATATATATATATATATATATATATATATATATAATAATAATAATAATAATAATAATAATAAATAAATAAGTTTTACGCTGATGAGTTGATCAAATAATAATAATAATAATATAATAACAATAATAATAACAATAATACAGTAATAATAATAATGGAAAGTGCTTGATATCTAAGGCTACCAGAAGTGATCCGATTCCAGGAGAAAAATGTATTGTGTAAGAGAGGAATAATAATAATGCTAAAGACTAAATTTGCAAAATATTATTTTATTTATAAAATTACAAATATTATCAAAAAAGTAACAAAACATTTATCACATTTACTTGATTCCTAATGAATTGATAAATCAATATTTTCTACAACAATTACTACTATTACTATATACAAAAATTCATTTAAAAAAAATGAGAAAGTAAGTCAGGTGATACGCTAATGAGTTGATCACATATAAATAATAATAATAATAATAATAATTAATAATAATAATAATTTTTATTATTATTATTATTATTATTATTATTATTATTATTATTATTATTATTATTATTGCCGACTGAAAGCAAAAAGATTAGCCTTTTAACTTACAAGCTGAATCTACATTAAAACGGGTTATGCAGCGTATTTTCTTTGGTTCTGGGAGAACACTCCATTAGTGTTGCATTGTCTAGAAACACTCAGGGAACAGGTAAAAAGATGGTTTGTGCAAGATTGATTAGACTTGAACTATAAAAACGGCCAGTCTCAAATCCTGACGAGTTAATTTCCTTTCAATGTAATGGGCCCCGCTAACAACACCCCGATAGCCCGCTAACAACACGACAATGGCACGCCAGACACTGGAAAATCAACAACTAAAACTTGGTCACTCAAAACAAAATTCAGTCCTTTCTTTACAACTTTTCATGCTTCGAAAGATCTACGGCTTGATGGGATATATATATATCAATGCGAGTTAGGGAACACTGCAGTATTACTGTAACAAAAGGTGGTACTAGATCATTCAGGCTGGATTTAGTCACGTTTTGATTTATTTTCACATTAAGGTCAAATGTTCATTATTCAAGCGAAATGTGTGTGTGTGTGTGTGTGTGTGTGTGTGTGTGTGTGTGTGAGAGAGAGAGAGAGAGAGAGAGAGAGAGAGAGAGAGAGAGAGAGAAAGAAAGAGAGAGAAAATCTTGGATGTGTTTAGGACATGCATAGTATTCTTAAGACGTTCGAACAGTGTATCTGACCTATAAAATAAAAATGCAATGAAAATAGAATTAGCCAATCATTGACATTTCAAGAGCTTTAATGGCCAGAAGGGTATCACGTGGTGACCGGGTATGAAACTATCAATTATGAAAAAGATTTTATAACTACAAACAATCTCAATACTCTCCGTTTAGTTGACTTTATATCTCACAAACAATGCTCTTTCATAAACAGAAGTGTTCTTATTTGACTTTATATCTCACAAACAATGCTCTTTCATAAACATAAGTGCTCTTATTTGACTTTATATCTCACAAACAATGCTCTTTCATAAACAGAAGTGTTCTTATTTGACTTTATATCTCACAAACAATGCTCTTTCATAAACAGAAGTGCTCTTATTTGACTTTATATCTCACAAACAATGCTCTTTCATAAACAGAAGTGTTAAAGTCCTTGATGCCTAAGTATTCATCTCTGGTTGTATTAAAATAAAGCTCTTCAATACAATCTAGAGTAAAACTCTGGAAGTCCCAATGGAATTTGTTGAAGAACAATTCCTGTTTTGTCCTCAGTAGCGGAAGATCTCCTATGCCAAATATGCATATGCCACGATCAATCCTTCCATGACAATCAGCTCCAAGACTATATGTCCATATTTTGATTCTGCTGAAGTACATGCCTTCATAAACTGGTACTGATCCTGCATTATGCAAAACAAAAGAGAATAACAAATGAAAAAATAGATACTTCTTTTTTAAAAATCGATTCTTTGCAAGATTAAGCAAAGATGCAGAGACGTGGATGTATGCATGCAGTCAAGGGCCTCGGTGATAAGGAAATGTGCGTAATAAAAATGATGAACATCGACAGTGCTGAATGAAATTAAAGACATGATGAACATCGACAGTGCTGAATGAAATTAAAGACATGATGAACATCGACAGTGCTGAATGAAATTAAAGACATGATGAACATCGACAGTGCTGAATGAAATTAAAGACAGGAAATAGCTGTATATAAGTGTGATTCCAAATTTAAAGAAACCACCATTTAGTTTCAGGTACATGCTTTTTTATTGTTTTCTTTAGGTCTATTTTTTTTTTTTTGAATGTACATTCTATCATCTTCGAAAATAACATAGAACTACGTGTGGAGATTGTCGGAATGGAATAGTGGTAATATAACAATTATTAAAACGCACGTATCGATGCACGAATAATCGAGAAAACTCTAAAATCTATTTCAGAAGGACTTTTCCTCCTGTCATTAACATTTTAATAAAAACTATTTTCCAGATTCATCTACGTCAGTAAGTGGCGGTCAAGGAAAATAATACAAGTTCGGAAAGTCTCGTGCCACATATAAACATCTGCACTTCTTCTATAATATAACTTTACTCAACATGGAAGAAGGAAGAGTATCAATAAGGTCCAGTATTATCACATAATTTCAGCACGAAAAAAGAAATCAAGACCAAAATCCTTGTTCATCTTTTGAGCATGTAGTGCATAGGTCATGTGACAAGAGGCGGGGAAATGATCAACTGGATTGGAATCCAGTCGCATTGATTCCTGGGTAATATTCATATGAAATTTAGCATACTAGACCAAAGGCAACCTTATCAATGATAACACACATTTATTTGACACACACATATACGTGCGTACACGCACACACAAACATGAATATTCTATTAACTGACATTGTTTCCAGTTATTATAAGTGTTCAATAATAAAACTTTTCTTATGATTAGGAAAAAAAAAATTGGACATAAGCCTAAAACGGTCACCATTTGTGATTCGTAATCTCCCGGCTAAGACATTTAGATTATACAGAAATACTAGAACTGGCAACTGACATTGTAAACAATTTACCATTATACTGTAAAAAATTTATAATTATACTGTAAACAAATCACCATTATACTGTAAACAAATTACCATTATACTGTGAACAATTTACCATTATACTGCCCTCTTACTCCAAGCTGGGCATTATGGTTCAAGGTGTTGAAGAAAATCTCATCAGGAATTATGGTATTTTTGGTCCAGTTGTAGACATCTTGTGCTATGTGATTATTTACGAGGAAATCCACGAAGTCTCTATTTGCCAAAATGTGGGCACCTCCCTTGATAGGACGGATATTGTGTGGCGGTGTTCCTGCGTCTGCCCATCGATGTTGCCAATTACTACAGAAAACGAACCATAGCAGATAGAATTAGGTTAAAATTATAGACCCTAAAACGATTGAATTATGGTCATGCAAGGTTTTATTGGTATGGCTATGCCGGATACAAATGTGCGATCGATTTTCCCATATGGATCCAGATTTCTGTACTGAAAGTCTTAATTGTACTTATAGTGAATGTGGTAAAGCCCCTATGTCTCGGGGTAACAGGCATTTACTGATGTCTTACGAACATTTTGGTTTGCGTTTCACTTTCTCATTGCTAAATATCGAACTTAATATTAACTGTATATGTCTCACGCAGATCTTTCAAATGTATAGTTTGTTCCATTCATATGACACGTGGTATTATTTTCATTCCTTCACAGAAATCATCTGTATAAAAAGACGCCTGATTCCAGCTGACTCATGCATTAGTTGTGCAGTAGATGTAGTACATGGTTTGTATCAAAAGCACACACATGCTGAGGACAAATGCCAAATATGTACTCTTTTCTCTCTCACTCATTAACAAATTTCTATTTTCTCATATATGTTTTATAAACCTAAATCACAAAATATGCAGTAACTACACTAGGTAATAAGGTAAAACTACTACTACTACTATTATTATTATAAATAATTATTCATTTTCATTTCGAACAACCTTTTAGAGAAATACATTAATACACAAACACCTACCCTATTTGCCATGCCATAAGTCATGTGACTGAAATATGGGGACAGAACGGGCTGTTGAAAAAAGCAAACTTAATCTATATTTATATTGGGTTCATATGTTTAAGCTTACATAAAAATAACTCAAGCGTTAACTTTTAAAATACATGATAATAAAACATAATTTCCGGTTCCATTACGTGTAATAATATTTTTTTAAAATATGAAAGTATGGATGGTATACTCAAAGGCAAGTATTTAATAATAATAATAATAATAATAATAATAATAATAATAATAATAATAATAATAATAATAAATGATGTCTATTTCACAGGTTGTTTTTATTCGGTACTATTCCTCGTTTTGATTTATAGCATTTTTTTCTCTACTTCCTGTGAGAAAATATACAATTATATATGGCTTCTTGTCAAAGTACTTTCTATATAGGATGATTTTGACGAATCATCTAATTGCACGTCGTCGATTTTCGCAACCAATCGTAAGCTATTGTACAGATGACAAAGGTAGCCGTACAGATGGGTCAGAAAAGCTTGTTTCGACTTTATGTCCATGTTTGAAAAGGCACTCTAGTCATTGAATGTACAACACAATCACAGTTTTCATCGCAAGCAGTAAAACGTGTACAAAGAAGACATTAATACAGGCAGAGCATAAGGAAGAACGTGCCAAAGTTAAAATATACAGAGAATGTACACATTTAAAAAAAAAGACAGATTCGATGGTAGTTGTTGCCGTTAATATCAACATTATAAACATATATAATAGAATTATAAGAATTCACTATGAAAGAATAGAGACAGATTGTCTGTCCTTACAAGTTTCGCATAGACGTTTTCAAAACTATTGCACGTCCACGGCTGCAAGAAGTTTTGTTCAACAATGGTATTGTTTGTATCAGAGAGAGGTACCGATATTGTTTGTATCAGAGAGAGGTACCGATATTGTTTGTATCAGAGAGAGGTACCGATATTGTTTGTATCAGAGAGAGGTACCGATATTGTTTGTATCAGAGAGAGGTACCGATATTGTTTGTATCAGAGAGAGGTACCGATATTGTTTGTATCAGAGAGAGGTACTGATATTGTTTGTATCAGAGAGAGGTACCGATATTGTTTGTATCAGAGAGAGGTACCGATATTGTTTGTATCAGAGAGAGGTACCGATATTGTTTGTATCAGAGAGAGGTACTGATATTGTTTGTATCAGAGAGAGGTACCGATATTGTTTGTATCAGAGAGAGGTACCGATATTGTTTGTATCAGAGAGAGGTACTGATATTGTTTGTATCAGAGAGAGGTACCGATATTGTTTGTATCAGAGAGAGGTACCGATATTGTTTGTATCAGAGAGAGGTACTGATATTGTTTGTATCAGAGAGAGGTACCGATATTGTTTGTGTCAGAGAGAGGTACCGATATTGTTTGTATCAGAGAGAGGTACCGATATTGTTTGTATCAGAGAGAGGTACCGATATTGTTTGTATCAGAGAGAGGTACCGATATTGTTTGTATCAGAGAGAGGTACCGATATTGTTTGTATCAGAGAGAGGTACCGATATTGTTTGTATCAGAGAGAGGTACCGATATTGTTTGTATCAGAGAGAGGTACCGATATTGTTTGTATCAGAGAATGGTACCGATATTGTTTGTGTCAGAGAAAATACGTTTTTGTTTTTTTTTGCAATTAGTATCCGAAAAGTTTATCGATAAAACTCTTTATAAGCATTGTTTGTTTTTTTTTTTTTTTTTTTTTTATCCTACATAAAAGTAAATAATAACTATATTAAGATTTGAACATTACAGCCAGTCCAAACAAGAATACAGGTGTTTATAGCATACGACAAAACATATATAGCAAACACACATATAGCACACACTGGACTCATACAGATCCCTGGCAAGGATCACTAAAACTACCATAATTTAACATGGCAAGGAAACCAGTCGCAAGGGTAATACATGGGAGTACACGCCATAGTGTAAAGTTCTTTCGGGCAAGGGCGGAACGAATCGGAACCTGGAGACGGGATCCGAATCAAGTACGCCCATCTAAAATGTATATCTAGAGGAATCCTAGTCTAAAACAATAATAACAAAATCAATTTCTTCAAAATTCTATTTGATTTTTTTATAAGAAACCCACAACAACAGACCTATGGGGGTACATACAGATATAAAAAAACCTTTTCAAATTTTCGGCACAAAAAGGGGGACACCTCAAAGGCCTCTTAGCTCAACATAGCTAGAAGTCCAAGAGGGGTCCACAAAAAAAAGAGTATAATCCAAATTAAGTAAGTAAGTACATGTGTGTATTACAATGGTGCTTTTTCCAATCTGAGGGCAGATTTTTTTCTTCTGCCTGTTGTCATTTATATTCAGATTTTTTAAATTATGTTTTAAATGTAATACCTTCTTCTAGGACGTTTAAGAACTTCACACATCTTCGCTCACAGATATTTATAATCATTATAAACACTTACAGCAATTACACCTCAATAACAAAACACTCATAAGTTATTTGTTTATCAGAAGGTTGGTACCCATCACTAAGTTTGGGTTTCGTAGGAGTTTTTTAAAGTGTCATCTGGATTAGCAAAAGAATATAGATCAAAAGCAATATTAACATTATCTAAATTATTACTAGCAAAGCCTTGGTTTCTTAGTTGTTAATTTATTTATTCGTGTGTCTTTGTTTTGCATTTATTAAACTCAGTATTTCTTTCTACAGTTCCTCAATTGATTCTCGTGTCGTTCTGTTTCTGTTCAAGATTCATCAGGATCAAATAACTTAAATAGAAAATTAATTCCTGTGAATGTTAAAGCTTTAAGAATTGCTCTCCCGATTACTACTCATGCCCCTGCCATTAATGATAGTAAATTTGTATGCTGTCCCCATCCTCAAAATCTAAGTTTATAGAACCCTGATGTCTATCTCCATCTGCTCTAACTAAAAAAAAAAAATGTTTTTGATTCTTTTATTCTATATTAATCAATCGTAGTATATTTTTTTGCTGATAATTGTACTCTGTTACAGTACTTTTATTTCCTGATTATGTGCACTTTTCAGTACATTTGATACAAAATGTACACTTCTAAAAGTAGCACACTCGCACTTGGCATGTCACGTGCGGATGTTAAATAGGAGGACACATAAATAACATTGTAAGCAAAACAACTTTATTAACAAAACTTACACAATGTCAAAAATGGGATATGTTGTCAAACACAAGCTGCTTTAGACCAAAAGTCTAATTCCGCGAACAGAAATTTCATCTACAAATAGAAAATCTATTTCTAAAGTGTGATTAATAAATAATAGTTTTAGCAATAAAAAATGGTTAAACAAATAATAAAATAATTCAATTTCTGAAAGTGAAATCAATATATTAGGTCTTTATTAGATAAAAATAATTTTCTTTTAATGCTCTTACAAACACAAGTTAAAAAGTTTGCATATACCATGTCTACATTTAATAGAATCTCTACTATCGTCGGCTTTTTCTCAATCCACCCATTCTTTTATATATACAATGTATAATTACCTGGTAGATGACAAAAAGTATTTCCATTTCATTCAACGAGACCGATTAATCTCGATTACACGTTACGTCTAATGAAATCGCTGCAGCGTGGGCTTTTTCGTCTCTATCGGTCCATTTAAACTCCATGCATCAAAATATTTGTGTTCCACATTGCTTTTTACAACTTCTTCATTCGTATTGACTACATCAGAATTACTTGCATTATTTACCATTATTATAATATAACATTTAAAATCATCTGTGGGTTAGGTGTTCAAGTATACAAAACTTTAATGTAAACCTGACTTTTTTGTCTTAATAGCATAATGCTGTTCGGGATATTTATAACAACGTGAAATTTGTATTCAGTAAAACGTGATGAAGCATAGTTAAATATATATGTATTCTTACTGTTTGAGGTGTTGTGTAACTAGAGAATATATATATGTATATATATATATATATATATATATATATATATAGATAGATAGATAGATAGATAGATAGATAAATAGATAGATAGATAAAAGCCCCTAATTGTGATATTTTTCCTTCGTCATATTTAGCATAAGCATAATATTCTATTGTTGTATTAATCAAGATAACACCTTTTGTTGTATAACAAAAATGAAAAAGTAATATTCTTCCATGTTTTAATATTCTTCAAATTATTATCGTCCTGAGTCTTGCGTACTTGATTGTCAAGACGTTTTTACACAAAACTGTCTAGTAGATACATCATTTAATTTTTGTCGGGTTTCCTAAATTTGTAATAAGATTGTTATTCGTGTTTAGTTCACTAGTTATTGAAATATCTGGTTTCTTTACCTTATCCCTGGGTATTTAAAAGTTAAATCGCTTGGACCTGTTAAAGTTATTAGCTCTGGGGTTAGTGATATTTCTCTCATTCTTTATTTTAAAATAAGTGATGAAACTGGCAAATCAATTGCCCTGATTTATGTGGTTGGCTTAAAGTAAATATGTATTCTCTCACTAGAATTAAAATGTAAGTTTATAAAATCTGGATGTATATCTGCAACTGTTCTAACTGAAAAAAGGTATTGTTTTCTTCTAAATTATATATTTTGCTTCTTTTATTATATATTATATTTGTTGAGGTCCTTCATATAAAGTTTGTATGACAACTTCTTTATTCGTATTGACTTTTTTATTTACCATTAGTATAATATACAATTTCAAATCTTATGTAGGTTGGTTGTTTAAGTTCATAAATATTGGACATAGACCTCACTTATTTACTAGAATAACATAATAGTCTTTCTGTATTAATCAAACTAATACCATTTGGTTTATAACGAAAATAAAAAAGTAATATACTTTCATGTAGTCCATCACCAAATTTATCTAACCTTGCATTATGATCACTCAACGTTGTATTGTTATCATTTAACCTTATAATATGATCATGCAACGTTTTATTAATATCATTAATTGAAAGAGTCCTTAGTCTCATAGCTATAATGAATTTAGTTATTAATTTCCCTATTTCTGATAAAGCCGTATCAATTCATTACTAAATTAGTTTGTTTATATTGTTATATTTTGTTCCATATCATTAAAATCTAGTTTTAATCGTTTCATCTTTTTATCTAATTTGCCAATACTTCCTTTTACCACATTAATATTAACAATGGTATCTTTCCTTATACACTTTGCTATTTGTTAAAACTTTTTCTATTCCAGCAGATAGTTCCTTTTTCAGAGTCACTACGTAAAAGTTTTATTTTATTGTTTAAATCTGAAATAGATAAATCGTAGGTCGTTACATTATATAATCACCATAAATTATTCCTTTAACGTGATTTTAATTAGCCCTTTGACTTATTAGTAGTGAGGACATGGGACATTGGTTCAAGAAAACTCAATGGTATTTGCTGCACAAAGCTGAGATTTCTTTTATCAATTCTTTAAAGAAGAATATATATCAGCTAGTGTGAAATAAAGAAGGATAAAGAAATAAAATAGTTTGAAAGGAAAAATGATTGCTTCAAGAAAACAAGGAATAGAAAGCGACCATGATCTTTATGAAGGCACGTACTTGTCCACTTTATTGACTGTCATGCAATGCAATAATATGTATATTAATAAACGAAGTTACAAATATGGTGCATATAGCAACTGCATATCCTTATTTTAAATTAAATCTCACTCGGAAAACTAATTAAACACTATACGAAACAGTGGCTTGCGGGAGGGGGGGGGCATGGCATATATATAACTTTTTTTTACGACAAATACATATCGAAAAACAAGGAAAAATAGAGCAAATAAAAAATTTGACCCAATGCACTATATGGATTATAATATCAAGTTTAATAACCTCAAATATATGGTAGCAACATGTTATTTTTTGCCGAGCTCTTTTGGTTGCTCTGCTGTCAGGCAGTATTTTTACACCCTTGGCCTCGTTCTCTATACGCTACTAGCGCGGTAGACAAAGCTGATGATACTTGAATTGAAGATTGTGAAAAGTATCTATTATGTAATATGAAACATTGTGAACTTTACCTTAGCAATGAAACAATTATGGGTAAGAATACATCAAAAGTTTGTCTCTGTGTGAGACAGAAAGACTGAAATGAGATGTAAGTGAAGTGAAAAATTACCTTGCAGGACCGCCCATTATATCATTGGCTCCATCGTACACAATAAGTATTTTGACTAACTCGTAATTTGTCCTGAGTGGAAACTCCTGTCCAGTAAGGTTGATAAAGTATTTCCACGATTTGTGTTTCTGTAGCAAATCCCTCATGCAAGTCAGTTCCGCATCTAAAACTGAAATTGTACCCCACTGGATATCATACAATTGTGAAGCAATGAACACATTTTCAAAACACGATGCTATACTTGTCATTGCGTCTTTCACGTCACGTGCAGCCTTTCTGTCCAAGTGTATACAATATATATTTTGAGGTCTGTATATCGCTCGAAGAAGTCTCTCTGCCTGGTAAACGTCTTTGTACATCAAAATGCTGAAGGCCAATGGAAACGTTTCTTCAGTCAACGTTAATGAGTTCATAATGTATCCCCTTTTCTCTCTAAAAGAGTCGCAACTTTTGTTCATATTAATATACTCTTTGTCACTTATAGGTTTTGGTTTAAACGATTCCAGACGTTTATACGTCTTGTTCATCTCAACGGAATCTCCATCGAACAATTTTCTACAGTTAACAAGATCCACTGGCTTCATCTTTTCCAATACACCTACGGCCTTTACATAATGTGATAAGTGAACAAATGGAAAACTTCTTGATATATTAATGTTGCTCAGCACTTTCGGGATTTCAACATTTATAGAAGCTGTTGAGAATAAATATATATATAAACCACAGTATGCAATTAAAAGGAAAATTACTGTGGCAATTGTACACAAGCACACACTATTCCGATTCATCTTTTGTTCACATACTTTGACTCCGAATGAAAGTAGACCACCTGAAAAGGTAATAAAGTAGTCGTAACTAGCAACAAATAAAATTAGTTACATTAAGATCCTGGAAAATAATAACGTTGTATGATTTGATATACTATTGAATACAACCAAAAATAAACAGATGGAACCTTGAACTTGTTTTTTTAAAAACAATTCAAATAGAACCCAAGATTCGTTTTCATTTGCAAAATTGTTTACAAACAATATTCCTTTTAAACCATTTTGTTAAAAAATATATTAGAATGTCCCACCTTAACATTTGTTTAAAACTATATTTATGCCTGATGAAAATCTTCTTTATTACAGATGGTTTTATGAAGATTCCTCACAAAAAGACAAATTTATTAATATGAGAAAATGAGTCTAAAATATTGCGTTCTTATTCAGATATAGCAAGTCTTCATAACCGAGTTAATTTTACAGAATCTTTAAACAACCTATTTTGATTTTGAACCACGAAGAACATTGTCCATTCAAGGTTTTATATTATTATTTTAAAGTTTTATCCATTTTTTAATCCGACCTAAATTTCCTAAAACTTGATACTGTATCAAAAAATGGCCACGCCAAGAAATCAAATGTTTTCTCGCAGTCTAATGAAAAAATGAACAGGTTTAGTGTACGTTTGTCTATAGAATATGAAGTTGTACAGGTTACAGATATTTTCACCAGTATGTCTATAGAATATGAAGTTGTATAGTTTACATATATTTTCACCAGTATGTCTATAGAATATGAAGTTGTACAGGTTACAAATATTTTCACCAGTATGTCTATAGAATATGAAGTTGTATAGTTTACAGGTATTTTCACCAGTATGTATATAGAATATGAAGTTGTATAGTTTACAGATATTTTCACCAGTATGTCCATAGAATATGAAGTTGTACAGGTTACAGATAATTTTCACCAGTATATCTACAGAATATGAAGTTGTACAGGTTACAGATATTTTCACCAGTATGTCTATAGAATATGAAGTTGTACCGGTTACATATATTTTCACCAGTATGTCTATAGAATATGAAGTTGTACAGGTTACAGATATTTTCACCAGTATGTCTACAGAATATGGAGTTGTATAGTTTACATATATTTTCACCAGTATGTCTTCAGAATATGGAGTTGTACAGGTTACAGATATTTTCACCAGTGTATCTACAGAATATGAAGTTGTACAGGTTACAGATATTTTCACAGTATGTCTATAGAATATGGAGTTGTATAGTTTACAGATATTTTCACAGTATGTCTATAGAATATGGAGTTGTATAGTTTACAGATATTTTTACCAGTATGTCTATAGATTATGAAGTTGTACAGGTTACAGATATTTTCACCAGTATGTCTATAGAATATGAAGTTGTACAGGTTACAGATATTTTCACCAGTATGTCTACAGAATATGAAGTTGTATAGTTTACAGATATTTTCACCAGTATGTCTATAGAATATGGAGTTGTATAGGTTACAGATATTTTCACCAGTATGTCTTTCCTTAAACAGGGAAGTTTTATTTGCACTTATAACATCAGGAAGAACATGTTTTAGCATATTTACAATACATACTGAAGCTATCTTATAAGATACATTTGAAATGAAAATAGGTCAAACATTCTTTAAATAGTTTTGCCTCATCGTCTTGGAGATAAAAGTTGTAACCCATTCCGTTTAAGTAGAGGGTCGATCCACAGTATTATGAGACAATTTTAATGCTTGCACTAAATTCTTACTAATGTTACAGTGACTGAAAATATCTTATCAATTCGACTGTATAACCGTCAGAGTGATTGCTGCTTCCCAATAGTTAAAGACTCAGTCAGTAATTCACCGTTTACTATGACCTTTTGGAACATCTCAATATCTTAGAGGAGAGTGAAGCACAGATGGATTTGTGTACTTAAGGGTGTAGACGTTTTGATAGTATCTATAGAATTCATTCAAGATATAATTTTTTTTAAATATTTTTTTTAATAAAATGCCGTCATATTTACTTAATTAGGCATCATCTTAATTATATAATGCATGTTTTCGAAATTGCAAATGCATTTTGAAGTCATCTCGCCACAATTTAGTTTGCTCTAGAACTTAATGTAACACATTCCTTTTTTTCCCGTAATTCTATCAATTGATTCCATTAACTTTCAAAACCCTATAATTGATCAAATTCATTAATTTTGTCAAAATAATGAATTTCAGTCATTAAATGTTGATCATGTTGTCTTTTCTTGTATGAAGAATATGAAATTGCTTTCCCTCTTATTTCTATAAATAGAAACTCAGAATATAATTAAAGATAAATATAAACATGTAAAATACCAGAATAAGAAATATCCTTTGCATTTGACTCTTGCTCTTGGCATACGAACTAACATTTACAGTGACTGCTCTTTTCCTTAACCACTGAAACATAATCTTGGTCTTTTATCAAAGATCTATTAAACTTGTATGTGGCACAGAATTTTGCAAAGTTCAAATGATTCTATTAAATGATTGGTGTTATACGTATCCTGGTTCTATTGCAGATTATTCAGCAGCTGTAAATAATCATTCATATCCCCATGTATATAATTCTCCCTTATCTTATAAAAATGCGTTTCCTGTAGTAAAGAAAGTGAATACATGTTTTGCCTCAGATAATTACAAACACTTCGTACTTTACCTTGATTCTCCAAAACCTGGTTATTCGTTGCTGAGAATATATACTAAATACATCGAGTTACTGAGAATATATACTAAATGCATCGTGTTACATAGAATATATACTAAATGCATCGTGTTACTGAGAATATGTACTAAATGCATCGTGTTACTGAGAATATATACTAAATGCATCGTGTTACTGAGAATATATACTAAATACATCGTGTTACTGAGAATATATACTAAATGCATCGTGTAACTGAGAATATATACTAGATAAACAGTGTTACTGAGAATATATACTAAATACACAGTGTTACTGAGAATATATTCTAAATACACAGTGTTACTGAGAATATATACTAAATACACAGCGTTACTGAGAATATATACTAAATGCATCGTGTTACTGAGAATATATTCTAAATACACAGCGTTACTGAGAATATATACTAAATACACAGTGTTACTGAGAATATATACTAAATACACAGCGTTACTGAGAATATATACTAAATACACAGTGTTACTGAGAATATATACTAAATACACAGCGTTACTGAGAATATATACTAAATACACAGTGCTACTAAGAAATATATACTAATACACAGTGTTACTGAGAATATATACTAATACACAGTGTTACTGAGAACATAATACTATAAAAACAGTGTTACTGAGAATATATACTAAATAAATAGTGTTGCTGGAAGTATATACTAAAAAAACAGTGTTACTAAGAATATATGCTAATGCACAATAGGGCAAGTTATGTATACTGTGTGAAACGTTTGCCAAAAGTATCCTATTGTAGTTTCTTCCGTCTTAGCGACCAATTTACTGAGTCGCTTAGCGTGTAATACACCATACATATTAAACCTGATTGAATTACATGTAAATCACATGTCCAAATGGTCTTTTTCAGTGCACACATTAGTATCACCACTAAAGGATGGTCATTTTATTTTAAACAAAGTATCATCTGCCATAATAATCTACAGAAGTAAAGTTGATGCCAGTATTGATTCTAATATACAATACTGATGTATGCACTTATAAAAATGACTGTACACGAATTTATAAAACACTCATTTGCAATAATCAAGAGACAGTTTCAATTTAAATATGTATGTATGTATGTATCTATGTATACATACATATATATATATATATATATATATATATATATATATATATATATATATATGTGTGTATATATTACACTTTTTTATAGATTTATCCATTAAGGTACATATGCATATACGGGTGGAAGGACGGATGCCTCAAGCCATAAAAGTAAAAATGTAATAATATGACAATATTATATGTAATATATGTGTATACTATATGTAATATATGTGAATACTGTAATATATGTGTATACTATATGTAATATATGTGAATACTGTAATATATGTGTATACTATATGTGTATACTATATGTAATATATGTATATGCTATATGTAATATATGTGTATAATATATGTAATATATGTGTATACTACATGTAATATGTGTATAATATATGTAATATATGTGTATACTATATATGTAATATACGTATATACTATATGTAATATATGTGTATACTATATGTAATATATGTGTATACTATATGTAATATATCTGTATACTATATGTAATATATGTGTATACTATATGTAATATATGTGTATACAACTTTTTTCCTCGTACTTATTTTACTCTTTATTTCCATTTTCTCTCTCCCTCTCTATCTCGTTCTTTCTCTCCCATAAGCTTCGGACACATTTATACTAGCTGTACTGTGTAACCTGGTAACTTTGATCCACTATTATGAATATTTCATATTTATATTGACTCATAAATTGTTAACGGTGAATCCAAGGCCCCCAACCTTGGTACCGTAATGTGTCTGGTAAAAAAAATATGATATAGAGCAAGGCCGGAAATTGAAAACAAGAAATATAAAAGATCTATGAAATTAAACAATATTGAAAGGAAGAAAGATAGCAAGAAATATAGGCAAACAAAAAAGATGCATACAAACACAGCATTCAAAGGACGATAACTGTATTTACACCTACCAGATAATAAAGGCGGTCAAAGCTGTGCAAAGACAGCAAATAATGAGAATAATAATAATAATAACCTACCAAAAGATTCATCTCTCTATAGACATATATAACTATATAGTGACTAGTTAGTTTATAAATTAGGAGTAGCTCATTTAATGTAAAGTCAAATACAGCAATTTTAAAGTATCTCTCTTTGTGAAGACAATGCAATCACACTTAAGTTACATAAAACTGTATAAAACTTAATAAATGGAAATCATCTTTCTTGCGTCCAGGAAGTGTTGTAGAAGTCTGCTGTATGTCACACTGACCATCATACAACATTTACTGCAAGCATGGAATGAGAACAAATCTGTTCTAATTCATATACAATAGATGAAGATTATGCTAAATAGCATCTACATCAATGACTTATTGCAAAGTACACACTTGGAAAGAAATCATTCCAACTAATCCAACTTTCGAATATTGGGAGTTGCACTAAACTTGTAAATGAAAACATGAAAACAAATTTACTTCTAAGAAGAATATATTTTACTTTTAACCAAAAGTTTCGTGTGCACTTAAAATTATTATTTAATATTATTATTGCAAGTTTTACATGCTATATTTATATATGCTCGCACACTCGTGGTTATTGCATGTACATTTGAACGTTAATGACAGAAATACCTCTCCTATTTTGATTTGTTTCCACACTCGTGATTCAAGCATGTACACATAAATGTTAATAATAGCTTTACCTGCCCTATTTAAATCCGTTCGCATACTCGTAGTTCCTGCATGAACACAAACACACACAAACACGCAAGTTAAACTACCTGTTATTCATGACACCTCTTCCAATTCTTCTTAATATTCATTATAATGTAGACATCTTCCATAATGGATATCTTAGCTTTATCTGGACTCCAACCACACTTGGTTACCCTGAAGGTTGACCAAAACCAGAGAGATATTCCGAAACAAGGTAGTAACTACCGGGTAGTTTCACGGTGCTTTTCACAGCTGACAGAGCTTGAAATATTGAAATAGTTCACGCTATCTGATAGCAAAAGGGTAGACTTTACAGCAAAGTATAAAGTGTCACAACTGTCTTATCATGAAAAGTTACTAACTAGCTTGAAGTCAAAACTGTAGATTTCATCTAAGTACATGTCTTTCAGCTGCGTTATTTATTACTTCTGTCGACTTAGTCCCCGTACTGTATTAATACAAAGGAAATGTACCAGTCAATCTTTGATAGAACTTTGAGGATTTCCTGCACTACGGTGAGTTAGTGTGTGCTGAATGGTACAAAGTCATATCTGCTATAGTAACACATGTACAATAATGAGTGGTTATACACAGCACAGAAGGAAGATAATCGTTCTTGATACATGGCTCTTACATCTATCATTTTTAGTACAAGTAAGTAAGATTTTATTTTAGTGACGTGTGCATACAATATATTAAAATACAAGAGTGTATTGGGTAAGCAAGTCGGCCCTGGACTTATCTGCCGGGACAGGCCCGGGGTTTTGCTCACACCAGCAAAACACCGGTAAAAACGGATTTTTTTGACGGCCCACCGGCCCACCGATGCGGCAGTCTGCCTGGACAGGCCCGGGGTTTTGCTCACACCAGAAAAATACCGGTAAAAACGGATTTTTTTGCGGCGGCCCACCGGGATTTGTCCTGGTATGCCCAATGGCCAGTACACCACTGTTAAAATACATTACACATCACAAAAAGTAGCACCTGGTTTCATGGACGTTATATATATATATATATATATATATATATATATATATATATATATATATATATATATATATATATATATATATATATATATATATATATATATATAACCAGAAGAGCATTCTGTTGTAATAAAATTTAAGAGCTATAAGCATAAATTGAAAGCTTGTATTTTATTTATTGCAATTTTGAAGGTATAATCGTTTCAAAGTTAAAGTGGAAAAGCGAAACCGACCCAACTGAATAACTGTGGTGAAAGTGTGCGATCAACACACGGACACGTAGTATCTGGCAGACATAGAATCGTGCCAGGTGCAAAATGCATCCTTAGTTTAATGCCAAAGGAAGGTCTAGTCGTAGTCATCTCAGAACTCGGTACATAAAAATAAAAGGATTATGTTCTTACTTTAAATCAATGTGTATTAGATATAAACCAAGAGTTTACAGATGTAATGATTGTATTAAAATATTATACGATTCGGTTGGGTTAGACTGTCAAACTAATGTACGAAAAATTAGGACGAAAAAATGCAAACGTATACTATTCACAGAGGGAGATGCAAATATTTCATTCAACAAATATATTGTACATCTGCGAGGAAAATTATTATGGATAAAGTTCGAAATAGCGAATCGCCGGCACATATATTGCATGACCACGATCACTTCACGTGCAAATGTATAGGTCCAGCTCAGAAGGAATGAAATTTAAATTTGAAATATTCAAATACACCCCACTATTCATTCATAAATTGTCATGTTATGACAGTCATCTGTTAATAAAGTCATTGATTAAAATTATTCAGATGAAAAGGTAACGATAACAGCGAACAACGACGAGAAATATTTTTCATTCGACAAGGATTTCATAATTGATAGTTTCATGGAAAAGGGCAACAAATAACAATTAAAAGGAAAATTAAGTATCTCGATAACGTTAGATTCATGAGAGAGTCTCTTTCGAACATCTGGCTAAAATTATTGAAGTGATTAAAAGTTCACAGAGACACTGACATAGTTTACAAATATCACGCATGATGCTTTAAAAGGTTTAATGTAACAGCTGTACTTTCGATATTTTACCATTCACTTAACGATTAAAATATATCAAATGATACTAATAACTACCAATATGTGCATGATGCCTCTGAAAACGCTTGGAGATGTGAAAGACTATTAAGAAAATAAAGATACATTGACGATATGTGATATTTGTGTGGAATTTAGGAATTTATGTATGTACCGTATATACTCGCGTAAACCCGATACCATGTGCAAACTGCATAGACCCAGATCTACCGTCGCATAATGTGCCGGCAAATATAGGTCTATGCAGTTTATAAGGACCAATCAGGGACTAATCAGTAGAAAAAACAGCATAGACCCTGATCTGCAGGCGCATTATGTTGTTTGCATTTGGACCCGGATTATACCCGAGTACATACGGAATGTAAAATTATAAACTTGACTCTATTCACTATTACAGTGCACCATGACTAGCTCATGATGTGAGTCTAAATCTGTCAGGTATAGAACTTGAACTGTTTAAAGCTATCAGGTGTAGAACTTGAACTGTTTAAAGCTATCAGGTGTAGAACTTGAACTGTTTAAAGCTATCAGGTGTAGAACTTGAACTGTTTAAAGCTATCAGGTGTAGAACTTGAACTGTTTAAAGCTATCAGGTGTAGAACTTGAACTGTCTAAAGCTATCAGGTGTAGAACTTGAACTGTTTAAAGCTATCAGGTGTAGAACTTGAACTGTCTAAAGCTATCAGGTGTAGAACTTGAACTGTCTAAAGCTATCAGGTGTAGAACTTGGACAGTCTAAAGCTAGCAGGTGTAGAACTTGAACTGTCTAAAGCTAGCAGGTGTAGAACTTGAACTGTCTAAAGCTATCAGGTGTAGAACTTGAACTGTCTAAAGCTATCAGGTGTAGAACTTGGACAGTTTACAGACTATGACACATTCCTGACGGTTGAGAGTGGAATAAGGGGTGGAATCAGTATGGCGATGCAATCACGAATAATACCTGGACAAAAATGGTGAGATAAATATAATGGTGGGTAAGAAAGGTCAAGGTAATTCATTATGTACCAAGATTTTAAAAACCTGTATGCATGAGCCATAAGTCAATACGCACATGCAAAATCTTTAGGTGGGCAACTGATGAACAAATTAAATGTGTGGCAAAAAGTATGTTTCAAATACCAGATGACCATTATATCAGTTGCATATTATAAGTGGATGGAGATTTCGTTACACTTGCTTGACTGGTTCGTGTACTACCCGATAGCTCAGGAGAAATTCATTCCCGATGAAACTGATTTATCTCCCTTCCAAAAGAAGTTTATGTACATTGAAAGACAAAGACAAATCATCAGAAACCTAAAGCTTTACATGCAGTTACCTTTAAAACTGAAAACATATTATTTCGGGCAATTTTTGTTTCATAATAATGAATAACTGTGTTTGGTAAACATATGGAGAATCTGAGGAAAAGAACGATACAAATATGCACAGATGAATATTGAATTTTTAAATTCCAGAAAGAGTTATCATTTGCCAGAACAATCATTGCTGACAATGACTTAGATCTTGTTAGTTCGAAAAAGAAAACAAGAAGATCATACTAACCAAACCAATTTATAGTGAATTTACAGTGTTAACAGAGTTTTCAATTGATAGTGAATTTACAGCGTTAATAGTTATCAATTTATAGTGAATTTACAGCGTTAATAGAGCTATCAATTTATAGTGAATTTACAGCGTTAATAGAGCTATCAATTTATAGTGAATTTACAGTGTTAATACAGTTATCAATTTATAGTGAATTTACAGTGTTAATACAGTTATCAATTTATAGTGAATTTACAGTGTTAATACAGTTATCAATTTATAGTGAATTTACAGTGTTAATAGAGTTATAATTTTATAGCGAATTTACAGTTTTCAATTTATAGTAAATTTACAGCCTTAATAGAGTTACCAATTGATAGTGAATATACAACGTTAATAGAGTTATCAATTTATAGTGAATTTACAGCGTTGATAGACTCATCAATTAATGGTGAATTTACAGCGTTAATCGAGTTCTCAATTTATAGTGAATTTACAGTGTTAATAAAGTTATCAATTTATAATGAATTTACAGTGTTTATACAGTTATCAAGTTATAGTGAATTTAGAACGTTAATGGAGTTATCAATTTATATTGAATTTACAGTGTTAATAGAGTTATCAATTTATAGTGAATTTACAGTGTTTATACATTCATCAATTTATAGTAAATTTACAGCGTTAATAGAGTTATCAATTTATAGTGAATATTCAACGTTAAGGGTTATCAATCGATAGTGAATTTACAGCGTTAATAGACTCATCAATTTATAGTGAATTTACAGCGTTAATAGAGTTCTCAATTTATAGTGAATTTACAGTGTTAATAAAGTTATCAATTACTATTGAATTTACAGTGTTTATACAGTTATCAATTTATGGTGAATTTAGAACGTTAATAGAGTTATCAATTTATAGTGAATTTACAGTGTTAAAAGAGTTATCAATTTGTAGTGAATTTACAGTGTTTATACAGTCATCAATTTATCGTAAATTTACAGTGTTAATAGAGTTATCAATTTATAGTGAATTTACAAAGTTAATACAGTTATCAATTTATAGTGAATTTACAACGTTAATACAGTTATCAATTTATTGTGAATTTATAGTGTTAATACAGTTATCAATTTATAGGGAATTTACAGTGTTTATACAGTCATCAATTTATAGTGAGTGAATTTACAGCGTTAATAGTGTTATCAATTGATAGTGAATATACAACGTTAATAGAGTTATCAATTTATAGTGAATTTACAGCGTTAATAGACTCATCAATGTTTAGTGAATTTACAGAGTAAATAGAGTTATCAATTTATAGTGAATTTACAGCGTTAATAGAGTTATCAATTTATAGTGAATCTACAGTGTTACGGAATTATGTATTATTTCGGTTTTAAATAATGGCATAGTTTTATGATCTCTGCATAATAGTCTAACAGATGTCGTCTTTCAGAAAGTACATATACGGTATTTCAATGTGACTCAGTACATTGGTCTTGGGAAATATTGTCGGTTGTAGCATTAGAATATCACGTGGTTTAGCGCGTGAGGGTTGAACTTCTGACCTAGATTCTATGTTCAATTAAGAGTCAATACTTTGTTGACTGGTAATAACGTCAGTGCAAAGATAATTTAGCGGTGTCACGCATAACCTAGTTTATGATTAGTTCGGAGAAGGTTGTTTTCTAAAAGGATTATATTGTTTTTAAGTCACAATACAGTTTGAATTGGTTTTCCTTATTCTGTTCTGCGCAGTCAGAAGCTATATAATAAGATGTATTGCTGTGTTTAGGCATTCCTAGCATAGTTTGTCAGCCTGGGAGGTCATAAACGAGATTGGTTCATTTTGTGTGGATATTCTACTTCAGAGATATTATTATTATTATTATTATTATTATTATTATTATTATTATTATTATTATTATTATTATACAGCACATTCTGGATTAAGTATTGCTTCTTAAACTTTAAGAATTATACAGCTCCGTGGAATTATCGGAAACATTTCTAAAACTTGTGTTATTCCATATTCACAAGGACTATTTGGAATTAATAACACTTGGATATAACTAATTCTTGTTAGTACATCAGTACAGTGAAGGTTTCATTCGGAACCTACTTCATTCGGAATATTTGGATTAACTTCCGGATCAGTGAACTTTAGAACAATTTAGGACTTTTAAGGATATTCTATACTGTAAGTTTTTTTTAATTCTTTCACTTTGATTGTTTGTTGAAATATTTTAATATTTTAGGAAATTCAAATATTTGTATTTTAATCTTGAAAGCTTGTTTGAGTCTTTTCTTTTGTTACATTACCCCTAGTCGTTACAGCGTTAATAGAGTTATCAATTTATAGTGAATTTACAGTGTTAATACAGTTATCAATTTATAGTAAATTTACATCGTTAATAGAGTTATCAATTTATAGTGAATGTGCAGCGTTAATAGAGTTATCAATTTATAGTGAATTTACAGTGTTAAGAGTTATCAATTTATAGTGAATTTACAGCGATAAGAGTTTTCAATTTATTGTTAATTTACAGCGTAAATAGAGTTATCAATTTACAATGAATTTACAGTGTTAATAGAGCTATCAATTTATAGTGAATTTACAGTGTTAATAGAGTTATCAATTGATAGTGAATTTACAGCGATAAGAGTTATCAATTTATAGTAAATTTACAGCGTTAATAGAGTTATCAATTTATTGTGAATTTACAGAGTAAATAGAGTTATGAATTTATAGTGAATTTAAAGTGTTAATACAGTTATCAATTTATAGTTAATTTACAGTGTTAATACAGTTATCAATTTATAGTGAATTTACAGCGTTAATATAGTTATCAATTTATAGTGAATTTACATCGTTAATAGAGTTGTCAATTTATAGTGAATGTACAGCGTTAATAGAGTTATCAATTTATAGTGAATTTACAGCGTTAATACAGTTATCGATTTATAGTGAATTTACAACGTTAATAGAGCTATCAATTATAATGAATTTACAGTGTTAATAGAGTTATCAATTTATAGTAAATTTACAGTGTTAATAGAGTTATCATTTTATGGTGAATTGACAACGTTAATAGAGTTATCAATTATATTGAATTTACAGTGTTAAAAGATTGATTAGTGTATGAATTTCATTAAAAGTTTGTTTTTTTTTAAAATAAAAAACAACAAACAAATAAGGTGATAGAATGATAATGTTAATGACCGATACTGATTCTTTATGTGTTCAAGTTGGTACAGAAATTTCTACAACGACATAAAAGATAATATAAATTGATATAAAAAGAATAAATATCCCAAGGACAAAATGTTTGTATTACAACAAATGAATTAGAAAATTCATGTACCTTTTAAGAGTGAGTTGAACGGTGTTCCAATTAGAGGGTATTGAGGGTTAAGAACACACCTTATTCATTTAAGACCGAGAAAGATGAAGCAAGTTTATAAAGGAATAAAGAAATGCGTAATAAAAAAGACTTTAATACTCCACATGTACAAATCTGCTTATTTGATAACAAGGCAAATTACCACGAATGCATTTACTAAGATCATGCAATCACAAGATGCATTGTATACCATCAAAAATTAAAAAGTGTCTATATGACGGCATGTGTCTTTGTCTAGTCTTTTTTTGTGGAGGGGAATGATCACGTAGACACAAATACATTTACATTACGGACACCTAAACGTGCAGGATTCAGTGTGGACATATACTACATACACTTTATAGTCAAAGTAAAATTTGAGATGTATTAAAAGTTTGTTTGTTTCTATTCTTATGTTTTAGCTTATCTGCAATCTCTCTTCGTACTTCGTACTTCATCTGTGTCGAGATCATTATCAGTGAAGGTAACTTCCATGGCTTTTTTGTCATTGCTGCAAAACACTGATAAACACGTGTATTCTCTCTCAGTGATGTTTTGCAGAGTTTTACTTTTGCACAATCAGCCAAACATATATTTCAAAATTTCTACCACTAAAAGCAAATTTGATTAGATTAGTCACTTTCAAGATTTCCAGAGTCATCAATCATAAACAATGTATTTGTTTATTTGTATAAACCAAGATGTCGCTCTAATCACTTATCCGGTTTATTATTAGTATATATATCACTATCTTCTTTTCATCACTGAAGCACTTTTTCCTGTTTTAAGTCTTGTTGTATAGAACAGTTAGACATAGGATGACAATCCAATATAAACAGTTCTTGTATTCAGTCTTATCAAATTCAGTGCAAACATTGTCTTTTCACAATCAGTCACTTCACAGATTATAGTGTTGTGACGCTGTATCTAATACAAGTCTAAAATATAATTGATTTTAATTGATTCTTTTGAATAATTTATCTGAGCGTCAGACATAAATAAATATATAGATTTTGTAAGCATCTACATTTTCTTTTCTGTTGATTTGACAGTGAATACCTAGTTGAACGTTATATAAAATAAGACCACTACCGTCTGTTATCGTTTGTTCTTTTTAAATCGAACCAGATGCAATGGTTACTAATGTAATAGTTGTTAACACCTAGGTTACTTATTTCTGTGTGTTCTTGTTGTTCATCAAAGAAACAATTACTCGATTCTGTAAACCGTTGTAATAATTGAAACCCCTGGGAATAAACCTTGCTTGGTAGACCTTTTTATAGTTTTCGAGATTTATTTTCTATTCCTGAATTTTAGAACTCTACTGAAACAGTTTCTCCACCTTTTCTAACACATTATCAAAATACCCTCCAAACTCATTCGAGTGCGAGAGTTATTAAATATGTATTGACTGCTATGTCGATTTTTCCCTCTCTCGTAATATAATTTTAAAAGAAAGCAATTCCATTTGTCCTTGACCGATTTAGCAATTGATTCTGAAGTAATTGTATCGTAGTGGAAGCAAATGTTTTCCAGTTCGTTGCTAGGGTTTCCACCTTCTAACACTTCCGAGGTTAGTGCAAGTGTGTTGTTGAATCTAAAATCCCGAGAACGAGCGCAAGGATACAGTGGGAAATGATCTTGAAACATGTGAAATTCAAGTGTTATTCTGAATTTCATTCCATATACTGCAAACTGTATACCTTCAATACCAGACTTTTGCGAATTACCTTCCCTTGATTTTAGCTTTCTCAATTTATCATTAATATTGTCTTTGTTCAATCCTCTTTGTCCTAATTGAGAAAGGTAAGTACAAATGTTTGTATGTCATGAAGCTGTCGTTGTCATTTAGTTTCAAACTTCATCGCTTCCGGAGGATATGGTAATGTCTTTCACAAGCATTCTACCCAAATTCTGTACCACTGCGTTGTTAGCATCTGCTTTCACCTTTATATAAAACAAGATGAAGAAACTATTCGGTATATTTGGGCTTAACCTATGTATGCAAACTTTTTAAGGTAAGCTCAGTTTTAATGATGCTTGCGGTGTCTGTAATACGTGATAACTCCTTGCGTTATCTTTTCCTGCTTGTTAGAACTTTTGTATTTTATCGTACGTTGCCATTGTATTCTTTATCTGGCCAAAAATAATGAAATTATGTGTTATGCACACGCCTTGTATTGTGCTGAAACAAAACCATCACCTACAAAATCTTATAAGGAATATGCATACTAACACCCATCACAAGTGCAATGAATATGTACTCGTATTTACTTGATTATTAGAAGGTTGAAAGAAGTTAAAAGGGTTAGGTTGCCTTGTTTTTCTTCAAGTTTTACATTACTTTCTGGGTTTGCAAAAGTGTATGGAGCAATGTCTTCATCTAGGTTGTTTAAAGTCTGAGTCCCCAAAACTTGTTCTCTCAATATTTCATTCATTTAATCCAGTGTCTTTAATTTGCTTTCTTTTAAGTCTGCAGTTATTTCATGTAATTCTTCGAAGACCTTATCATATCTATGTTCCTTTTTTTCTCATGAGCCCGATTAGGATCAAATATTTGAACATATGCTTGCTTTCTATAAATGCTAGACCGTTACTTATTGTTCCTCTAGTAATTACTCATGTTGAAACCATTTAATATATATGAGTTTCAAGTATTGATTTTGCTGACAGTTTTGCTCTTACGTTATTCTGAATGGGTGGAATAAATTTGTTTTAATCCAATTATTAAAAAACTTTTATTTTCTTCTAGATAGTATGTAGGTGTTTTTTTAGTCATGCTCTTAACAGTAGGTTCTTAACGTCTAATTAGTAAACAACACGTAGGTTGCTCACCATTACTTCAATGTAAATTTTAATATTAAAGTCCCCGAAATTGCTTACATAGTCGATATGTAAGTTAATACAATTTGTGTATAAGCCTGATTTAATTTTTTGAATTACATATTGATTCATTGCTTCGAAATACTATCTTTCAGAAATACATGATTGAACATAGTTCAGTTTATAAATGTCAACTTTTAATTCCCTAGGGCATATTGCAGTTTCAATAACTAAAATGGCTAAAAGCTAACTTATAGTTATGCCTGAGTACCCCATGTTCTCCGTATAAATATAGTAACAACAGCACATTACTTTCATTCACTTTTAAATCAGTATCATTCGGAGATTCCTTATTAATAAGAAAATCGTAAAGTAGTATGCATCCAGGCATTACTTTGGTTTTCTCTTCAAACTTCTTTTTCTTATTATCAATTTCCTCTTTCAATGTTCTAATTCCATCAAACAACACTACAGTATGTACACGCATTTCAATGTACAATTCAGTTTTGAATGTCTCTATGTTTTTATTTGTTTTGGTTTTATCTGCATCAGTGTTTCCACTTAATACCAGTCTTTTTATCTACTTTAGTTTTGGATGCGTCTGTCTCAGTTGTAAATTCTTGTTTAAAATTAGCTAAATCCTTCTTTGACGTTTCATCCTTTTGTACATTTCGTCAATACTATCTTGTACCACAACGCTATTATTAACGACTTCTCGATCAACATATTCCGTTGTACCTGTTTTAGGCTGTCCAATCTCAACAGGCAACTTGTAAAATTCAGCAACTGTACCATGTTTTATCGTTTTGATCTTCTTACTTAAATCTACAATAGAGTAAATAATAAGTTGCTTTCATATGTTTAATCGTGTTTTCAGTAATATGTATGTTGTTTCTCACGTCCTCTATCTTTTTGGTTATCTAGGTTAAACCATTTTTTTCTGGCATGGCATAGTGTTAGCTATGCTCATGTTTTTCAAGTCAGTAATTGTGGGCTAAAAAGCCCTGAGAAAAACAGTTCTACCAGTAATGACTCAAGTAAACACAAATAATAGATATTAGAGTATATTTTTGTGTGTTATTGACTTAATTTACTTTATAAATTTGGTGGTTTCAAAATCGCACAAACTGTATCAGATCCAGGTGATATCCATATATTGAATCATAGTGAGTTAATATTTTAATTCGGTATGTATGTTACTCGTATATTGAATCATAGTGAGTTAATATTTTAATTCAGTATGTATGTTACTCGTATATTAAATCATAGTGAGTTAATATTTTAATTGGGTATGTATGTTACTCGTATATTGAATCATAGTGAGTTAATATTTTAATTGGGTATGTATGTTACTCGTATATTGAATCATAGTGAGTTAATATTTTAATTGGGTATGTATATTACTCGTATATTGAATCATAGTGAGTTAATATTTTAATTCGGTATGTATGTTACTCGGAGTGATGGGAAATGTATGAATCGTGTTTCAAATATTTAACATGTATGCTTTCTTCATTGTCACCATTTATAGTAATTCCCTCTTTGAGGTTATTAAAGTACATCTCAAGGTTGTAAAACCACCATGAATTACAATAGTTCTTGTTCCAATCTTGTCACTGATGTGGTAAAATATACTGCTTTTGAGTTTGTTGGAAATATTGTAGTAACCAACAACAAAATCTGGTATATGCAAGGATATCGATAGTTTACGGTTTCGGTTGTCAGATGAATTTGTAAATTAGATTTCTTTCTCATGGAGTAAATCCATTGTAATATAACTCCCTGTTTGTGTAGGAACAATTCAAGCATCCAAAAACAAAATATCATATACATAAAGTCTGTATGTTCAATTTGTATCGTATTTAATGGGTTGATCTAGTATCAATTTCAGTTTGCTCCCATCCTTTATTTGTTTTACAATTCAGCTATGTCCACTTCCATAAAATCTCTGACGTCTTGGCCTTCTCTCTTGGTTATTTTTCTTTTCCTGATTGCCTTTTTTAGTTCTGTGTACCAGGTGTACTCGCTGATAATTAAAATACAATCTTACTGAATTGTTGGATATCATGTGTGCCATTTGAGGTCAATCACTTCTAACAATATTACTATGTACTCTCAATGTTAAATTCCCGGAGGACCATTTGAACAAGTTTAAAGTAATCAGTCTTCTTATAGCATTCAGATACCAATGATTAAACAGT
Organism: Margaritifera margaritifera; assembly: GCA_029931535.1. NCBI lineage: Eukaryota > Metazoa > Mollusca > Bivalvia > Unionida > Margaritiferidae > Margaritifera > Margaritifera margaritifera. The sequence continues at coordinate 137,630 of JAQPZY010001415.1, read as the reverse complement.
CTATGCCGTTTCGGATGCAATTGCTCTTGGCGTTTCACTTGAATCTATACAAAGCAGTTGTAAATGCGTTCTCGTAGCTCCGGAGGAAGAGTAGGACTGTGCTCCTCTAAACCGTCCATTTACATGAATGTCATCTGACCATTTGTACATTTTCAAACTAATTAGCTTTTTTATAGTATTCAGATACCAATGGCTAAAATATATATATGTCGTTGAGGATGCAATTGTTTGTTTTTTTTTTTTTGTTTTTTGTTGATTTTTTTTTGTAAACAGTAAATGTTCAAACCTCACACACGTGAAACATTTTTTTATTGGTACGAACATGTTACCCTCAAGTTCTGGTGTAGGTATATCCTACTATCAAAATGTTTTCTTAATAATAAAAGTAATTTGAAGAAAAAAATGTTTTGCGTATCACTTGCAATAAATGCTTTTTACTAGCAAAAATCTATTCATTCTAAATTATAACTAGATACATCTATATTGGCAACTCTGCTAGTGGTCAGAGCTTAGAGGGGTTGTAGGTAGAGAAGAAAAAAACAGAATGTATATGCGAAAAGTCTAGTCCAAGGAAATTGTTATGTGAAAATCCTCATTTCAGTATGTAAGTAATATATGTGATTTCTGGACAGGTAGTTAAGTTAAGGCTATAATGTTTCATTTTTCAATTTTCATTTTAAATTTTCATTTTTAAATTTACTTTTTACAAATTCTTTTTTAATTTTTTAAATTTTTTAATCTTTGTTAAGTTTTTTATTTTTTATTTTCAAATTTAGTTTTTCTAATGTCATTTTAAAATTCCTTTTCAATCTTCATTTTTAAATTTGCTTTCTTAATCTTTATATTTTTACATTTTCATTCTCAATTTTGTTTTTGTCACTTTATTATTTTTAATTTTAATTTCCAGATTTACGTTTTTAAATTTCATTTTTTTATATTTTCATTTTAAATGTTCATTTTCAGATATTTGATTTTCAATTTTCATTTTCATTGCTCTCATAATCAATTTTCATTTTCAAATGTGTTTAATCAATTTTCATTTTTAAATATTTGTTTTTCAAATTTCATTTTCAATTTATCAAATTTAATTTTCATTTTCAAATTAAGTTTTTCGATTTCCATTTTCTCAATTGTCTTTTTTTTTTTACATTTTCCTTTTCAATTTACCTTTTTTAATTTTCGTTTCCAAATTTTGTTTTCAATTTTCATTTCTTAATTTTAATTTTCAATTTTGATTTTCAATATTAATTTGGTGATATTGCTTTGGATATAATATTTTTGGTTGTGCCAAACCAAAGATTGACAGAGGAAAAGTAAAATTTTATGTTCGAGATTGAAAACGGTAAAACCATAGTATCATATTCTTCTATAAACATTAAACAGGATGGAGAGAAAGAAAGTTATCCATCGTACATGGAGTGTTTGTACTTGTTAAGAACACAATTTACTGTCTATCTGTAAAAATGCAAAAGGTAGAGCTTACACACACTATACCTACAAACATACTTGTGCTTTAAGGTTAGGATTTTTGTGAAAGACATAGACATATACAGCCCTTTCCACAACAGCTTAGTTCACTTGGAAAAGAGATACTAATCAAATCATTGCCAAGTAAAACAGGAACAAATTCCCTCAATTATAATTACTCCTCTTGTGTGATAGTGTATACGTATGTTTGCGGGTATAGTGTGTGTAAGAAATGCGATTGTTTTGAATGTCTGAAGCATCACTGAGGGAAAACATTAAACACAGTAGATTTAGTTTGCATGGGTAACACAAAATTATGAATTCGAAGATATGAACGGAAAAGTGTCAAAAGGAAGTTTTTACTCGCCTGATTTACAACGAGTGACCGAAAAGAAGACGACGTGTAGATATCGAAAGCATTATCAGTCGTAGAACACGTAAAGTGGGTAAACATCGAGTCCAAGAAGTGAAAGTTCGTTGGAAAGGATATCCATCTAATTTCGATTCTTGGATTGCTGCTTCACAAGTCATCGACTATAAAAAGGAGTAGAAGTGACTACCATACCCTTAACCACAGCAGCTACCTCTCATCAGAGTTCTTCTCTCCAAGAAGTACAAAACAACAACAGTAACAACCAGTAGTTGTGCGATGTGGAGAACGTGTCCTCATAAATCAAATCGTCTTTTCCTGCCAAATCTTTGTGGTGTATTGTTCATTGGAGCAGCCATTGAAAACTTGACTTTGCAACAAGGAGAAATATAATTGTGGTCTATTTTACTCAGCAGTTGTATTGGTTATCTTCTTCCAAGTCCTTCGTTGAAATATAGCGACAATAACAACAACAACGGTAGTTTTGCCAACGCCAGTAACAGCAAATCACAGTAGCAGCCTTCTTCTGGAACATTTGGGAAATCATTCACCTTTGACAACGAGTGACTCTTCGGAGATAAGAACCATGGAACTGTGTATAATCAATTTTATTTAACATTACCTAGTGAGAGTTCTATGGGTGTGTTTCCCAAGAACATATTATGTTGTTTCACATCCAAATTACCTCAGTCCATACAATTGGAGCAGGAAGCTCATTGGGAAGTAGCTTGGTAGAAATCATTTATCCCACTCAAGTCAAGAATGTGGTTGGAGATTAAACCACTTTCCTCGTCGAAATATTCAACGAACAAGTTCAAGAATAGTTGGACAAAAATGATCCTCTCATTTACGAATCCAAAACACCATCACCGGCTAATCCCCAATTGAATATCTCTTCCATTAGAATTCCTGCAGGATATTATTTCCATGCTCTACATCTCGTCGATACGACTTTAGCTATGTTGAACGATCACTTTGGCAAAGCACTGGAGAAAACTCGCCGAAGTGTACTGATCGAGTACCATAAAACAGCTCACCGTCTTAAAATGTATTTTTCCGACTGCAAAAGGCTGTCTATCAGATTGTCTCTCAGTTTGTTTGCTATTCTGGGAGGAAACACGAACATAGCACCGATTTCAAAAGACATCCACAACAACGATCGATTCTACAAGCATTTTCGGTTCCTTATCGAATTGAATGAAGGACTGAATCTGATGTTTGTGTATTCTGATGTCGTCGAGTATAACGTCGCAGGAAACACAGCTGCTCATTCCTTTCAAAGTGGATTCTGTCATAACTGCTTACGATGAAAGAGGAAACACGTATCACTTTCACCGAGAATGTAATCATCCTCATTATCTTCCTGTCAGTAAATCAGTGTCAATACTAGTATAAAATGATATCTTGGACAAAAAAATGTGTTCTCCAAATGAAAAGTCACCTTCAAACTACAATTTCGAGCACGATTCTCCAGTGAATTGTAAAAACAGATGTATCGTTGTCAGGAGGTGTCGCTCGACAAAGAGGACATGGTTTAGGAAATATGTTAAAATCAGCTTTTCGAACATTAAAACCTATGGTCACTCGAGGATTGCATGCTTTAAAAGATGCAGCTTTGACGCAAGGAAAGGAATTTCTCCAAAACGTACTCATTGACCAACAAAGTTCTAAAGAGCCTTCATGAAAGCAGAAATAAATGTGTTGATTCAAACAGGAAAAGACCTCCTAAGGCGCCAAGACACTAGTATAACTTCTCTTCTCGCTTGTGGCCAAGGCATTAATTCTTCCGCTGCGCCACAGCAAGGACCAGGCAGAAAGAGACGTTAAAAACGTGTCATACCTCATAGACACGCAGCCGCCCAGGAAAAGAATAAGAAAAGAAGAACAACTGACAGAGAATTGGACGTTTTTGATTACTAACTGAAAATAGGAAAATGATGCACCGAGATTCTTGCGAATGTTCCAGGTCAAAACTCGATCTGTTTGCCATGCCACCGATGATGATGACGATGTAAGAATCCCAATGGGTAGAAATTCATTCTGTGTCGTCTTTGACCACCTCAGCACCTATCGAATTTGAAATCAAAGGACAAACCGAAAATTACATCGATCTGAATAACAGTTACTTGTAGCTGAAAGTCAAAGTTATCAAAGTGGACAACAGAAATCCAGGCGCCAGAATAGCTGCCGTCAACATTTGCATGCACTCGTTGTTCGTCGAAGTGGATTTGTACTTGAATAACAAACTAGTCAGCAGCAGCATGGACACTTACCCATACTGAGCGTACCTGGAAAATCTCTTGACTTACAGAAAAGAAGTCAAGAACACATATCTGGATGCCTCAGTGGTATGGAAACCTGACACGTTTGATAAGCTCAACGACACAGAGTTGACTGCAGCTGACGATCCTCACAACGTTGGATTTAACAATCGTCGAAAGAAAATCAAAAAAGGACGCAGTTTGGGAAATGACGGATCGTTTACATAAAGTGGGATACGACATCAGTCAAACTCTGAGCAGAACGACATCCAAGTACCCTTTACGACAAGTGGAAGTGAAAACTTTCACCATTGCCTCTGGACTCCGATCCAAGATCAAAGATCATGTTTTCCAACGGCAGCTACCGAAACGTTTGCTCACTGTTATCGTCAGCAACGCGGCTCTCAACTGAGCCATTGAATAAAATCCTCTCGAGTTCCAACACTTCAACGTGTCCAAGATAGAAGTCACCCGAGATGGCCAGATGGTGTGCACCCGACCTTTTGAACCTAACTTTGCCCAGAAAAAATTACTTGAGATCTTACTTGACACTGTTTGAAGCCAAGGGCCAGTTAGGTACCAATAGCAGCCACGGCATTTCGTACGACGATTATGCAGGAGGATATACTTTGTGGGGATTTGATTTCACTCCAAAATAAGACAGCGACGAGGGACTTTTTCACCCTGTAAAATCGGGTCAACTTCGTGTGGAACTTCAGTTTGCAGTAACTCTGGCAAACACAGTGAACGCCATCTTATATGCAGAATTTGACAATGTTCTGGAAATCAACAATTTGAAGGAAGTGATCCTAGATTATTAGAAGGAAAACAAATACGGAACAAGAACCTATGGAGATAGACGAAGAGGATGTTTTCTATCCAGAACAACAACAACCACAAAAGTGACAAAGCACAAGTGAACAAGAAGATTAGGTCATGACGTCAAGATGTCCAGAACAAGAAGAACATGTCGTCTCCTATTTTGCTCGTTACTTTGCTGAAAACAATCACAGGCTTAGCCATGGAACATTGTTATGGGTGTCAAATTAATCATCCTAGTCAGAAACAACACGGCAAATGTTTGATGATGAGGTCAGAAGACAAGTGAGAAGAGTATCTGGAAGAGGCGTGGACTCTCATCTCAGAAGAGAAGATTTTAAAAAAATGGTGAAAGGATTTGCCTGACCATTCCTTACCACCATTGACTTCTTTGGAGACGAAACGCATCGAAGCTCTCTTGCATGAGAGCACGGAGACCACTCATTCATCGACTTACTTGACAGATATTTTCAAGGAACAAGTCATGTGTGAACTAATAACTTATCATTATCTGTGAAAAAAGCAAAGAACAAATGGATACATGGGAACTTCATTACCTTCTGATTCACAGTTCTTGGATCCTATGGTTTGTGCTCCCACGTCGAAAACCTAAAGACTTTCAAGCCTATGTCATCAACACAGACTACATTCATCGACCAGGATCCCACTGGGTAACCGTCTACTTTCCCAACGATCACATCTTCTGGAAGACGACATCATTGACCTTATGAGAAGAAATGTTGTATCTACTCAATTCAATAATGTGAGATTACAAGGATCAGCTTTTGTTGTGTGTTGACAATATTATGTGTATTTTCTTCATCAACTCAGTTTTGGAATTCCCTTGGACCATTTAGAGACTTGTTTTTACCATGAGTGCTCTAGAAACGATGATAAAATAGACAGATGGTTTAGTGAACAATATGACTATATATTTTCTTTAGCTCAAACACGTGGTGCGCATCGATGGCAAATTGACATTGGAAGCCTAGTCTGACTTCACAACGTTGTCAAACTTGTAAATACGTTCATTTTTAATGTTTTTGGTATTTGTAAATAAAGAGGAAGGGACGTGCCCCAATCCTTCCACTTCATAGTTGATGTTTCATTTAGCAGGGCTTATTAAACAAAACATGTTGATTTAGAAAATAAATGGTGTTGCCTTGTTTTCTATATAAAAAAAAAATATTTTTTGAACATGCTCTTTTACATTCTTTCTGTCGATCTTCTTTCCATGTGTAATGTTTTCTTTCACGTTAGCGTACCAAATCTGAAGGATGTTTTCCTTCATGGCCGAGCTTAAAGCATATAAAGTGGTGCGTTCACCGGTGTTGCCATCCATCGTTGACTTGTCATCGCAGAAGAATGAACATCCAGAATATAAGCGGTAGGTTAAGCGAAGCCTTAGTGCACTTGGAGTATGTGCAGCATCTCCTAGGTCAAGTGGAACATATAGAACTATATCCCAATGGGAGAGCTGTTAAGCAGGGAATGGGCCATTTCAGAATAGCTAAAGAATTTGTAGTCTCTTTGCTGGAAGAAGAAGTGGAGAAAGACAAAAAGAAAATCGGCAGAGGAGAAGGAACAGAAGTAACAATACAATGTGTTTTTGTGCATTTTTGTGCACGTCTATGTCTATTTTTACAACTGAAACTTAAAACCCCTTACCCCTTCTCTTATGTTTGTATGTGGGTATAGTGTATCAATTAACACACCTATCTTTGTTTGTATGTGGGTATAGTGTATCAATTAACACACCTATCTTTGTTTGCATGTGGGTATAGTGTATCAATTAACACACCTATCTTTGCTTGTATGTGGGTATAGTGTATCAATTAACACAACTATCTTTGTTTGTATGTGGGTATAGTGTATCAATTAACACACCTATCTTTGTTTGTATGTGGGTGTAGTGTATCAATTAACACACCTATCTTTGTGTGTATGGACATTTCATCCCCCTTGTTTTACACCATATCCCCGCTTATGTGGCCGTATATTTGTGCATTTTAAAAAAATCGTGTGCTTATAAACACTCGTACCCTTTCAGCTGGATACTATGTTTGCATGTATGTAAGTATAGCGTGTGTATAAACACTCCTAACCTTTTCGTTAGATAGTATGAGGTGTGGGATAGTAATCAAAAACGAGTTCGTGATAGTAGGGTGTGTGTGTTTGATTTTAATAAAAAAAAAGCGGGTGCTGGATAGTAGGGTATGTGTTGGATTGTAGTGAAAAAGCGGGTGCTGGATAGTCGGGTGTTTGTGTTGGATTGTATATCAAAAAGCGGGTGCTGGATAGTAGGGTGTGTATGTTGGATTGTAATAAAGAAAGCGGGTGCTGGATAGTAGGGTATTTGTTGGATTGTAATGAAAAGGCGGGAGCTGGATAGTCGGGTGTGTGTTGGTTTATAATAAAAATTCGGATGTTGGATAGTAATAAAATGCAGGTGTGATAGTATGTTTGTGTGATTTCATCCATCTTCTCTTACATCATACCCTTTTTGTTGAATAGTAGGTGTGGGGTTTTTAGACACTAAACAAGGCGTTTTGGATAGTAAATATGGAGCTTTAAATAGCAATCAAAAAACCCGTGCTGGATAGTAGGGTGTGTGTGTGTTGGATTGTAATAAAATAAAAAACAAAACAGGCTGCTGGATAGTAGAGTGTGTCTTGGACGGTATATCTGCAAATTTTAACATAACATTTTCCCGTAGACCCATAAAATGTCCCCGCTATGTTTGTGTGGGTATAATGTGTCTATAAACACTCCTACCCTTGAGTGATAGTATGTTTGTATGTATGTAAGTATAGCGTGTGTATAAACATACCCTTTTCGTTGGATAGTAGGGGTGTGTGCTGGATATTATATAAAAAGCCGGTGCTGAATTGTAGGGGGCATTTGTTGAATTGTAATAAAAAGCTGGTGCTGGATAGTCGGGGTGTATGTTGGATTGTAATAATAAAAAAGCGGGTGCTGGATAGTAGAGTGTGTGTCTTAGATGTTAGATTGGCTCTCAATCCGTATTTCCATGTAAACCTATGGACAATTTTAACATAGGATTTCCCGTTTGGCTCTCAGTCTGCACACATAACTACTTATAACATATTTTGTTTTTACATGTGACATATTTGGTGAATCATTAAACAATCTGCTTCTGTAAATATATTACTTCATTTGCGAAATGTATAAACTAATAATATCATCAGCTTGTTTTGTGTCTATTATTCAGTAACATTTTTTGTTGTTGTTGTAATACAAACATTTTGACCCATGATGACATACCCTTTTTCCACTCCCTAAAAAACAATCCCAGAAAATATGAGTTACAGTTTTTATTGCATTTCTACAAAGACTACATAAATTATATATACCTAGATGTATTTGTCACCAAACTATTTTGTAGAATCTTAAACTGCAACCATCGTTATTTTGGACATTTTATTAAATGGTAAATTAAATATTTATGCCATTCACTCTTTTGTATGCCATTAAATTCATAACTCCATTTCATTTTACACATTGTTTGATTTTCATTACAAACCAGTTTGTGAGAACTTCTTCCACTGCTTATTATATCTCTTATTATGAAGAAAATGTCTGTGTGCAAAAAAGACTGTTGTAGATTACTGTCCATGTCTAAATTGATATTTGTTCTTTATAAGATTTTATCGCATTTAAAACCCTAAAAAAACTACAAAAAAAATTGAACTCTGAACTTGTTACCAGCTTTTTCAAATGTAATCCAAGAACCATTCTTGTTTTCAAATGTAACCCAAGAACCATTCTTGTTTTCAAATGTAACCCAATAACTATTCTTGTTTTCAAATGGAATCCAAGAACCATTCTTGTTTCCAAAATTGCTCAGATACAATATTTCTTTTTCAAACCAATGTTTGCAAAAAATACTAGATGCTCGTATCTTAATATTAGTATTGAACCATAATGAATGAAAATCCGTATTATTACATACCATATTGAAAAGCCGTATTATTAGATACTTGCAATCTGTTAGTTAATTGAAAATAAGCAGAAAAACACCTAACATTAACTTTATCATATTATCTAAATCCAAGGAGAACTTTATTCCTAAAAAGTAAATTCGTAGGACTTCAAATCCAGGTTATACTCGGCACAAAATTTGATATTGCTTCATATTTTACTCCCCAAACCATATTGCTTTAGTCTTTTCAATATTTATACTGAACCCAGAAAATCTCGAAAATTAGTGTGGAAGACTTAATGTAGATTTTAGAGACTTATGAATTCAAACCAGAGTAAGTAAAATGTTATAATCATAGTGTGATATTAGATGTGTTCATCATACTGTGATATTAGATAAGTTCATCATAGTGTGATATTAGATGTGTTCGTCATACTGTGATATTAGATGTGTTCATCATAGTGTGATATTAGATGTGTTCATCATACTGTGATATTAGATGTCTTCATCATACCGTGATATTAGATGTGTTCATTATACTGATATATTAGATGTGTTCTGCTATTTACATCTATTACTCTACTTTGTGAATTTGTCCTGATTATGTGGGACAAAATCTCTCACATAAAAAAATAAAAATATAAGGTGAGAGGGAATCTCCCTTTCTTCGACTTCTTTTTATTATAAACCGTGATGAACATTATTCATTCATTATCACACATGATTTAATATTATTTTATAACAGGTGAATCCATTGTTTAAAATCAGAACTAAACTTTAATTAAATCCAATACTTGTCTATTAAAGGCCATGTCAAAGAATCAAATACTTTTTCAAAATGTAATCGAAGTGAAAGACCAGGTTTCTTATAATATATAGTATAAAACATATGGTAATGACGGTAACGAACGGTTTTACCGATTTACCTCCCCTTAATAAATTCAATTTCATCAGTACTTATAAAATCAAGAAAAACATTTTTTGGCCTACTAGCAATACAAGCTGTACCTATCTTATAGGACACATTTAACATGGAGAGATGTCTCCATTTTTTTAACTACTGTCTTGGTTTATCCCTCTTGGGGATAAGATTTATTAGTATTACCCCTTCCTTCTTAGTAGAATATAATTCCCCAGTATTATAAGAAAAATGCATTGCTCTCGCAAATAGCTGACAAATCTACTTGTCTTTACTTGTATGACGAATGTGAAATGGTCTTTTCTCTTCTTTCTAAAAACAAAGTCTCGAAATATAATTGTTTATTTATGGAAAAATCAATCAGAAATAGTATCTATATGTCATGCTTGTTCCTGGCATATGTATTGCTGTTTACATTGACGAAGTGTCTTATTGACTCCTGAAACGTAATCTTTATGTTTCAATAAAGAATTATTAAACTTCCAAAATGTTTTGCGCCTTTCAGCTTCTATGAAAGTCAGTTTCATTCTTGCAAGGGAATTGTCTGATCTATATCTTGCCTCTATAACAGATTCACCGACAAGTGTAAATAAATTTCACATAAACAAATCAAGTTTTGCTTATTTCATTGGGTAAATTGTCCTCCATGTGTATGTACCAATATTACACCCAAAATGTTACTATAAGCTTACAGAACATGATGGAGTCAATGTTACATTCCCTCCAAATATCGATTAAACTGTACTCATCACGTAAATCAACAAGTTTTCTCTACCCTTCGGATTATTAAATTTACGGTAATTCTATCTATCCATGTATCCATGACAAATTTAAAATCATACCACCCCCACCCCATTAATTACATAATCATTATTTAACTCAATATTGTCATCCCTTATTTCTGAGAAAAATATTGAATTAGCTCAATTAGGCCAGGAAATGTTGATCTGTGTAAATCTGCAATCTTGAGTTTAAATATCAAGGATTATTTTTTTCCCTACTGTTACTTTTTGTCATATGAACTGTATATTAAAAGTTATAATTTAAAAGAATGGGCACTCCTATTGTATTAGATGAAAAACAACTAAAATAGCCCCATGTAGGCCTTATAAAAGTCTCCCATTTTTTTATAAAATGGGTATCGTGAAAAAAACAAATAGAATATTTTTTTCTCGCTTAAGAAAATTGAAAACATTTCTTCTTTTACCCAGATTCCCCAAACCTTGACAATTCATAGCCACTATATTGATCTTTCTATCCATATTCTACAAAAAGATTTGAAAATCCTATGCTAAAGTTAGCCGACTATAAACATTTCACACCTAAATTTAACAGTGAGTTTATCTTATAAAGCTGTAACACACGAGTTGATTTGTTCAGAGCACTATTCCGTGAATCGATAAGAATAATAACATTAGCATCATTCATAGATATACGGAAGCCATTTTGATCTAGAGGAAGAAATAAAGAGGAAGAAAACATAAAAAGAGAGAAATATAGAAGCAAGGTGTAGAAAAAGATTAGTGACAACATTAAGAAATACAAGTTGCTGCAGCGACAATGAAGAGAAACGTAAATATGAAATAGAAACATCAAAAGCAGCTAGAGGACGATGAATACCTTTGGTACACCTACAAGACTGAAGGAAGGCAGTGTCATGTGCGTAAATATGAACATTAAAGAAGAAAGAAAAATGCATACATGCACTACTGTATAATGTACTAATTAATGCATATTTATATTGAATACACTATATTAAAAAAAACAAAACAAAAAACAAATGCGTCGAGTATAGAGGCAGTGCCACAATACAATGTAACCAGACTTCAGAAGGACTGAAGTACGTATATTGGAAGATGTGTTTAACTTGTAGCTGAAACATATGAACTAGGCATAACTGTTGTTTGTTTTTTTTTTTTTTTTTTTTTTTTTTTTTTTTTTTTTTTTGTTGTTTTTTTTCCTGGAAAACCTATTGTGTTTAGTCACCCAACACTTACAATTTCCAGGCAATATTTCTAATTCATTAATCTCAGCAAAAATGATATAGTCTACTTTGGTATTGCATCTGTCAGTTTACCATGAACACAGGAAGTGTAGATCGGTAACAGAGAATATGTTCAATATTATACTTTCGTGGAAATTTAGTGGAAAGAGAAATGCAAACCAGTCCGGTGGAATCGGAAATATGTTATTTTTAGATTGTGATGGAAGCACCTTAGTTGTTTTAGCTACGAAGCATATCCCAGTTACTTCCCTTTGATAAACAATACACAACCTAGCACTATTTGATTTGCATCGATTCATATGTGACGATAGTTAACAGATGTTCTTTGTAAGAATTTAAATAAAATTAGAGAAAACCTGAAACAGATGAGTCATTTGTCTAATTTCCAAATCTAGTCCATTAATTTAGTCAGAGACTCCGTTAAGTGCTAATTCCAAATGTAAGAAAAAAGAAAATTAAAATCATAAATTTAAACTACCACAGGATTTGTGCTAAAATAATGAAAACATAATATACTATTTGTACCTGAATTGACTGAAAAATGATTACAGGGGAAGGACGCGTGTCATAAAAATGAACAAACTTTAAGGGACAGTTTATTGCTTGTCACCTCTATGAAAAGATTTAGTTTAGAAATTATTTTTTTACTTACAAATTTTCTGTAAGACTCATTGTTTTAAAAGCAAAAAATGTTAATATACAGTTCTTAACACAGACAAATATCCAACAAAAGGTAAATTGTACACAGACCATGAAGAAAACCAAGACCCGTGACAGTAATCCATGCCTTGTACGTTGTAATGAATTGTGACTAGCTACAAATACATAGAAGTATAAAATGGAAACCATAGACCGATAATCAAGGTAAATGTACATAAGCAGTTCAAACATACAGACTGGACGATTTTAGTCAATACACAAAAGTACATATAACACAGCTTTTTCGAGCGTGTGTATGGCAGTGTTGCATGCAACGATGACTTGTCTTACATTGTAGACAATTATATAGGACTGAAAAAGTTGTGTATTGGAAAAGATAAATGTGTATATTCTTGGTGATTCAGTGAAAATTTTGGTAGATGGAGATAATCCCAATACTTGGAGAGAAATGCTGAAGATCGGGACTATGTAAAGGCATATCATCGACAGATGATGCTAGCGTCTTGGTTAAAACAAGTTTGGGGATTTTAGTCAAATCCAAGCGGGACAAAAACGAATAGAGCTAACTATGTTCAATTTCAGAACACACACACACACACACACACACACACACACACACATATATATATATATATGTGTGTGTGTGTGTGTGTGTGTACTTTTAAATTAAACTAAAAGAAGTATAAATTACTCAACATATACTAGACCGTGCTTCTACTGTCTTGAAAATCGTTTGATTATTAATCTAGTAATGTACATTTCCACGACAAGGCGTGATGCTATGTAGTGTGTGGTTACCATAAAGCCTAATGTGGAATGTAGTGAGTGACCCGTATTAGATGTACTGTGCGAAGTCAGTAACCTTTAGCCTAATAAGGACTGTAATCACCTGTAAGAACTACGACGCGACATCTAAAGTAAACAACCTGAAGCCTAGTACGGACTGTAATCACCTGTATGAACTATGACGCGACATCTAAAGTAAACAGCCTGAAGTCTGGTATGGCATGTAATGAATATATGAGAATGTGACGCGGGATCGGAAGCAAATAATCTTGAGCCCCGGGCAGGATTAGGGTTACGAGGGGCCTAAGACTAATAGGAGGGAAGGGCCTAAGAATATACTACATATAAGACTAATAGGAGGGAAGGGCCTAAGAAAATACTACATATAAGACTAATAGGAGGGAAGGGCCTAAGAATATACTACATATAAGACTAATAGGAGGGAAGGGCCTAAGAATATACTACATATAAGACTAATAGGAGGGAAGGGCCTAAGAATATACTACATATAAGACTAATAGGAGGAAAGGGCCTAAGAATATACTACATATAAGACTAATAGGAGGGAAGGGCCTAAGAATATACTACATATAAGACTAATAGGAGGGAAGGGCCTAAGAATATACTACATATAAGACTAATAGGAGGGAAGGGCCTAAGAATATACTACATATAAGACTAATAGGAGGGAAGGGCCTAAGAATATACTACATATTGCCACAATTTGTGTCGCAAATGTAGTCAGTTTGTACAAAGCAAAATCTAATGAGACAAAACATTTCCGATGACCGCGCTACCGTCGCTCATCTGTTATACTACAATATGGAAAGGAGGGTCTACAAAATATGAGGGCCTAAGCCATAGCCTCATTAGCTTATGGGTTAATCCGCCCCTGCTTGAGCCTTATATGGAACGCAATCACCAGTAGGACACGTGGCGCACGATTAGAAGTAAAAAAATGTCTACTTTTAGGCGCCAGATACAAAATGTCTATATAAACTCGGAAGACTACTTGGGTAGCTGACTAAAAAAGACAATTTGGAGAAATTTTCTGACTGGATTAGAACGATATTGTCTGGAAGTGAAGTTGAATATTCAGGCTAACCACGTGTATAATATTTTGCTTCATAAATAAAGGTAAGGTCTTGAAAACACCAGCCATAAAAGACACTGTAAAATTGTTGTTTTTCTCCGCACATGATTTGGATGAAAACAGTCAAATAATAAAACATGTTCCAAGACTGAGGAAATTCGGTCTAGGCATATACCTGTAGTTTTTATACGCAATTATGGTTATAAAAAAATCATTTAATTCATTATTCTCCACTCATTTTTCCATCTACCCATCAAGTCATTAACTGTTCCTTCCATCCTTTGATGTATTCATGTTCCTATCGGATCTTGAGGAGTAATAGTTCTAATCAAGATCGAAAACTGAGACAATTTAATTTGGCAGATAGTACACAAGGAAAACATTTACGTGGCTTGAAATAATAGAATACACAAGGAAAACATTTACGTGGCCTGAAATAATAGAATACACGTAGCCTGAAATAATAGAATACACAAGGAAAACATTTATGTGCCCTGAAATAATAGAATACACAAGGAAAACATTTACGTGGCCTGAAATAATAGAATACACAAAGAAAACATTTACGTGGCCTGAAATAATAGAATACACAAAGAAAACATTTACGTGGCCTGAAATAATAGAATACACAAGGAAAACATGTAAGTGGCCTGAAATAATAGAATAACATGCAAAGTCAATGCCACAGCCAGGTATACAGGCTTACAATATTCTTGGAATACAGGCAACAATATGGCACCATTAAAAATACTAAGCTAGTTCCATAGTATTAACAGTTTATATTTAAAAGTAATATCATATTATATTCATCCCAATATTCTAGTAAATTACACATATCTAATCTGTCAGAGATATGAACATACTTCATATCGACACCATGAAGTATTTCACAAAACAAACCGGAATCTCAGATATGAAGTAAACAAAAGCCACACGAGGCAATGGGTATGTGGTGGGATGGGTTAAGAAAAACTGTGATCTCGACTGAGCAAAGTGTGGAACTACTCGCTAAATTTGCTGGATATTCCAGAGTATCACGTGATTTTGTTAACAAGAACTCACATTATTATATACTCATTTTTTTCTCCATTAACTTTGCATTGTCAGAATCGTGCAGTATTTCTCCATACTGCACGGCTTCATACTGCACGACACGTGTGTCTAAAAATAGTAACGCGTGTTAGGAACTACTTTTTATTGTAAACAAATAATGTACGCAAATGTAGCAGACACCGGAGCTTTTGCTTTATTAGATTTGTCTGTGGATGAACTAAACAAGCTGTTTGAGAGTAGAGATGATAAAGCTGACGATGTGGATGAATTCATTGAGTCACAAAAGAATATTTCAACCAAGCAAGTGACTGAACGTGATATTCACAATGTACAGCGGTGGCTTTATGACAACAAACGTGAGGCATGCAGTATTGAAAATATCATTCTGATCATTTAAACACTTATTTAACCGATGGTTCAGACTATGAACCGTGCTCTCTAGAGTCTATAAAAAAATAGCATAAAAAGGCATCTTATGACCAAATGATATTCCGTTTCACTCAGAGACCGCTAATTTTACAAGTCAGTCCAAGCACTAAATTCGAAAAAATACAACTAAAGAAGGTGGGTTTTGGTATAAAAGCAAGTTCCTCGGAGCCAAGAAGCCACGATAACGAAGAAGCCTAATTTTCCGCTGACGAAATTGGCTCTCACATCCCAGCCGCTTTGCAATTTTGCCTTTTTTTTTTTTTTTTTTTTTTGAGAAATTGTTTGGATTTATTATGACAGTACATATAAATATGTCATCTATAGCTGGTAATAAGAATGGCAATAAATGTACTTACTTTTCTGCATCCTGAATTTCTTCAAAATGTACTTTCTGATTCACGGCGCGAAATTGCACTGCAATCTAGACTACATTTCTAACAGAAATCACATTCCAAAGGAGAATTTACTGCACTCCAAACGAAATGAATTTAATATTCCCAAAAAAAAATATTTGATCCTGCATCTTCTTGAGAATTTCACTTAAAAGAATTTCATATTTTGTCCACCTTATGATTCCAAACTATCAATGACAGGACAGTAATACATGTGTAAGCTAGCTTGCTGTCGAGGCCAGTCCCTCTAGCTACATGTACATCGTACGTAATAGAACCAGCTAAAAAATAAAAGAGCAGAATTTAGCTGAATCGACATAAAAATAAAATCCCTCCATTCCAGATCAACTGGGAAAGTTGTTCCAAGGCGCAGTCATTCACAATATGACTCAAAATTTCAATTTTAAGTAGACCAAAATGAGATTTCTTTTTGAAACAAATCACTGAACGCGCGGTACTCAACCAAGTTCAAATGTCACTGGGCGGTGCCATGTGCGCATGAATACTGTTACTGTGTATTGGTTTAACTTCGGTTGTGTATTTACTTTAGAATATACCAGAAATTCAGTTACTTTGTTTCTTGTAGTGTGTTCTTTTTTTTATTCAGCCTTAGGTAGAAAAGCAAAATGAGTATATAATAAAAAGGTTACTGCATTTGTATGGGAAAATATGAACTCGTTATTTCTGAGCTATACTGCACTCCTGATGTCGTGCAGTATAACTCAGAAAACTCGTTCATATTTTCCCATACAAATGCAGTAACCTATAAATATTGACGAACCATATACTTAGGGGCCGTAACCACTCAGGTTGAAGCAGTGGCTAGGAACCGCCCAAACAACGCCCACATGTGCGGAGATAAGCCGGGGGGGGGGGGGGCAAATTCCCGTCAAACAACTTATTTTTTTATTGTGAGGTGGCCCCGGAATTAAGTTTTGTGGGAGGAAGGGGGGGGGGGGGAGAATTTCTTGCTACGTCATTGGGTTGAAGGTCATATTTGAATCAGTATTGCTAGTATTCAATACAAGATGGGACAACTTACAGTACACTAGCAAAAGTTAGGTTTTCCCTCTTTTATAATTAATCGTTTTGAACGCTTCAAAACTTTCTGTTTATAATTAAAATCGAAATCTGAGTCAATTTAAGATTGCATATTTATATCTTTTTGCGGATAGTATACAAGGGAATATTTACAAGGATTGAAATAATAAAACAATATCAAATGTTGATGAAACTACAAGCAATATAGACTTATAATATTATTTAAAAACAGGCCACCAAACCCAAGTAATATTAAGAATAGTACTATCCGTTGAAAAAAATGCTAAATGTACAATACAAATTCCACTAATTTTGTTCCGTCTCACCTGCTACCCAGAAGCACATTCGTAATACTCAGAAAATCACTACAGCGTCAAACGTAAGTCTTTGTGACCTATGGGTTTTTTTTTTTTTTTTTTTGGGGGGGGGGGGGGTCCCCCCCCCCTCCCCCTGTGATGGAGAGTACTCTCCGTGATGAATACATTCCTTAAGTTTCAGAACTGTACAAGTGACAGTGTCATAAATGAAAAAATGAATAAAAACATAAAACTTCTAACCTATGCTAAGCAGGCGAGACAAAAATGCATTTAAGATGGACGCTGTAAAAGTGAGAAACTGAAGTCTCAAGTACAATTTCAAGACTCACGTTTTTCCAAAACTCGGGTACGTTTTGAGAAATCCTGGCTATTGCATACTTCAAAACTCTGGTACGTTTTGAGATATCCTCGCTATTGCATACTTCAAAACTTGGGTACGTTTTCAGAAATCCTGGTTATTGCATACTTCAAAACTCGGGTACGTTTTCAAAAAATCCGGGCTATTGCATACTTCAAAACTCGGGTACGTTTGCAGAAATCCTGGCTATTGCATACTTCAAAGCTCGGGTACGTTTTGAGAAATCCTGGCTATTGCATACTTCAAAACTCGGGTACGTTTTCAGAAATCCTGGCTATTGCATACTTCATATATCTGCACGTAGCTTCAAAATAAAACTAAAAATAACAGGTGCAGTAGGTAAAACGACAGAAAAATTCCCAAGTAAAGGGATAATAGCACAAATGAACAGGCAGACTTCTCCAAATGAGCGACTGTATTATGAAGAACTTAAGCAATACCCTTGTTTCCTCCAAGTTCGGTTGTAAACCACCATCGCTGTTGACGTCCAAGTAGTGTCTAGGTTGATCGTTTCTTAACAAAACTCCGTATCCGTGTAAAAACTTAACTTTCCTGTCTTTACAAAGCCACTAGCTTATTATTTATGAATTTAACTTGATTTCTTCTACCGACTGAGAATTATTTGTTTCTATATACATGGTGATGTGTTTAAAATTAATAGGGCAGGTTACAAATTCACCTTGTTGCTATAAATCGAATTTTATGTCATTTACCCACAAGATGTGGCGTTCACTGCCATATTGCTTTCGAACAGAACAAAATTGGAGTGTACACAACGTGATGGTTACGCTGAACCTTGTCTTATATTCCGTGAACTCTGTTGCTCTGCTTGTATCAGTGTGTATAAAATAATACTAAAAGATACAATATTAACCAGATTTAATAGATAAAACAAATAAAGACTTGTTTTATGGTCTTCAAGTCCACTAATTTGGGGGAAATTAGAGATATATCGGCTAAGAAGATAATTGTTTTATTGTTCGGTCTAACAAAAACAGTAAATAAAAACTCCATTCAATATTAACCTCCGTTCATTGTTGTAAGTTGAATCTTGTATTTCCATTACTGGTTTCAGTAAAATTTTCATGTCCGTTTTGCGAAATGTTATGGTCCTTTATTATCCTCATTTTTATTCTCATTCGTGTGTAAATTCATATATTTTGCAAATCTTCTATTTGTTTATCTTTTCTTACATTCATTAATTGTTCGTTCTTTCGCTTGTTCGTTCTTTCATTGATTTTATTCTTATGTCTACTCCTTTACATAAAACCTTATATGCACCTAACTCTGTTTGTTCGTCCGTTTCATTGTGCATTCCTTGTAATTTTATAAGGCTGACTGGTGAAATCGAAAACTAAATGAATTAGATTCAATAATAATGATTTTGAAGAAAAATCCAAATTATATTGATAATTAAATTAAATCCAAATTAAATTGATAATTCAATTAAATCCAAATTAAATTGATAATTAAATTAAATCCAAATTTAATTGATAATTAAATTAAATCCAAATTAAATTGATAATTAAATTAAATCCAAATTAAATTGATAATTAAATTAAATCCAAATTAAATTGATAATTAAATTAAATTGATAATTAAATTAAATCCAAATTAAATTGATAATTAAATTAAATCCAAATTAAATTGATAATTAAATTAAATCCAAATTAAATTGATACAGAATTCCTAAAGACTATTTGAATAAGTATCTAGCGAAAAAAAATATAAAAAAATTTGCTCGATTAAAAATATCTCATGCATTAACTTTTTCAGACCTTAAAAAGATTGTATGTGTCAAAATTGTCATGAAAAGGTACATCAGTCAACAAAATCTATGTATTATAAAGAATACAAGTCATTACGGAATATTGAGAAATATCTATGAAGAGGATTACCTTTTTACATTCCTCTGGACTTTTCTATATTTAGATGTTCTAGCCATAAATTTAATATAGAGGCAGGTAAATATGAAGATGACATTGCTTCAGAGAATTTTTTTTTAAAACTTCTGTTCCAGAAATAATTTACCATTAGTTGATGACGAACACTATGCACTTTTTAAAAAATTTTCCAAGATATTAGAGAAAAGAATACGTATATAAACGTTGGTGTACCCGTCCATCTTAATAAACATTCTATAGCTTGATTTCATCTCAAAGTCCACAGTTTATATACCATTTATTAGCTAGACAAAAACCCGACAGTTATCCTATAAGAAGTGCACTGTGCTCCAATATAGTGACCTTTTTGTATGTGTTACATAACAGTAGCCCAATTTACTGATTTCCACTTGCACGGAGATGACATTGTAACCACCCTTTCAGTTGTATAACAAAGTGACTTTCTATCAGGCTGTAAGGTAATTTCGCCCCGGGAACATTGTCTTCATTTAACTCTACATATTGAAACTTAGGCGTCATGTTACAAAGTTTGTCGGTAGGGTTTAAGATACTGCCCACGCGGGCTATTTTTAGGCATGCGGTCATTACGCGTTGCGTCACATTTGCTTTATTCGTAACCTGCCTATTGGTTTGCATTAAGGTCTATAGCTTGGACATTATTACACCAGGAGAGGGTTGTATAGTTCAGTGATTGATCCCATCCCATACACATATTTTGCAAGGAAGTCAGAAGTTATTGTCACTGAAAAATGCTTGTTTCTGAACGTAAAATTAATAAAGCATTTGAAGAATTTCCCTTCTCGTTTGATTTGAAACTAAACGTTTGTCATTAAAAGTCAAAGGTTAAGTGATGTTTATAAACCTCGCTCCTTCAATCTATATGCAATTGAATTAATTCTCAGGGGAGTTTGGGCTTAAATGCCCAGGAGCATTCAGCATCCTCCACCTACCCACCCCACCCCCACCCCTATAGAAACAAAATTATAATCGGTTAGTAGAATTAGCGATTTTAATGTGGATTGTAACTCGGTATATAAGTAATCTGTGTGATTTTGATATCTGAATCAAGTAAAAAAAATGTTGGTAAAGAGTTATTGGCCTTGACAATTGAAATCATATTTTGGAAGGCTTTCAGGGAACACAGACATGAACCTGATATGGGAAGAAATGGAATCTTTCAACATCTCTGACCAACTGTTTTGCTTTTGACCATTTGATTTTGACGATCAACACACATCATGTCACATGAAAATCACAGGGATAACTAGGTCTAGAACTATGTTTAATTTCCGAGCCATAAGAAATAACATGGATAGAAAAAAAACTTTAACTAGTAGCATCCTTTGGATTGGAAATATCCAAGAACTTGCAAACTTGAAAAAAAAATTTGAGATGTTATTTTTTTTTTTTTTTTTTTTTTATAGATTTATGTACTAAGATTATATGCCATTTTGTATGTTTGCATGTATTTCCTAACTATTGATATTATATTTGTTTCTTCCTCATCTGTATTAGTGCAATATGTATCACTGACTTTCTGGAATGTTTTCCGAAGTCTTCAATGTAAATTGTTAAATGTATCTCTCTCTGTTCTATTTTCTATGTTTGTAAATGAACTCCCCTTATGGAGGAAATAAAGATTGATTGATTGATTGATTGATTGATTGGAAATATCCAAGAACTTGCAAACTTGAAACAAAAATTTGAGATGTTATTTGCAAGTCTTTATAAGGGTGTGTGTGGATGGCCTCTTCATAGTCCCTTTAAAAGCAAATGATCTTGTTAAGAATCAGAATGGGGACATTTTATATCTAAAATTAAATGTAACTGTTTCATATCAGAGAAGTAATTTCTGATAGACTGAGAAGATTCATATAAACTGCTAAGAACAGAGCATATACATTTTATTTAAGTCAGATGGTAAAAAGATTAAATGAAAATATTTACAAAACAATCAAAATCATTTCCATTGAATTAAGTGAATCTAAATTGTCCCTTTAGCAAATGCAGATTTTAATGATTGTTTGATATCCATATGCAAAATCACATTCTGACATTCGTTAACATAGATTATGTGAAATTATAGTCGGAAATATGTCAGGCAGTAATTAATATTAAGTGAATACTAATCAATTCAACAGTCATAAACTGCCTATAGAGCTGATAAACACTACAATTGGATTGGATGCTATAATTAGATTGGACGCTATAGTTAGATTGGATGCTATAATTAGATTGGACGCTATAATTAGATGTTTGTAGATCACGGTCTGTTTCGGAATTGGACAGTAATAACCAGATAATAAACAATTGTACAAGACAGAGGAAACTCGGTCAAGACATATACCTGACATTTCGATGTGCATTAAAACTAGCAATCATTTTGTTGGTATTGTATTCACTATTCTCAACTCATTTTTCCATATATTCATGTATTCTTTCATTCTTCCATCCTTCCATCCATCTATCCAACGATTCAGTCATGTTCCTATCAGATCTAGTGGAGACATTATGGATTGAGATTTATACATGTAGGACAGCCTGTATACTATCCATGTAAATTACATACAATGGATTGAGATTTATACATGTAGGACAGCCTGTATACTATCCATGTAAATTACATACAATGGCTTGAGATTTATACATGTAGGACAACCTGTATACTATCCATGTAAATTACATACAATGGCTTGAGATTTATACATGTAGGACAGCCTGTATAATATCCATGTAAATTACATACAATGGCTTGAGATTTATACATGTAGGACAACCTGTATACTATCCATGTAAATTACATACAATGGCTTGAGATTTATACATTTAGGACAGCCTGTATAATATCCATGTAAATTACATACAATTGCTTGAGATTTATACATGTAGGACAACCTGTATACTATCCATGTAAATTACATACAATGGCTTGAGATTTATACATGTAGGACAGCCTGTATAACATCCATGTAAATTACATACAATGGCTTGAGATTTATACATGTAGGACAACCTGTATACTATCCATGTAAATTACATACAATGGCATGAGATTTATACATGTAGGACATCCTGTATAATATCCATGTAAATTACATACAATGGCTTGAGATTTATACATGTAGGACAGCCTGTATACTATCCATGTAAATTAGATACAATGGCTTGAGATTTATACATGTAGGACAGCCTGTATACTATCCATGTAAATTACATATAATGGCTTGAGATTTATACATGTAGGACAACCTGTATACTATCCATGTAAATTACATACAATGGATTGAGATTTATACATGTAGGACAACCTGTATAATATCCATGTAAATTACATACAATGGCTTGAGATTTATACATGTAGGACAGCCTGTATAATATCCATGTAAATTACATACAATGGCTTGAGATTTATACATGTAGGACAGCCTGTATACTATCCATGTAAATTACATACAATGGATTGAGATTTATACATGTAGGACAGCCTGTATAATATCCATGTAAATTACATACAATGGCTTGAGATTTACACTGAATAAAGAAAGACTGAATAAAGAAAGATGACACCGCAAACTTTTCCGTACTTGTTTGTTACGAAAGATAAACTGTAATTGTCCGCTGAAATGCTAGAGTACACTGTATCATATAGTATTAGCACATAAAAATGACAGTTTAATCAGGACACGTTCACTAAATTTTATTATCCGTATTTCTGAAAAGTCGAGATGCAGGAAAATTTAGCAACAACCAACATTACCCTGTTTTTAATTTTAGTTAACCTTGGAAATTTATTTGAAACAAGAGGAAATCTGCAGTTTGACAAATTATCTATCAAAAAACAAGACCACACAGCCCAAGTCACTAGAAAATCATCCATTTGATGATTTCATTTTTACTTCCTTGATATATCATCAAAAGCTAGAGAGAGAACAAAATACGCTTAAAAGTGTTCTCCTTACTTTCCCCGTTTTCATTAAAAAAAAAAATGCACTTCTTGTATTACAATATTTTCGGCAAATTCTATGAAATATTGGCCATTTTGTTTTTAAATATTGTTGTTGAATTTGTCCAACAAGTAATTTTTGGAAGAAATGCCATTTTGTTCATGCTGTTTACTATTACTAAGTGTAAATCATGATCTTTACCATAACTAATTCAATAGATGAATTCGATGACAAATGAGAGAAAGGGTTACATATATCTTGGGGTCACAGGTGTTTTCGTCATCTGCAGTTCTTTTTTCTAGTCTCCTTTTTTTAAACATTTCTTTGTAATAAAGACTTAGATATGATGTAAACTCCATTTTATATATTTAAAATCTCGAAACAGACTGAAATTCTAACATAATGAATGAGGGAGGGATTTATTTATTTTCAGATGTGCGGTAGAACAATTTTCGCAATATCGCAAACAATATTGTGAATAAGCAAAAATGTTTTGATATCACAAAATAGTGAATATGCGTAAGTATTTAGTTCATTTAAAATGCGGCCTAGGGGATGTATTATAGGCCCGATGTACCCTCCCCTTGGGGATGTATTATAGGCCCAGATGTACCCTCCCCTTGGGGATGTAGAATAGGCCAGATGTACCCTCCCCTTGGGGATGTAGAATAGGCCAGATGTACCCTCCCCTTGGGGATATATTATAGGCCTGATGTACCCTCCCCCTTGGGGATGTGTTATAGGCCTGATGTACCCTCCCCTTGGGGATGTAGAATAGGCCAGATGTACCCTCCCCTTGGCGATGTATTATAGACCTGATGTACCCTCCCCTTGGGGATGTATTATAGGCCTGATGTACCCTCCCCTTGGGGATGTATAAGGCTCAAAATGTTTATTTGAGCCGCCTTGTTACAGGAAGATATGCAAAATAGCCATTTACTCTCAGAACTGAACATTGTAAAAGAGTGGTTTAGGTAATGCCAGTTCAGTATAAAAGCAATGAATTGTACTTTGAATTAACACGAATACTTTAAATCTGACAATCATGCTTTCCACAAAAATCATGAGCTTGTTTTTATTTGTATCTTCAGTATCGAATTATTCTATTTTTTCTTACATCTACCGACTACCGATAATACTGCCCAGTGAGTTGTAACCTCCCCTGAAACTTATTTCCCATCTCAAACTCTTCAGTACAAAGAAATTAGATAACGTTCAAAGAGCTCAACTATGCGAAGCAAATGTAAGAGGAGATATAAAGAAGAACATAAAGCTGCTAATGCTTTATCTGTGCCATAGATGACCATGACGATGATCATGAAATGATTGATGGCAATATCATGACAAAGTAAATAATAATAATAATAATAAAAATAATAACAACAACAAAAACGATATCATCATCAGTGGCGGCGCGAAGGTTCAACGCGCTCGGGGGCAATGTTCTTTAGTGGCGCCCCTACTGAGGCGCCCGGGGGCAATGTTCATTGATGATGCCCCTACTTTTGCCACAGAGAACAGTTTTATGTCAGTTGCCAACCTCCAACCCCCACCCCCCTCTACGCCCGGTTACAGCTAAAACAAAAAAAGCTCCCGACGGGCTCCCCCCCCCCTGCCCGACGTCCAGTGGCAATTGTCCCCACGCGACCCACCCGTCCCGCCGCCACTGACCATAATAATAATAATAATAATAAAATAATCATCATCATCAGCATCATCATCATCATCATCATCGTCTATTCATATATTATTATTTACGGGGCCCCTTGTGGCCGAGTGGTCTAAGGCGCTCGCCATTACAGTCTCACCTCTGTCCGTGTATGTTCGAGTCTCGGCTCGGCCAACGTGTGTGTGTGAAAAAGCTTGGGTCGGTAGTTCTTCCCGAGGTTCTCCCGGGTTCTTCCTCCACCAAATATACTGGCACCATAGTTTATCATGTAAATTGGCGTTAAACTCATAGAAACTAAAACCAAAAAAATTATGTTATTATTATTATTATTACATCATTTTCATCGTCGTCATCATTATTATCATCACAATGATGATGTTGATTTCAAATAATTTTTATTAATTTTGATAAAGTATAGTCAATTAAATAATATAATTTATTATTGTAAATAATCAAATAAATAAATAGTTTATTTATTAATAATATTCCAAACGTTTCCTAAGCTAAAATCTTAGATTAATGTTGTATAGTCCTTCATTTAAGGTACTTATTAAGTATGGATTCTGAAACTCAGTCATGACTTTTTTTTTTTAAAATTAAATAGACCGAAGAATCTAAAATTGTTATTGATGCGGCACTAATACCTTAAATGATTCTCTTAACTTACTTTTAAAGTTTACGTCTTTGATGTTTCTGTACACTAGTATGAATTCGGGCAGTAACTGATTGCACTATGGGTAAAATCAAGGACGGTAATCCCTAAGGGAGGTAACAACCCTTGTTGAGCAAGGCTGTATAACATTTAAAAATGTAACAATCATAACTTCATTGACTTTAAACCAATTTTCATGAAATTTTCACAATGAACTATTAATCACTTTGTAATAAAGTCGTCAAATCTTTAAAAGAAAATGTTTGAATTAAAAAAAAATTCCTTTGCTAATCTGTAAGCGTGATAGTCCCCAGTTTGGCAATTCATCATTTGCGTTGATCCTTTTACTTGTATGGTGCACGCTAACTGTATGTTATCATTATTAGTTCGGGAAATGTACATGCTGATTATGTTTTGTAAACATGTGATTCAATATTCATCACAATTATATTTCTTCCGTGAAATAGAATCTGTGTATACGCCTGTAATTACAGTTCAACGATAATATCATTTGTTTTCATGGACACACGTGCTAGACTGTTTGTTTTTTTTCTTCTTATCTTTCTGACTTTGCCCGGGGTAACAACACAACAAACTCACCATTTACATTCGGCATATATATATATATATATATATATATATATATATATATATATATATATATATATATATATATATATATATATATATATATATATATTCACAATATGAGGTGAAAGTTTCTGGATCCTAATTTGTAATGTGATTGTCATAATGTAAATAATAATGAGTCTAGGGTATAATTCTTTGGTTTCCTTATAATGAGTTAAAGGCCTTATAATGAGTTAAAGGCCTTATAATGAGTTCAAGGCCTTATAATGAGTTCAAGGCAAAATGTAAGAAGTTAGCGAAACCAGCTATGTACAAAACCATTTCCCAAAGACACAAAATATATTTTATGAGTTTTATGTTAAAGGACCTTAAGTGACCATGAAAAGCTCAGGGAAAATGAACGGGGGTTGGATTGGAAGGAAAATGTCTAAAAAGAATTATACATATGTTTAATAAATAGTCGAAACATATGTACCAGTAAGGAAGGAAAATGTCTAAAAAGAATTATACATATGTTTAATAAATAGTCGAAACATATGTACCAGTAAGGAAGGAACATGTCTAAAAAGAATTATGCATATATTTAATAAATAGTCGAAACATTTGTACCAGTAAGGAATAAGCATGTCTAAAAATAATTATGCATATATTTAATAAAGGTCGAAACATTTGTACCAGTAAGGAAGGAACAAGAAGTTTCAGGATTTCTGTACCTTCCGTTTATACTGTGGTTTTTCCTCAAACAGCTTATCAAAGTTAGCTCTCAAATACTTACATGCATGATTGACACATTCTAGCTTTTACACATCTGAACCCCACAACAGCACTGTTGCTTGTTTTTTGGGCATAGACGATCTTCATGTATCTCACAGCATGAATAACCTAACCATTTTGAATTCTATCGTGTCAGCCTCCATATTGACTCGGAGCTCTCGCACTGCCGCTCTCGTGCTCCCGTTCTTAAAGCAGACGTGTTCTGGTGGTTGCCAGCTCTTTCCTTTATCTTGACTGCATATAGTGGAATATTTGTTGCGTACTAATCTGTACTTCACCCCCAGATTTCATCACTTCCTTCTCCAGGATGGAATCCCACCGTGTCCTAATTTTGTGCTCAAGGTAAGAAAACATTTTGTTTTCACTGATACACGGAGCTGCAATAATAATAATAATAATAATAATAATAATAATAATAATAATAATAATAATAATAATTATAATAATAATCTTTATTTAACTAGGATAACACATTTGATCATGAAAGACCCATAAGCTATGTGGTCCTCAATTTTTTAACAGGTTATGTCACAAAAAAAGTCACTTACACTCAGGTATGCTCGCACACGCAATCACAGATTTAAAGTGGATTAAATGCGTAACAATAGTGGTCAACAAGTACATATAGGTAGGAACAATATACTATATACAGGTATATACGTTCAGCATGTCAGAAGTCATATATACATTAAACAAAATCCATGTACAGACTATCTCTGGATAGAATGATAACATTCTGTATTGGGAGGCATAAATATATCATTCCGACTGGTCAAGAAAGAATGTTTTAATGAGGTTTTAACGTAGCAATGGAATTTGAATTACGTATCCTCAGAGTAAGAAATTCCAAAAGGTACAATGTGCTGATACAATAAAAGAGCTTTGGAAATGGTTTTCGGAATCTGGAGTTCGTTATTAGTTGTTGATCGGAGATTACGCTCAGTATATGATTATCTTTGTTGAATTATGTTGGAAATATAATCTCGAGAAAGATTGTTTGGAGACTTTTTGTCATGATTCCTTTGAAATAAGGAATACGTTTTTATATAGGTAACCATCGTAGACGTGAAAACAAAACATTAGAGGTAGCCGTAATAGGAACTTTGAGAATTATTCGCGCAGCCCTTTTCTGGAGTTTGTCGATTCTGGATAGATTATAATTGTATGTTTTGCCCCATATGGTACAGCCGTAGTTTATCAGTGGTAGTGTGTGTCCAGAAAAATAAAGTTTAAGTGACTGGGGAGGTCGAAATTTCGACAGTAATTTTAAGAGAGTAATTCTTTTGACAACCATTGCATATATGTGATCGATATGTGTATTCCAGCTCTGGTGTTAATCAATGTAGATACCAAGAAGTTTTGATTTTTAAACTAGACACGTCTAAGTCATTTAGAGTTAGAAGTAAATCAGTGTTAGTGGATAGACGCTGCCTTGTTCAGATTGTCATACAGTATGTTTTAGATGCATTAATATGCATTCTGTTTTGTTGACATCAAACTGATAGATTGTTGAGGTCGATTTGAAGTTTATTTTCAGCAGAGGTGAGAGATTTACCAGATGTATGCAGTGTAGAATCGTCAGCCAAAAGATCAGTGTCAGAATGCACTGGATACAAA
This sequence comes from Margaritifera margaritifera, assembly GCA_029931535.1. Lineage (NCBI taxonomy): Eukaryota > Metazoa > Mollusca > Bivalvia > Unionida > Margaritiferidae > Margaritifera > Margaritifera margaritifera. The sequence continues at coordinate 108,566 of JAQPZY010001415.1, read as the reverse complement.
GCTAAGTCATTGATAAAACAGTAGAAAAAGATGAGGCCCTAATATAGAGCCTTGAGGAACATCACTTAAAATAAGACTTGAATCGGAAGTATATATACCCGTACAAACAACCTGGGGTCTATTAGTGAGATATAATGTGAACCAAGTGTTATGTATGATGTTTATATAATATTATAGATATTTTTAGGAAATTATCAATTTTTCTTGTCTTTAATATTTGTTCAAATCTTAATATTGTTTATCAGAAAAAACATATTTAACAAGTGTCCTTGAATTAGGTTGTTTACTTTAGATTTGAGCTAAAGGATAGTTTTGATAAACAAAATGTTTACCAAATTTTGAGGTCAAGGTTGATTTTGTTTACAGATAAAACTGGAAAATTCTTAGAGTTATGTGTAAAAAGTCATGTCCATACAAGTAAAATTCCATTAAGATGACATATTCTAGAACATTCTGTCATGTGACCAATCTTTATATATACCATGTTTAGTGGACAGTTTATCAGTTTCGACATTTGTGTCAGTCTTGTAAAGAGCTATTACAGTTGTGAAAAGTAATTCAAAACTCTGAGAGAGGAATTATTTTAAATATTCATTGGATTATAGCAGTGCTCATAGACTTTTGGATTTTGGATTTTTAATTGATGATTTTGGAATTTTTGTGAACCTATTCAGAGATATTTTGGAGTACTTCATTTTGACATCAGCACATTAAAGACTACTAGTACATCAGGACTTTGAAGACCATTGGCACATCATAACGTTCAAGGATACAGCCGTGAATTCGGAACATTCTATATTTAGGACTTGTGATTAGGACACTAATTCTTATTGGATTATTTGGATTTTGATACACATTACTGTAAGTGTCTTTTTGATTTTTCATCTTAATTATCTAGAAATAAATTGCTTGTCTATTTTTACTTGAGCTATTGGTTTCACTTTCTTTCTGTTACATTTTTCTAGACCATAGAGTCGTAATAGAAATTGGGGGCTCGTCCGGGATAGAATTTCTTTAAAGCATATTAGAGATATTAAAGTTATCTTTGAAATTCATATTGATTTTGTCTTGGAATTCTTTTTTTGTCTTTGGCAAAGATTTTTTTTTTGACTTTGGCAAAGATTTTAAATCGAGAATTTTTTTTTGTAAAACCAACAAGCATTCACAATGGCATCTAATGTTCAGAATTTCATTTCAAATCCTACCCAGGAGGGGTTAGAGTGGTTGAGAAAGGATGAGTTGCTCGAACTTGCCAGAAAATACAGTCTGTCTGAGGCGAAAGCATCATTGACAAAACAGTAGATAAAGATTATTTTAATTCAATATTTAGTAGGAAAGGGAATTTTGGATAATAGTGCTTGAAGTTTGAAGAGAAAGTCTGTATCTGGTTCTGACAGGAAATTAAGGGAATTAGAGTTAAAGAACCAGATGGATTTAGAATTGGCAAAGCTTCAGATTCAGAGAGAGAGAGAGAGAGAGAGAGAGAGAAAGAGAGAGAAAGAAGAGAGGCAGATACAGATGCAGAAAGAGGAGAGGCAGATGCAGATGGAGAGAGAGAGAAAGAAGAGAGGCAGATACAAATGCAGATGCAGATGCAGAAAGAGGAGAGGCAGATGGAGAGAGAGAAAGAAGAGAGGCAGATACAAATTCAGATGCAGAGAGAGGAGAGGGAGATGCAGAGAGAGAGAGAGAGAGAGAGAGAGAGAGAAAGAGAAAGAGAAGAAAGAGAAATGCAATTTAAATTAAGAGAATTAGAACTGGCAAACAAAGCACACTCCACTCCTTTAAACACAAGTTCAGATTTGATGTTACTAGATATATTAGGTTAGTACCCCCTTTTCAGGAAAAAAAAGTAGATAAATACTTTCTTCATTTCGAGAAAATTGCTGAAAACTTGAAACGGCCCAGAGAGCATTGGACTTTGTTATTACAAAGTGTACTTATTGGCAAAGCTCGTGAAGTCTACACTTCACTGTCAGTACAACAAAGCACTGATTATGATGTGGTTAAGGAGTACATCTTGAAAGCTTATGAGTTGGTACCAGAGGCATATCGACAAAGGTTTAGGAATTGTAGAAAAGAAACTGGACAAACTCATGTTGAATTTGAAAGGGAAAAAGAACAACTATTTGATAGGTGGTGCTCAGCCAAGAAAGTTGATCAAGATTATAATAACCTCAGACAGCTCGTATTAATTGAAGAGTTCAAGAGGTGCATCCATAGTGATGTTAAAACCTATCTTGACGAGCAGAATGTGGAAACTTTGGAAAATGCTGCTCGTATGGCTGATGATTATTCCTTGACTCACAAAATTTCATTTGGCAATAAGTCGTCCTCTCAGCAGTTTTCTGGTACAAAACCATTTCAATCTCATACGAGTACTTCCAAATTTCACAACAACACAACTGTTAGGAATCAAATATCAGATAAGACTGATCAGAAATCCTTATCCCTTCATACGGGCACTTATTGTAAAATGAAATGGCACGTTATTTCTGATGGCTTCAAGTTGGAAAATAAGCAACAGAGTAAAGACAGAGCTTTTCCAAATGCTCTTATTTCTACGAGGTCAAGGTCACGGTCTTGTATTGAAAGCAATACATTTGTTGGGTCAAACAAATCCCAGTCTGATTCTATTTTGGAGAATTATGAACCATTCGTGTCAGAAGGTTCTATATTACTTTTTGGTGATTCTGCCAAGCCTATCCCAATTAAAATATTAAGGGACACTGGAGCTTCTCAGAGTCTTTTATTATCAGGTACTTTGCCTTTGTCTGAGGAGTCTTCTTCAAGTGAAAGTGTTCTTGCTCAGGAAGTAGAGTGCGGCTTTGTCAATGTTCCTCTTCATTGTGTCAATTTGGCATCAGACTTAGTTTCCGGACCTGTGACTGTTGGGGCAGTGACTTCTTTACCCATAGAGGGTGTTCATTTATTACTAGGCAATGACCTAGCTGGAGATAAGGTTGTGGTTAATCCACTTGTAACTGACAAGCCTTGTTTGGATCAGAAAGTTGATCCTGTCGAAATTGAAATCCCTGATTTGTACCCTGCTTGTGCAGTTACTAGAGCTATGGCAAAAAGAGCTCTTGAGAGTGATGTTGATCAGGATATTATTCCTTTAGCTGACACATGCATTGGTCAGTCTTTTGATGATGTTACTTTTTCCTCAGGTATTGATCACAGTGATCCTCTTTTGGCAACTCATTCTCTTTGTTCTAATCAGGGTGAAAAACGACAATTCCTTGTCGTTGAACAGGAGCAAGATCCCGAGATATCTTGTTTGTTTCAGAGGGCTATTAGTGAAACTGAAGCCACACAAGTTCCAGTGTGTTACTTTGTGAAAAATGGGGTCCTTATGAGGAAATGGAGACCACCTGAGGTACCCGCTGGTGACGAGTGGTCAGTGAGCTATCAAATTGTTGTTCCTAAGTCATATCGACAGGAAATACTTAATCTAGCCCACGAAACTCCTTTGGCTGGTCATTTAGGAGTCCGTAAGACTTATCACTAGATCTTGAATCATTTTTATTGGCCGAAACTAAAAAATGATGTTTCTAAATACTGCAGATCTTATCACACTTGTCAAATGGTAGGAAAACCCAATCAGAAAATACCTAAGGCTCATTTGCAACCTATTCCTGCATTTGATGAACCATTTAGTAGAATAATGGTAGACTGTGTTGGTCCTTTACCTAAGACCAAGTCAGGCAACCAATGCTTGTTGACCATCATGTGTGCATCTACAAGATTTCCAGAGGCAATTCCTCTGAGAAATATAAAAACTAAAACTATTGTGAAGCTTTGGTGAAGTTTTTTTTAACACTTGTTGGCCTTCCCAAATCTGTCCAGTCGGATCAAGGGTCAAATTTTATGTCTGGAATTTTCCAACAAGTTATGCATGAATTAGGCATCAAACAGTTTAAATCTTCTGCCTATCACCCTGAAAGTCAAGGTACTTTGGAAAGATTTCATCAAACTTTGAAGAATATGATTCGATCATATTGCTTTGATACGGAAAAGGATTGGGATGAGTGTGTTCATTTGTTGTTGTTTGCTGTTAGGGAATCAGTTCAAGAGTCGTTGGGTTTTAGTCCATTTGAACTAGTTTTTGGTCATACTGTCCGTCGTGGACCATTGAAATTATTGAAAGAGAACTTCTTTCAAATGAAGATTCAAAGATTAATCTTCTTGATTATGTCTCTGATTTCAAATGCAAGTTGTCAAAGGCCTGTGAAGTAGCAAGAACTAATCTTCACACTACCCAGTCAAAAATGAAATTAAGGTGACAGAAATACACAGGAAAGGAGTTTTAAACCTGGTGACAAAGTTCTGGCTGTCTTGCCCATACCTCAGAATCCTCTACAGGCTAAATTGTATGGTCCTTATACCGTCGAAAAGAAAGTAAATGACTTAAATTATATCATTAACACTCCTGGGAGACGGAAACAGAAACAACTTTGTCATATAAATAAGTTAAAGGAATATTTTGATAGAGATAGCCCAGCTAATTATTCAGTTAATTTAGTTGTACCTGTCCCACACAGTTAAGATAGCAACGATGGAGTACAATCAGACTATAGTGACTCTGGTATAACCAATCTTCGGAATTCAGAAATATTGAACAATCTAGACCAGAAACTTTCACATCTACAACAACAGGAAAGAAATTAACTAAAACGGCTATTACGTAACTATGACAACTTGTTTCCTGATGTTCCAACACGAACAAGTAAAATTTATCATGACGTTGACATTGTAGATTCTGCGCCTGTGAAACAGCATCCTTATAGGATGAATCCTCTCAAACAGAACTATTTGAAGAAAGAAATTCATTATTTACTGGAGAATGATTTCATAGAACCAAGTAAAAGTAACTCGAGTTCACCTGGTAATCTTGTTACCAAGCCAGATAATACGTTCCGTATGTGTACTGACTATAGAAAAGTCAACAGTGTCACCAAAACAGATTCATTTCCAATCCCAAGAATGGACGATTGCATTGATAAAATTGGAAATGCGAAATATGTCACAAAGTTTGACCTTTTAAAAGGATTCTGGCAAATTCCATTGACGGAAAGGGCAAAAGAAATTTCAACATTTGTAACTCCAGATGGACATTATCAATATAAAGTCATGCCGTTTGGAATGAAAAATTCGCCTGCAACGTTTCAACGTCTGATGAACCTGATAACATCTGGTCTTGATAATTGTGACGCTTATATCGACAACGTCATTATCTACAACAACACCTGGGAAGATCATTTGGAAACCATTCGAAAATTCTTTGATCGACTCAGCGATGCGAATCTGACAATTAATTTGAGCAAAAATGAGTTTTGTGATTGCTTGTGTCACATTTTTAGGACATATTGTGGGACGAGGTCAAGTTAAACCTATAGAAGCTAAGGTCAAAGCTATCTCTGAATTTCAAGTTCCAATTTGTAAAAAGCAACTGATGCGATTTCTAGGTATGGCTGGATATTATCGGAAATTTTATTCAAATTTTTCCAAAATTGCTGAATCTTTGACAAGTTTATTGAGCAAGAGAACCAAATTTCATTGGTCTGACAAGTGTCAGGAATCTTTTGACAAGTTAAAGGCCATGCCTAAGAATGCACCAGTTCTTTCTGCACCAAATTTCAGCCAATCATTTAAATTATCTGTTGATGCAAGTGATGTAGGTGTCGGTGGAATATTGATTCAGGACGACAAAAGTGGTGTGGATCACCCTGTGTGTTATTTTTCTAAAAAACTAAACAAGCACCAGAAAAAATATTCCTCTATTGAGAAGGAATGTTTGGCCTTGATATTAGCTTTACAGCATTTTGAAGTGTATGTTACCTCAGCTCTTTCTCCAATTATTGTGTACAGTGATCACAATCCCCTTACTTTCATCAACAAAATGAAAGATAAAAATCGGAGATTGTTGAGATGGAGTTTAATATTGCAGGAATATACCATTGACATCAAACACATCAGTGGAAAAGACAATGTGATTGCAGATGCACTCTCATGTGCATAGAAATGTTATATTGCTTGATGTAATTAAGTTCAGTATCATAAAACATTTTCTTATGTAATTTTGGTTATTATAGTATTAGATGTATATTCAAAAGAAAGCTTTATTATATAAATCTTTCTTTTTCCTTATGAGGGGAGGTGTTATGTATGATGTTTATATAATATTATAGATATTTTAGGAAATTATAAATGTTTCTTGACTTTAATATTTGCTTAAATCTTAATATTGTTTAACTAGTGTCCTTGAATTAGGTTGTTTACTTTAGATTTGAGCTAAAGGATAGTTTTGATAAACAAAATGTTTACCAAATTTGAGGTCAAGGTTGATTTTGTTTACAGATAAAACTGGAAAATTCGTAGAGTTATGTGTAAAAAGTCATGTCCATACAAGTAAAATTCCATTAAGATGACACATATTCTAGAACATTCTGTCATGTGACCAATCTTTATATATACCATGTTTAGTGGACAGTTTATCAGTTTCGACATTTGTGTCAGTCTTGTAAAGAGCTATTACAGTTGTGAAAAGTAATTCAAAATTTTGAGAGAGGAATTATTTTAAATATTCATTGGATTATAACAGTGCTCATAGACTTTTGGATTTTGGATTTTTAATTGATGATTTTGGAATTTTTGTGAACCTATTCAGAGATATTTTGGAGTACTTCATTTTGACATCAGCACATTAAAGACTACTAGTACATCAGGACTTTGAAGACCATTGGCACATCATAACATTCAAGGATACAGCCGTGAATTCGGAACATTCTATATTTAGGACTTGTGATTAGGAGACTAATTCTTATTGGACTTTTTGGATTTTGATACACATTACTGTAAGTGTCTTTTTTGGTTTTTCATCTTAATTATCTAGAAATAAATTGCTTGTTTATTTTTACTTGAGTTGTTGGTTTCACTTTCTTTCTGTTACATTTTTCTAGACCATAGAGTTGTAATACAAGAAACTGAGTTTTAAGATAACTTGTCGGCTGATATTTTTCTAATGAGTACCGAATGGTCTGCCTAATGGAATGCTTTTCTAATAGTATTTAAGAGTTCATTCAATGACGATTCTACACCACCAGTTGACATATTTCCCCACATGGACATAAATGTCAGCAGTTGTCTCATCTTTAAGTCTTGGACTGGTCTTGAGTGGAAATGTCTTACCGCAAATGACCAAAGTCTTCACCTGGCATAAAAAGAATTCCAAAGCCATGAATATTTTTTAAAAATCTGACTAAAAGACCACCAATATGTATATATGTATAAATTCTAACAAGAAATATAAATTCTTTCCCTACATGTGGTCCAATCAACACGCCGGAGAATCAACTGTAGAAACACGATAACGTACGCATGTAAAACTTAAATTCACCAACCATGTTACTAAACATTTACAGTTTATTATTCGCGATTAGTGACAATCGCAAAATCCGACCAAACTGAAGGAAAGAGCTTCTTCCAAAAGTATGCAACTGCTCATACTATCTTGCCCGATTCGTTCGTAATTTTCAAAAAATTAGCGATTTTCTTCTCTTGAACCAAACTCTTGCTTCGCAGGAAGTGCATTGTTAAACAGTAGCGAAAATACATCCTGCAAGAAGAATAGTTCTCCTGGTTAAAAGCAAAATCAATATATGTACCATTTATGGCTAAATTTAAAATGTATTTCTGCTATTTAAGTTTTTTAAATAACTTTTGATTATCTCTAGAAGGTTATTACTTGTAAATTGGAACAAACGATGAAACCTGAACATATCAAGTATGGCGGATTAATAATGTCAGGATAACATGCGGTGAAACCACGGAGGAAAAACAAGTGAAATGTAAACAAAGGAAGAAGTCAGTTGAGTGTATGCATCGATCATATGTTTCGCACTTTTCTTTCCCATTAACACTACCAACCACAAATGGATTTCAGTATGGTATCTTTGATAGCGATAGGGTTAAAGATATGCGTGTAATATGATTTTCATTCATGGGCCTGTACTGACAACAAAGAAGACAAAGATGGCAGCCTCCATTAGATTGCATATGGATGCTTTTACATGCGGTATACGTAAGGACTAATGTGTATGAAAAATTTACCGCTTGTTACATCTTGTATATTTCCTAAGCATTACAATAATTACAATGCCCATTGTTACATCTTGTATATTTCCTAAGCATTACAATAATTACAATGCCCATTGTTACATCTTGTATATTTCCTAAGCATTACAATAATTACAATGCCCATTGTTACATCTTGTATATTTCCTAAGCATTACAATAGTTACAATGCCCATTGTTACGTCTTGTATATTTCCTAAGCATTACAATTATTGCAATGCATAGTATTAAATCTTGTATATTTCCTAAGCATTACAATTATTACAATGTCCATTGTTACATCTTGTATATTTACTAAGCATTACAATAATTATAATGCCCATTGTTCAATTCTATCTCAGTACTGTTTCCTGTTACGTTTAATGTGCAATCTAAAATTTCCCCTTTAAGCTCTTACGAATGTCTCTTCTTCTTAACAGGTTCTACATTGAAAGTATTGTGATTCAATAATGTAGCATTTCCATTTAGGGATCTACCATTTAATTTTGGAAGGGGCGCATGTGATTTTTTGAGAAAAGAAATTCCGGCTCTCAAACAGCATGACAAAAATATTCTTGCTCTGATTACTAACTACCCCCACCCCCCACCACCACTCCACCACCCATAATGTCCGTTATATTAGTTGAAAAATAAATATCCTGACGTAAAAAGAAAAGAAAAAAATATCCCCGATGGAAGAAAATCTCCACCAACCCCTACCTTTATTGTGTTCTTTACATTATATTTTGTTATACTATACCCACCCACCCTACGAAGTCTGCTTGCATTACCAATAACCCTTAAGGATTCGTCGTCAATATATGAGACATGCAATCCAATACTGTTTCATAAGCTATACAAATTTAAAAATAGGTTATCTACAATGTCTAAAAATAGATTTATAGGTAAGTAAGACTGAACAACTTGGACATTCGGAACCCGGTAGTAATGGCGCTCTTATCATATTACCCGGTAAATGTCTATGCATGCGATTGGTTGTGTTTATTATATTTTTCTTAAAAGCTTTTTAATCAGATCCTGTGCATGTTAGGAAAGGTAACGTAAAAAACAGTGGAATGATAAATACGGCTGTGACCCAGATTTGTGTTTCCTACAAAATATAAACATTTAAATGAAATACAGATTTGCGTTTCCTACAAAACGTAAACATTTAAATGAAATACAGATTTGCGTTTCCTACAAAACGTAAACATTTAAATGAAATACAGATTTAAATAGAACATGAAACTAGAACAATAGTCGTTACTGGCACACTGCCAAATCATCCAACTAGCTATATAGTTTTGTTTAGTGCTTGTTCAACGATTAAGAACACTTGTGACGCCCACCTATCTTGTTGATTCATTCTTGTTTCAGTTTGTCGTGGTTCACAGGCTAAAAAATCCGATGACATTATGCTTTTGTGTCAAAATAGCACAAACATATATATATCGTTCGTGTTTTTCATTTATTATACAAGGTATTGAAAACTTGCACAAACTACTTGCTAAATCATCAATACTATCACGTGACTAATTTTATCGGTGAGAGATACTGTTTACAAGCATATTCATGTATATTTTGTGTAAATCGGTCTCGTAAGGTTACTAGAAAGGAATTTTATGCCAAATTTGACTCTACAGTGAACAAGCTGAACCGATGTCAAATGTACTAAAATGTCCCATTTTCAACGTATCAATAGAGCAAAGCGAGGACACAAATTACTAGTAAAGAGAATTGTAGAAAGACTTTTTCTACTCTTTCCATTAATGTATATATTATAATATTTTCTTTATATTCATATAATTTATTTTAACTGTCATACCCAACACGCCAAAAATAGTGAACAGTAAAATCTATCAGTTGCCAAATAGTAAAATAGTATGACTGCCAATGATAAAGTTTGAAAGGGGTCAATTACCACACTTCTGATTAACATAGATTTTAATGGGGGGGGGGGGGGCACAAAATTTGGTAAAGTTACAAGTAACACACGGAATAATTAACCTTATAGGTTGTACTGTTCTTTAAGAGAACGGGGAAAATGCGGAACGGGGAAATGCGGAAGGGTCAATCCTATCAGTTAGGAATGATGACCTACCCATTTCTTTTTCTGCAATATTTGATGCAGACTTCCATTGGGTATCTGGTCATGGTTTGGGTATGTTTCTCTATTTGTACGTGGCCATGGTTTGGGTATGTTTCTGTATTTGTACGTAGCCATGGTTTGGGTATGTTTCTGTATTTGTACGTAGCCATGGTTTGGGTATGTTTCTGTATTTGTACGTAGCCATGGTTTGGGTATGTTTCTCTATTTGTACGTAGCCATGGTTTGGGCATGTTTCTCTATTTGTACGTAGTCATGGTTTGGGTATGTTTCTCTATTTGTACGTAGTCATGGTTTGGGTATGTTTCTCTATTTGTACGTAGCCATGGTTTGGGTATGTTTCTCTATTTGTACGTAGCCATGGTTTGGGTATGTTTCTGTATTTGTACGTAGCCATGGTTTGGGTATGTTTCTGTATTTGTACGTAGCCATGGTTTGGGTATGTTTCTGTATTTGTACGTAGCCATGGTTTGGGTATGTTTCTCTATTTGTACGTAGCCATGGTTTGGGTATGTTTCTCTATTTGTACGTAGTCATGGTTTGGGTATGTTTCTCTACTTGTACGTAGCCATGGTTTGGGTATGTTTCTCTATTTGTACGTAGCCAGGGTTATAGTCCGGTCAATTTTGTTAAAGTTTTAGATTGACGGCCTAGGAACATTAGAAAATTGAGCGCAGCGCCCATTGCTTTACTACTCGAATTACATAGGGTAATTTCACGTTCGATAACTCTGATCCAGTTGTCCCGAAATAGTCCATATCGTTGCCTCGTTTTGGATAAGGGCAACGCCATGTGTAAATTGGCTATTAATAGGATTAATCATCACGGAAAACACCTCACATGTCCCCAGGCGTCGATATCGCCATAGTCTTGATAGGGTGCCATTAATTAATGCTAATCTATTTTCGACGGATTATCAACGGGAGAATAAAAAGAAAAGAATATATTGGCAAAGCAAACATATATGGACGACTGTACCCAGGTTAGTAGGTGGGTAGATACAGCATGAGTTATATCCGACCTAGCTGATGACACATCCTGGATCCGCCCTGACTTGTAAGATTTAAAATATGTGGCCCACAAGAGTGTATTACTAGTATATAATAGTGTGTTGAATATTTGATATGCTTCGTTTATCTGTGTTTCAAATTTTGCACATAAAAGATGGTTCCAAACATGCACACGTCTTCCTCTTTCCGATATAGGTTGACAATTGCGTTAGTGTTTATGCTAAAAAACGCATTTGTTCACAAACACAGTTGACTTTATTCTTTTCAGATAGGAGAGAATGGTCACTTGATGTAAACAAACTAAGGAGTCAATTTTTAAAATGTTAGTTTACAACAATAATGCAACTACTTAGTATTGTATGCAAAATATTCCCATGATTATACGACAAAAGGCTTGCTACGTAGATCGTGGATCCCTAATTTCAAATGGATTAATCCAGTTTACAAAAGGGTTGCTATATAAACCCCGGACCTCTAATTTCAAATGGATTAATCCATCTTACAAAAGGGTTGCAATGTAGACCCCGGACCGCTAATTTCAAATGGATTAATCTATCGTACAAAAGAATTGCTATGTAGACCTCGGACCCCTAATTTCAAATGGATTAATCCATCGTGCAAAAGGGTTGCTATGTAGACCCTGGACCCCTAATTCCGAATCTATTATTCCATCGTATGAGCAAAATCTGTTGATATTAATGACATTTACAGCCTTAGCTTTATTAATTCATTCATAAAATTCGTTCAAGTTTCAATATCTACAATAGAAGTTTAGGAGCTAAACTGGGGTCAAGAAACGAGTTTATAGGCAAGGTCAAAAGTACAATGCATGTAAGCAAGGTCACAGGTAAAAAAGACCATCGTGAAAAGAGGACGTAGGATGGAGAAAAAGAAAGACGTAGAAGATAGTATATGGTTTTTTTAATATCCAAATCAAACGATACTTCAGTGCACCTCGTGTAATCAAACCTGGTGATATAGAAGTCACCCTTTTTACATTGACGCCCGCGGGAGGGGGGGGGTGGGGGGGGGCAAAGGGAACGGGCATTTAAAAAATCCAGTTTTTAGCCTGGTTTCTTGACGCCCAAGCCTGTTTCTATTAATAATGTCTTTGTCCTGCTTATTATCCAATTATTATCCAAGAACCCGTCAGCCTCAGATTTACACCATGCCTGGGTCAATTGGTTCACGATTTAATCGTACTCGACATTCCAGTCGCGATACTTATACCACTCAGACAGTCATGTTATGCCCTACTGTTAGTCGATAGGTATATATGTCAATAAATGTCGTCAGCGTGAGAAAATAAAGCTTATCACAGGAAGGGAGCAAAGGGGTAATTCTAAAAAAAAGAAGGAAGTATTCAGATTTGGTTCTGTGGGTGTTTAACGCCATTTTTCAGCACATGATAGGCTATACATGGCGGCCAGTATAATTGGTCTTTTGGTTTTGTGTTTTACGACACAGCAACACAAGTAGGATATTTATTGCAGAGGCCATTGGAGTAAAGTGCCTTGCCCAAGGACACACCACGGTAGCTGACCCAGGCTGGTCCGATGGTAGGATTCGAACCCACACCCTTTCGGTCGTGAGTAGGCCGGCAAAGGGGGTTGGGGTGGGCAATTGCTCAGGGACCCGACGATTTCTAGGGGCCCGCTGCGTCAACTCAGTTATAAAAAATAAATTAATCTTTGCAGTGAATATTAAAATGTATTCCTTGCAAGAGTCTAAGTTATGGTAGATTACTACAGGTTTTATATGCAAAACTGTACACCGGTTTATATATATATATATATATATATATATATATATATATATATATATATATATATATATATATATATATATATATATATATATATATATAAGTTAAACTAGTGTTCTGTCGGAGGGCCTGGTCTTGAGTCCGGCACGCTAACCACTGAGACACCGCGGCTCCAGTATATTTGGTGGTGGAAGAACCTTCGAAGACCAAAGCAAGAACCACCTTCCCACGGGAAGCTACTGGCAAGTTTTCTTACATAGCAACGTTGGTCGAGCCGAGACTCCAACTCGCGCGGACAGAGGTCAGATAAGTGAGCGATCTGTAAAAGCGAGCCCCTTAAACCACTCAGACCCCCAGCCCCCCCCCCCTCCGAAAAAGTATAAGACTTAATCTATAAATACACAATAATGAGTAACTTTTGATAATATCCGTCCGCAATTTTGCGGATATATTATGGTTAGACAGTTTTGCGGACATATTGTGATGAGACATATCCGTCTGTCAATGAAGTAGTCCGTTCGTCTGCCTGTCGGTCAATTAGTTAAAACCTGAAATCTAGCTGTACCGATGAAGGGAAGGTGATCGTATTGTAGTATTTGGTTTTGATTTTCCACAAGGTTGAGCAGACGATAGACACCATTTTGGATCCTGAATGCAGCCGGGGGAGGGTCGAAAGTCACATTTTCATTCATAATATGAAATTTTGCTTGTAACAATAATTCCATCTCTATCGATTTAAAATGGGTGATAATATATGTTAAGATGTTTAATGATAATAAATAAACAACTTTTTTTTTTTTTAAATCTGGATGCATCTCAGGGCTCTGATGGTTGTGGTTGAGGCAGAGGGTAATAGAAAGTAGCAATAGCAAGGGGGGGGGGGCGGCTGATTAATCGGACTAGAAAGAAAGTACAGAAAGAAATAATCAGTTGAAATGACACCTATTTATAAAGCACTCACGTGGGGGGGGGGGGGCTAGGGATAAATGGGCGGGAAAATCACAGAAAAGGGCTTGAGTAAAAAAAAGAACGCACTATGTATGTTTTTGGTCTGTAAAAATATGTTTTGCCAAGTGCAATGAATGCCATTTTAAGCAACAAATCGTCAATAGATGATGGCATTCAAGATTTGTTATCTAACAGGATATGCCGACAAAAGAACATGCTAGTAGTCTCCTTACGTTACAACAACAACATCCAAAACCAACAAAAAAAAACAACAGAAAAACAAGTTGAAAACACAGTGGTTAACAAAATACACTATCTTGTTTACCGTTGTATCAGTCAGATATTCTAAAAAATGACCTTACTCCACTTGATCAGGGACTTTATATTTGCCAGGGGGTGGAAAATACCGATCGATATAGCAATGCCCCAACAAGTTAACGCGTGCACATTAAATCCCGCGATACTTACGGGAGTGAAAGCTTTGGTTAATATTGGTCAAAAGTGCTTTAAGGCCTGTCTCTGATTATTTATGATACCTATCTCCACATAACGACATAATTGATATCATGTAAATCACAATAAATGTTTCTTCATTAGTTGAAAGTTTGAAAAGTGTTTGACTTGTAGAATTCATGTTATATGGTATTAACGTTAAACGGTTGGGCTTGGTTGTAAGAAACAGCACAGTGCGCTTGACCAGATAACTTCACTCGAAAACTATGTCGAAAGCGATATTATACGAGAGAAGAGAGTGTCCAATCCCAACCATACGCACCCTATCACGTGGTATTGACTGCAGTTTGGTGCAAACTTCACAAGTTCCGGTGTTTTTCAAAACCGTTCACTTCGATTTAGGCATTACTGGATTGCGGACTACATGCAAACCTACTTACCTCTGAAACTAAAGAGCTTGACAACTTGCAACAGCTACCCCCCCTCCGAAACTGAAGATTTCACAACGGAAGTGCTCCAACGAGCATGGGCAATTTTACGTTTTGCAAAAGCACATGTTAACACACTTGTATGAAGAATTTTACTTATTATTACAATTAAGACATATATTATATTGATCTTGGCAAGTTATCACAACAAAACAAAGTAAAGGAGCCAACTATTGAGAACTAGTTTCTTAAACTCTTAACACACATACGTGTACGCGAAACTGTTCGTCGCAGGGATAATATCCAAACTTGGATAGTAAATCGCCAGAAAGCAGAGGCCCATGCTTAGCGGCGATGGTGTAGAATACAGTTTGGTAATGTTAGCATCATAACAAGTTTAGCAACAAAAGTGTAACATATATCATACCTGTAGTAGTAACAACATATTTTTGTTCCATAATAGTATATAAGAAAGCCGGTCGCAACTTTATTTGAATTAGGGAAGGACTTTAAATTAATTTGAATTAGGTGCCATTTCTTGGCAGCCATATTCAATCCGGAAAGTCACATACTGTTCAACCCTAAAGTCAGATACTAACGTTGCACGAATTTCATACATTTTCAGCGACAAGAACCCGCCAGACAGTTTGAATTCACTAATTCTTGGTAACTTACGGTGAATTTCTTAATCTGTCTCTCCGTTATTATTTAGACATTTGTTATTCTGGTGCCATAGTGCATTCGGGGTGATTCAGTATTGCCGCGTCGAGAGAGATCGAGAGAGAGAGAGAGAGAGAGAGAGAGAGAGAGAGAGAGAGAGAGAGAGAGAGAGAGAGGGGGGGGGGAGTGTAAGGAAGAAAATAATAGGAAAACATTTGTGCGTGACCCTACATCAACTACATCAAATACGTCAACCTGCACGCACATAAAAATATGACACGTTTTTTAAAAACAAAGGGGCCAATGAGTTTTCAAATGTATCTGATGATGTTTTAAGGAAAAGAATGGGAAACGAGTTCTCAAAATCATAAATATACAGTTAAATTATGAAATACATCTAACAAAGAGATCAAAGAGGACTTGGGAGAAGGATGATAGTTAAATTATGAAATACAAATAACAAAGAGACCAGAAAGGACGTGAGAGAAGGATGATAGTTGTATGTTTTACTCAGTTCTTGCGAGATCTTGTTTTGTTTTGTTTTTTCTTTGTGGTCAAACAAAGAACGTCAAGCAAATCCAAACGGTGCTATATGGGTATTAGCAATGAATATCACAACTTGTACAGTTTGCTAATTTTGTTTCGTGTTAATACATTTTTTTTTTAATTTGAAGATGCGATAAAAACTTATACATATACAGTTTAAGTCCCGAGGCTGATCTACAGTCATATAATGACGTGTGATAAATTCCTAAATACCTTGGAGGGTGGGTTGGTTGTGTACCATTTTAGTTTCTCTTTGAATCAAACCTACGTGGGTTGGTTGTGTACCATTTTAGTTTCTCTTTGAATCCAATCTACGTGGGTTGGTTGTGTACCATTTTAGTTTCTCTTTGAATCCAATCTACGTGGGTTGGTTGTGTACCATTTTAGTTTCTCTTTGAATCAAATCTACGTGGGTTGGTTGTGTACCATTTTAGTTTCTCTTTGAATCCAATCTACGTGGGTTGGTTGTGTACCATTTTAGTTTCTCTTTGAATCAAATCTACGTTGGTTGGTTATGTACCATTTTAGTTTCTCTTTGAATCAAATCTACGTGGGTAGGCTGTGTACCATTTTAGTTTCTCTTTGAATCAAATCTACGCGGGTTGGTTGTGTACCATTTTAGTTGAAAGAGGAATTTTGATGTATGAATCATGAGTACCAACCTTAAAAACCAACTTTCGAATGAATATGAAATCGAGGTTAATACACTTTTCCAAGTATCTTTTTAAATCTATGTATCTATATATTTCTATATATTTATGTATCTATCTTTCTTTCTTTTTCCGTATTTTGTAATATTCCTACCTACCCGCATCTTCTCTAGCCAAGCAAAGAAGATGAAACCGCGATATATATATATATATATATATATATATATATATATATATATATATGTATATATATATATATATGTGTGTGTGTGTGTGTGCTTACTGAACAGTAAATACGTAATTAATATGTACATACTTTATTCCTCCAAGCGCTTTTGCATCATCGTTGTCATGGATACCCTTCAGGTAGGTACGTTATACTTATTATACTTTTATATATACGTAAGTAGGTTACTACCTCTACCTTTCACCTTCATACTCACGTATCTACCTTCCAACTTGCCAATCACTCACCTGCGCATATGGATGCATACACAAGTATGTATCTTGAATCTTTACAACATGTATGTACATGCATACAGTGGCGGCGCGAGGGTTCGAGGCGCCCGGGGGCAATGCTCGTTAGTGGCCCCTACTTGATCTATTTGTCGTCGGTTTGTTTACATGTCTGTCTGTCAACATTTGTGTCTTTCTTCGGAGTGTGTATCTGATTTTCTGCCTATCCATGCATCCGTCCGTCTATCTCTCTCACTATATCTCGCTCTCCGTCCTTCTACCTGTTGGTATGTATGTCCTTCCGTCTGTGTAAAAATATTTATAAATTATTTTCTTTACAGTCTTCTTTCGTTCGTGCATAGCCCACGTTGGCATCCGGAAGTTAAGAATTCTTCAAATGCTTGATAAGGAAAATGACACCACGCCAACGCGCTGTACAGTGGTAGAGGAAGATGGTACTTGATACTTATCAAGGCAGGCGTGTCCCAAAGGTTAATATTAGTACCCCTTTTAATTTGAATCTGTATAAATTTTATTATTGTTGATATTCAATCAAATATCCCTTTGTTTTGTTAATACTGGGGAATATTTTGCTGACACCACTAGTCTGTATATAATTGTGGCAGATCCTGTATCTTGAACTTGTATTTAAAATTCTGATGAAGAGAAACTTATCAAATAGTCACAAAAATGGTTTGTTTTGCTCCAAAACGAAACGGAATTAATTCTTATTTTCAGAAACATCCTAAATAAACTTGTTCATCCTGTCTGTTATCTTTATACTATATTAATCACTCATAGGGCTTACATTATCCAAACAAGGCACATGGAATACACATACATGGAATACACATACATAGAATACATATACATGGAATACACATACATAGAATACACATACATAAAATACACATACATGGAATACACATACAATATATATAGAATAGTATGTCCAAAGCCTCATCTCGTTAGAAACTACTTAGAGAATTTTAATTTTCCCTTCATCGTCGAACATTACAGACTTTTTATTTCGCTTTGTTTTTGTCCTAATCTTGAATACGCATATGTATTAATGTATAATTATACTTTAGGAGTCACAAAAAATCCCCCCCCCCCCCCTAAAAAAAAGAAAAAAAAAACACACAAAAAAACCAAAACAAAAAATAACATTGAAGCGACAAGACATGTGCATCTAGGTTAGCTTACATTGATGCCTTAAACGATTTGATAGGTATTTATTGTCATGGTAGTTAAGTAGCACCTGCTGTTATTCTCATTACTTCTCCTCAGTTTTTAACCGGTACAGTATTTTTGAAGTGTAGCAATTGTTATTAAGTGACATTAATTTCATTTATTAAAAGTAGAAAACTGCTTCACTCAATATCACACAGTTCTCCTACACTTTTTATACGCTCGCCAAAAAATGGAGAGCATTTTATGAAGTTTTCCGTCAGTTAGTAGGTACATCCGTCCGTTAGTAGGTACATCCATCCGTTAGTAGGTACATCCATCCGTTAGTAGGTACATCCATCCGTTAGTAGGTACATCCGTCTGTTAGTAGGTCCATCCGTCTGTTAGTAGGTACATCCGTCCGTTAGTAGGTACATCCGTCTGTTAGTAGGTTCATCCGTCCGTTAGTAGGTACATCCGTCCGTTAGTAGGTACGTCCGTCTGTTAGTAGGTTCATCCGTCCGTTAGTAGGTACATCCGTCTGTTAGTAGGTACATCCGTCCGTTATTAGGTACGTCCGTCTGTTAGTAGGTTCATCCGTCCGTTAGTAGGTACATCCGTCTGTTAGTAGGTTCATCCGTCCGTTAGTAGGTACATCCATCCATTAGTAGGTACATCCGTCCGTTAGTAGGTACGTCCGTCTGTTAGTAGGTTCATCCGTCCGTTAGTAGGTACATCCGTCTGTTAGTAGGTTCATCCGTCCGTTAGTAGGTACATCCGTCTGTTAGTAGGTTCATCCGTCCGTTAGTAGGTACATCCATCCATTAGTAGGTTCATCCGTCCGTTAGTAGGTACGTCCGTCTGTTAGTAGGTAAATCCGTCCGTTAGTAGGTACATCCGTCTGTTAGTAGGTTCATCCGTCCGTTAGTAGGTACATCCATCCATTAGTAGGTACATCCGTCCGTTAGTAGGTACGTCCGTCTGTTAGTAGGTTCATCCGTCCGTTAGTAGGTACATCCGTCTGTTAGTAGGTTCATCCGTCCGTTAGTAGGTACATCCATCCATTAGTAGGTACATCCGTCAGTTAGTAGGTTCATCCGTCCGTTAGTAGGTACATCCGTCTGTTAGTAGGTACATCCGTCCGTTAGTAGGTACATCCGTCCGTTAGTAGGTAAATCCGTCTGTTAGTAGGTACATGCATCCGTTAGTAGGTACATCCGTCCGTTAGTAGGTACATCCGTCTGTTAGTAGGTACATCCATCCGTTAGTAGGTACATCCGTCCGTTAGTAGGTACATCCATCCGTTAGTAGGTACATCCGTCTGTTAGTAGGTACATCCGTCAGTTAGTAGGTACATCCGTCCGTTAGTAGGTACATCCGTCTGTTAGTAGGTACATCCGTCCGTTAGTAGGTACATATGTCTGTTAGTAGGTACATCCGTCCGTTAGTAGGTACATCCGTCGGTTATTAGGTACATCCATCCGTTAGTAGGTACATCCGTCCGTTAGTAGGTACATCCGTCTGTTAGTAGGTCCATCCGTCCGTTAGGAGGTACATCCGTCCGTTAGTAGGTACATCCGTCCGTTAGTAGGTACATCCGTCTGTTAGTAGGTACATCCGTCTGTTAGTTGGTACATCCGTCTGTTAGTCGGTACATCCGTCCGTTAGTAGGTACATCCGTCTGTTAGTCGGTACATCCGTCCGTTAGTAGGTACATCCGTCCGTTAGTAGGTACATCCGTCCGTTAGTAGGTACATCCGTCTGTTAGTAGGTACATCAGTCTGTTAGTAGGTACATCCGTCCGTTAGTAGGTACATCCATCCGTTAGTAGGTACATCCGTCCGTTAGTAGGTACATCCGTCTGTTAGTAGGTACATCCGTCTGTTAGTAGGTACATCCGTCTGATAGTAGGTACATCCGTCTGTTAGTAGGTACATCCGTCTGTTAGTAGGTACATCCGTCCGTTAGTAGGTACATCCGTCTGTTAGTAGGTACATCCGTCTGTTAGTAGGTACATCCGTCCGTTAGTAGGTACATCCGTCTGTTAGTAGGTACATCCGTCTGTTAGTAGGTACATCCGTCTGTTAGTAGGTACATCCGTCTGTTAGTAGGTACATCCGTCTGTTAGTAGGTACATCCGTCTGTTAGTAGGTACATCCGTCCGTTAGTAGGTACATCCGTCCGTTAGTAGGTACATCAGTCTGTTAGTAGGTACATCCGTCTGTTAGTCGGTACATCCGTCCGTTAGTAGGTACATCCGTCCGTTAGTAGGTACATCCGTCTGTTAGTAGGTACATCCGTCTGTTAGTCGGTACATCCGTCCGTTAGTAGGTACATCAGTCTGTTAGTAGGTACATCCGTCTGTTAGTAGGTACATCCGTCCGTTAGTAGGTACATCCGTCCGTTAGTAGGTACATCCATCCGTTAGTAGGTACATCCGTCCGTTAGTAGGTACATCCGTCTGTTAGTAGGTACATCCGTCTGTTAGTAGGTACGTCTTCCCTATTTATTTTTTTTTTGTCTGCAAACTAACTCCAATTCTTCACGATATCATCTAACATAACCAATCTATGAAAGCAGCTTGCTTTGGGGACAAGGGAGATATCCATTGGTTTCAGGTTTAAAAGGTTAAAAGTCAAGGTCACAATGACCGAAAGTAGGAAAACTGTTTCCACACAATAATTCAACTTGTATGCCAGATAATTTCACCAAACTTTGCAAATTGTTTGAATTTAAGATGAGAAAGAGACATAGTGATTGTCAAATATCAAGGCCTCGATAACTTTAAGAAGAAAAATTGCTACCGTGTGATATATTGAGTTCTTCGGCACCTGCTTTGACCAAACTTTGTGAATATCATTCATGTGTGACACACAAAAGATCATTTATTTCTGAGAGTCAAAATGTCAAATATCAATGTAAAAGGTACTGAAAGAAGGAAAATCAATTTCCACAAAACTAATTCAACTTTGTACCACATGCCTTGATTCACCTTGCAGATGGCTTGCATTTGAAACAAGGAAGATTCCTATTGATTTGGGGATTTAACAATCAAAGGTCATGGTAAGGGGGAATTCATGAAGAAAAACTGTTTCCACAAAAGAACTTAAGTCATATGATACAAACCATGACCAAACTATGTTGGCTGCTTGCATTTTAGAAAAGCAAGGCATCCATTGATGATGTCAATTGGTCAAAGATCAAGATCACAGGGATTGAAATAAAAATGGTTTATGCAAAATAACGTAAGTCCTGTGTTGTTTGCCTTGACCAAATGTTGTGGATGGATTGCATTTAAGACAAGGAATATACCTATTGATTGTGTGGATGGATTGCATTTAAGACAAGTATTACACCTATTGATTTTGTGGATGGATTGTATTTAAGACAAAGAAAACACCTATTGATCTTGTGAATGGATTGTATTTAAGACAAGGAATACACCTATTGATTTTGTGGATAGATTGTATTTAAAACAAGGAATACACCTACTGATTGTGTGAATGGATTGTATTTAAGACAAGGAATACACCTATTGATTTTGTGGATGGATTGTAATTTAAGACAAGGAATGCACCTATTGATTTTGTGGATGGATTACATTTAAGACAAGGAATACACCTATTGATTTTGTGGATGGATTGTATTTAAGACAAGGAATACACCTATTGATTTTGTGGATGGATTGCATTTAAGACAAGGAATACACCTATTGATTTTGTGGATGGATTGTATTTAAGACAAGGAATACACTTATTGATTTGTCCAATATCCGAGCAAAGATGTACAAAGATCTGTGATCAAACCGAACAATGAAAGAGGGTTTTACCTAAAGAAGTATAGTAATACTATTAATAATACTATTTACTACATGGCGAACCTTAAATGTACTGTTTACGGTACTCTTGTTCCAGATTAAGTGCATGCATCCATACAAGTTTGTAACAGAGCAATTGTACATGCATCCATACAAGTTTGTAACAGAGCAATTGTACATGCATCCATACAAGTTTGTAACAGAGCAATTGTACATGCATCCATACAAGTTTGTAACAGAGCAATTGTACATGCATCCATACAAGTTTGTAACAGAGCAATTGTACATGCATCCATACAAGTTTGTAACAGAGCAATTGTACATGCATCCATACAAGTTTGTAACAGAGCAATTGTACATGCATCCATACAAGTTTGTAACAGAGCAATTGTACATGCATCCATACAAGTTTGTAACAGAGCAAATTTCAAAAGAGTATAACCAGTTCCCCTGTTACGTAATGCTTGAACGGATTTGCGTGTATACCATTCATAAACTTTTCAAAGACATTCTGTTGATATAGATCATATATCATTTGTACACGGATTTAGTTGTAGGAACATGTATTCACCTAATGTCTATATCTACCATTCAAGCTGTGTATGCCACAATGTTGTTACGTTAACGTAATATAGTTCATGATATGAATTTATACAAGTACGTATTCACTTTTTTTTACAGATTATTTATTTTGCTTGGTTCCGTATTTATTCTTTTGAAAACAAATATTGTTTAAACTAAGTTATGTGGAGAAGTTACGAATGCTGCAAAGGGGGAAAAGAAAGGTAAGTGTTGGCAGTATGACGTCACTGTAAGTCAGAAACATTAAGTGTATATAAAGACCCAATGTCAATGTAGAGTGAAAATACTACATTCATTAGTCATACGATCAATTGACTAAGCCTCCTGTTTCTTTTCTATAACATTTTTTTCTTTTTCTTTCTTTCCTTTATTTTCGGTGTATTCTGCTGATGATCATCCCTCGAGAAAGTAAAATAAAAATTATATCAAAATGAGTTACTTTATTAAAAATTAATAATTATGACTTATTTTATTATTAATTATATCAAAATGAGTTACTTTATAAAAAAATTAACACGTATAACTTATTTTATTAAGAATTTGGGAATCATAATCTCACTCAAAATAAGTATGGAACGCCTCGGAAAATCAATATTTCATGAACTCTCTTTTTCAAGTTTCAGTCAAGCTATTGCCCAGAAAATGTGTTTGATGGTATGAACAACGCGGTCCTGTTTATGAAAATCGATTGATATCTTTCTATCAAAACAACACTTTAAATACATTGTTTATAAAAATCCGTGTGGCGTTATTTGTCTCTCTGACTTCATTTTAAAAAATTAAAAAAAAAAAAAAAAAAAAAACCAACAAAACAAGTGAACAAAAATAAAATGCACCACCTATCTGAGATAAAATATTTTACTCAATATCTTAGCAGAATCGCAATTCATTACGCTTTTGCCTGACACAAAACTCTCTCCTCTCTCTATGTATATATATATATATATATATATATATATATATATATATATATATATATATATATATACATATATATATATATATATATATATATATATATTTATATATCTGTGTGTGTGTAAGGTACTCCCGTTTTTCGTTTCTTATAATGCAAACTTTTGAATCCTGTTGACTTTTTTGGTAGACTCATTACAAACGTGCAAATGGTAAGTATTTAATATATGGAGTATATTTGTATTTTGGCAGGGATAACAAACACACACACACACACACACACACACATATATATATATATATATATATATATATATATATATGGTGACAAACTGAGAAGACTGAATCCCTATATTATTCTCATATTTTGTCTAATTTCCTCTTTTATTATACAGATTCATGCAGACAAACAGTGAGCTGGCAATGGCGTTAAAGTCAAAGTAAGTAATAGTGCCACACGGGGAGCAGTTTGTAATATATTTGAATAGGTATTCACTGAACACGTATGTACGTATATTGGGAGGTAGGTATGTAGACTATTTATTTATTTAGTTAGTTAATTATTTATTCCCCAGTGATCAATCGATTTCACATTGTCTTTACAGTTTACAAAAATGATGAAAATAGTACAGGCACAAATGAAATTTCATCATCACCCACGTTCTGTATGCATCGACTCTGTTTAAAAACTCTTAAACTGTATTTCTATAATTTTGTGATAAACTATATAAAACACGGACACTGTATGTAAATATGGACACTGTATGTAAATACGGACGCTATGTAAATACGGACACTGTATGTAAATACGGACACTATATGTAAATACGGACACTATGTAAATGCGGACACTGATGCTTTGGCTTAAGTATTC
Source organism: Margaritifera margaritifera (assembly GCA_029931535.1). Lineage (NCBI taxonomy): Eukaryota > Metazoa > Mollusca > Bivalvia > Unionida > Margaritiferidae > Margaritifera > Margaritifera margaritifera. The sequence continues at coordinate 84,070 of JAQPZY010001415.1, read as the reverse complement.
TTAATATACTTTTTGGGGGCAAGAATAAGGCACAATCTGATTGTATACTTCACAAAAAATCACTTGTGAAGATTTTTTTTAAAAATGTATAAATTTTGTAAAATTGTCTGCAGAATTATCTCGTTAATATTTATCCTTATAAGCTTTTATATATGTTTTACGTGCTATCTTTGAATATCAAAAAAATGTTGCAAAATTAGACAATATATTTAAGATGGCTAGACAACCTATATCGTCTACAAAACAAAATATCTTCACTTAAACCATAATTGCTTCTGGCTAGAGATACATATCAGTTGTGATGAAATAAAATCTTTACATAATGCCGCATACGGACGACAAAAATATGCTATAATATTTATGAAAGTAGCTTTTTATCAACAATGGAAACAAAATATATTGTTCATTACATTAGTTCCAATAATAACGACTTTAAAATCCTAAATAATGAAAACATAATTACAAACAACAAAGTGTTGGCATCCTATTCCTGTTCTTGCTGTTACATGTGTCATCGAATCCTAATTATCAAAGGAGAAGTACACGACTTGGGGATTATATTACATTTTGAATTTGCTATGTTATTTTTTTTTTATTTTTAAAATTTTTTAATCAATAAACGAAATATCGGCAAATATCATTAGCAACAATGCGCTGCCATTTTCTCTGTCAATTCGGTGTTTCGGGAGCGTTTGAGTAGCCTCCCCTTGTGATTCGTGACGTAAGATAGGTTCTAGAAATATCTGTCTGTTGGTATATGAAACATAAGACAAAGCACACCCTTTATTTAACATGTTCAGTTCTGAATATTTACTTATATGTGATCACTGAAAGTGAAGGAGAGGTTTATGATCCTGATTACACATAGAAAAATTTGAGATTGAGAGATTTAATTTTTTTAAAAATCGAGTTGCGGTCAAATATCTCTGGAATACACATTGTTTTTTAACAGGGGATTCTCAGTCCTTTCACAATGGATATATTATCTGCATGCCTCTAAAATCTTTTCCAAATCGGTGATCGTAAATAAAGTCTTTGAGTTATTTCAATCTAGATGTAGACTGTGGAATAGACGATTTATGAAATACTAAGTGTTGCTTCCTGTACCTGACTCTTGTGTTACTTTTGGATACAAATCGGCTTCAATTGTAAAATTCGCAACTTTGAGGTCAATCCTACAGATCATACCTCGAATGAATGCTGATAGCTGCCATTCCGACCACCTCGGGTGTTTATGAATCAAGGATTGACCGAGAAGTTGCAAATACACCGAAATATTTTTGTCTTCGCAACTCTTTGGTCAATCTAAACGTTATCGGAATGGATTGCCGTTTCCTTTTTGCGAAGACATTTCAGGCGAACAAAATGTATGATGTTTCTGTAAATTACTGCGCCGACATACATCCGACGCATATTGTTCTCTCGCAGAAATAGCCGAGGTGGTCCAAATGGCACTGTACAATGATCGCTATTCACGACACGTCAGTAATGACTACGGTGTCGGCTAAATTTGAGACTTGCGTTCAAGTATGAAATAAGTCATTTTTATTTTCTGTGCAAGCAACAATCATAACAACTCATTAATATAGCAATACGTATCTTTAGTGCTGTTTGTGACATATTTATCTAACTCAGCGGGGGGGTGGGGGTGGGTGGGGGTGAATACACTTGCATTTGCCATCTCTGTCAATGATATATAAAGAAAAAGAGAGAGAAAAAAAAACTATGTGAAAAGAAGGGGATTGCATTAAACTGAAATTGTAGGTACTCTATATAAGTTATGAAGGAACTATATCAATATTTTTTCTCCTCTTCAACCCCATCCATCTTTTGATCTTTTACAGAGTAACCCGTACTGTGCAAGGGCGACTGTGGGGCTTGATCTTTTACATAGTAACCCGTACTGTGTAAGGGCGACTATGGGGCTTGATAACAAAAGTAATCATATTCTCATTAAAAATGTGATAAGGATTATTTGTAGTGAGAATATAAAAATAAAAAATAATATCCATTGATAATAACTACCCTAGCCAAAAGCTGACATTGAAAGGGAAAGTCCATGTTGCTTTTTATTTATTACATATAGTATGTAGGAGATATGTTTTATATAATATCCGCAACAAAATGGAAAATATTTTGTATTTCTACAAAATAAATCGCTCAAAGGGACTGTATAATCATTGTCACTGTAGGACGCCATTAAAGACTGCCCGTGACGTCGAAAAGTTGGTTTGCGTTTACAATGGATAAATGTACTACGAAGCCGAAACTTGAGATTACAGTAATTTCATGTCGGACATAACAAATTGTTTACTTATTGGTCAGACATTTCTGATGATTATGCTAAAAAATAAAACAACAATACTTTTAATTTTCGGTCCAGATAAAGCATGGTTGACATGTTTCCTAGTTCATGCGATCACAGCATCGTCCTTTTATTTTCATTTGGATCGGATATCATCACAATTTTAAGTCCTCGCTGGCAAAACCGGGCACAATTTCATTACAACGAAACATAACTCGAAGTTTTGGTTAAATGTTTGATTTTAGGAAAATATTTTATTCCAACAAGAGTCTTAGCTGTAGTGTATAAAGCACTTCGGTGAGCACCGACCGACCTTGTGACGCTAAGAACAAATCAAGTAGTTAATAATGGTCAACAACAAATGTCACTTTGTCTTCAAAACGCTTATGTTCCATAAAATAAAAATCACACCTCGATATACGTATTACTTATTTGAAATACGTAAGTCAGCAACTGTTTAAACTAACCCCTTAACGTCTTCGGATTAAATTCGTATGTTGTACCTGCTGTTAAATGGGGTGTTTCTGGGTTATCATGTGGATTTAAATTTTAGGGGAAAAATGAAACATAAGGTGTAAATCGATTTTTATTATTTACGTAATTATCCATATGACTAACTTTCTTCAATGATACAACTCCTTGTTCTACTCTCTGTCAAGAGCATACCAAACAAACAAACTTTCAAATATGAACTAAATTTAAATGAGATTTCCTAAATTTGAAATATATTGTTTTTACTGTTTTCTTTTTCATTGCTATTGTATTTTAAATCTAAAGAATTGTTTAATATAATATATTTATTTATTTTCTGAAGATCCTAATGTTTTGTTGGTGATGCATCATGTAGTACATTTTTCCTAATTTTCTGCCATAGCAAACAATATCAGACTTGCGCTGTTTCATCATGGCCAGGTATGCAGGTTTTCGTCGCCGCTGGGGTACTTCAAACAGAGACATAACAGGCCAGGTATGCAAGTTTTCGTCACAGCTGGGTGCTTCAAACAGAGACATAATAAAAGATTTTTTAAATCCTGATACCCTTACACTATCAATCCCTGGTTAAAGATATCATTGTCGTCATTGTCGTTGTCATCATCATTCTTTGTCATCAACATCATCATCAGCAGGACTGTTACCCCCCATCACAACTAGCGTCATTATAATCGTAGTCATCATCGTTGTGGTTATGGTAGTCATATTCATCATCATCTCCATTATTATTATTATTATTATTATTATTATTATTATTATTATTATTATTATTATTAAACCAAATTCAAACATAATGATTCAACAAATTCAATAATATATTGGTTGATGCACATTGTTGGTTGTTCTCAATAATAGTTTTTCCAAATATCTTTGTTTGTTTCACTTCAGCTTTGATTTTCTCAACTCATTCCGTGTCCCAACTGAATTTCTCAATTCATTCCGCTTCCCAACTGACTTTCTCAACTCATTCCGTTCCCCAACTGCTTTTCCCAACTCATTTCGTTTCTCAACTGAATTTCCCACACAATCGGTTTCCCAACTGATTTTTCCAACTCATTCCGTTTCCCAACGTATTTTTCCAACTCATTCCGTTTCACAACTGATTATCTCAACTCATTCCGTTTCACAACTTTAGCAATATTCTTCATACGCCTTTCATCTAAAGTTCATTTATCAAAATAAAATCAGAGCTTTCGGTGGGTCCATCAGAGGAGGATAATCAAAAATCAATATTAAAACAATGAAAAAATCAAATTAAATAAATAATTTTACTTTGTTTAGAGATATTGTATTTTATGTTTACAAATCTAATTAAATGGAGATATTTTTATCAAACGCAATTACCTTGTCATCGACATCTGTTTGAGGAAATGTATACTTCGTAGTGGATACATGTGTTTGAGGAAATGTATACTTCGTCGTGGATACATGTGTTTGAGGAAATGTATACTTCGTCGTGGATACATGTGTTTGAGGAAATGTATACTTCGTCGTGGATACATGTGTTTGAGGAAATGTATACTTCGTAGTGGATACATGTGTTTGAGGAAATGTATACTTCGTAGTGGATACATGTGTTTGAGGAAATGTATACTTCGTAGTGGATACATGTGTTTGAGGAAATGTATACTTCGTAGTGGATACATCTTTCTTAACGTGACCTGATTTACTCAGATCGGCGACAGATTTAGTGAGAGCATAGCAAAAAAATTCAGTGTTGTGCAGTATAGAATTGGTTAGTCTAAACAGGTGACACATTCACGTTGGTTACGTTTCAGATAAGTCTTCGTTAATAATGCATACACATCAGACTTAATGGTGTTGTAATCACTTCCAAATAAGGTTTTCAATGGCAGGACGCGATCCTTCAGGTTGAGGTTCCAGTGCAAGAATTTATTCTGGTGAATGCTAGCAGTTTCAGAACTGAGCGATACTCAAAATTTACGGGAAGGTGGAAATAAATGGCAAATCATATTGTATATAAATTCGAGTCCTCAACGAAAGTCTTGATAAAGAATGTCATATATATTGTTAGACTTAGTATTGTACCATTCCGTTTTTTTGCACAAGAAATTGTGCCGAACATTTGAGGAAATTTCAACGTAAATATTAACCACTCCTTAATATGCGCACACCTCTAACACGCTTTCCATTAGATGTAAACAACAAAGATGAAAAATTCTAAACAAAGGCAAATATGATTTAAGCCTTCTTTCAAATTAAATAGCCATGACTGGTACGTATCTAAGCCTTCTTTCAAATTAAATAGCCGTGACTGGTACGTATTTCACAACTCTTTCAAATTAAATAGCCGTGACTGGTACGTATTTCACAACTCTTTCAAATTAAATAGCCGTGACTGGTACGTATTTCACAACTCTTTCACATTAAATAGCCGTGACTGGTACGTATTTCAGAATGCTTTCACATTAAATAACCGTGATTGGTACGTATTTCCCAATTCTTTCAAATTAAATAACCGTGACTGGTACGTATTTCCCAACTCTTTCAAATTAAATAGCCGTGACTGGTACGTATTTCACAACTCTTTCAAATTAAATAGCCGTGATTGGTACGTATTTCAGAATGCTTTTAACATATTTCAGTTTTATACTGAGTCCCTATTTAATGGGTTTCGACACGCAGTTTCCAACTTTTTGGTTTTGCCATGATGAGTAGCAAAATGACAAGAAGATTTCATATCAGCCTTACTATCTGTGTGTGTGTGTGTGTGTGTGTGTGTGTGTGTGTGTGTGTAAAACGGGTCTCTTTGTCTTGGAAATCGCTTATTTTGGCTCTTTCTGACCAGTTCCTAGACGGAGCGTGATGCAGATAAATCATGTGAGAAGAAGTACGAAATTTGCTAGCTGTTTTGATGGAAAGAGTTTTCAAGGGCTAACCGCCATTTACGAAGCTAAAGATTATGTGCCTTGCTAGCCTGGATATCCATTTCACTTCGAGATAATAGCTATCGTTCTAAATCTATTTTTAACAAATATAACAAAAAATATAAAAATGGTATATTGCGCCTAACTTAAGATTTTTTGTCACAGCTCATACCGGTCATAACATTCCACATTAGGCTGCATTTAGTAAATAAATAAAGTAAATAAAGCCGCATATGGAATGTAATGACTCGCAAAAAATGTGAAGTGAGATCGACAGTAAGCAAACTTTAATATTAGGCGCAAGATACAAAATGTCTATAGAGACTATAAAGACGGCTTGGGGGTAAGCCCTTGATAATTCCTGGCATCAAAACTGATAATCAAAAGAGATTTCTAGAAAATGAAAATCACACGCACACGCACACGCACACGCACACACACACACACACACACATATATATATATATATATATATATATATATATATATATATATATATATATATATATCTATATATATATACAAGTACCGCTGAGAGGGGGGGGGGGGTGCGTGTGGAGCAATTGCCCAGAGGCCCGGCGATTTCGATGATTTTTAGGGGCCCGCCGTCAACTTAGTTATACAAAATAAATTAATCTTTTTAAGTGAATATTAAAATTTGTTCCTTGCAAGAGTCTAAGTTATGGTAGATTACTACAGGTTTTATATGCAAACTGTACACAGGTTTTTGTATACAAAAAATTAAACTAGCTTTGGGGCCCATGATTGCTCTGCCCAGGGGCCCGGAGTTTCTGTCGGCGGGCCTGTGTGTGTGTATCTATCTATCTATCTATCTATCTATCTATCTATCTATCTATCTATATATATATATATATATATATATATATATATATATATATATATATATATATATATATATATATATATATAACTGAAAAGCTGGTTTAGAGAACGTGTATAACATTCGCTTCAAAGTTTCAAATCCTGATTTGTTTTCCTTAGCACACTAAGATTTTGCGAGATCAGAGTCTATTTATAGTATTTGAATAAACGCATCAGCTGATATGGCTAATACACTTATGTAGGTTGGGCTAGTAACATTTACTAAATAAACGCATCAGCTGATATGGCTAATACACTTATGTAGGTTGGGCTAGTAACATTTACTAAATAAACGCATCAGCTGATATGGCTAATACACTTATGTAGGTTGGGCTAGTAACATTTACTAAATAAACGCATCAGCTGATATGGCTAATACACTTATGTAGGTTGGGCTAGTAACATTTACTAAATAAACGCATCAGCTGATATGGCTAATACACTTATGTAGGTTGGGCTAGTAACATTTACTAAATAAACGCATCAGCTGATATGGCTAATACACTTATGTAGGTTGGGCTAGTAACATTTACTAAATAAACGCATCAGCTGATATGGCTAATACACTTATGTAGGTTGGGCTAGTAACATTTACTAAATAAACGCATCAGCTGATATGGCTAATACACTTATGTAGGTTGGGCTAGTAACATTTACTAAAGCTAAGTCTTTGTGAATCATTCAGAATCAGTGTTTGTAAGGTGGAATAATCAACATGCGTCACTTCCTCGCCGTTGGATGTTAATAAACGATCGGCAATTTGCAAAAAAACAACAACAGCTTTCTGTCGGTCTATCATGAAACTACCTGTCTGTCTTACTATAAACTCTAGAAGTCGGCAGCAAAAGCAACATTATCCCGACGATTTTCTCAGTTATCACCACCCACCAGTCCTCTCCCATCAGGCATAAATGCAAAAAGTCCCTATCCCCAAGCTCCACTCACTAGGAATGAATCGAAATTCTGAAACCGATGTGCACATCTATATACCACCGCTATTCCCCAATTGTATCCCAAAGTTTGAAGTCAATATCTTCAAAGGTGTTGGAGGAGTTGCGCTAGATTACACAACTCGTGCAATCACTACACAATTTGTATACAATTATATATATATGCAAATATGTCCCTACCACACAATCTCCACCCTTAAAGGATGAATCGAAATTCTGAAACCGATGTGCACATCTATATACCACCGCTATTCCACAATTGTATCCCAAAGTTTGAAGTCAATATCTTCAAAGGTGTTGGAGGAGTTGCGCTAGATTACACAATTTGTTCAATCACTACACAATTTGTATACAATTTTATATATGCAAATATGTCCCTACCACACAATCTCCTTAAAGGATGAATCGAAATTCTGAAACCGATGTGCACACCAACAGATACACCCCAATGATATACTAAAGTTTTAGTAGTCTCTATCTTAAACGGTAAAGGAGGATCTGGGGACCTTAAGTATGCACGAACGAACGTGCAGGATCTTACAATCTCCATCATGTCTTTGTAAAGCGTGGGATCAAAACAAACGAGAATAAAAAGTTTAAAGAAATAGACTGACATTACAAAAGAAACAGTAATATAGATATGTCGATTGTGGAGTAGTATAATATATTCACACCAACCCACTCGCAAAGGGATACAACAACAGTGCAACAAAAATTCCAAAATATTACAGCACACTAACGCAACACACTATAATACTAGTATAGAGAAATGACAACATTAACATAAAAAAAAATTATAAAATAAAAAAAATGTAATTTCACTACTGCCATCAAACTTAAACAAAAATCGATATTTACTAACGGAGTTGCTGAACTTTAAGCGCAAGCTCAGCGAAACGTCAAAACAGCAAAGAAAACATAAAAATAATTTGATTTCTTTTACACATCATAAATAATTCCACAAAGATGCATGACATTGAATTCAGAAGTTTTCAGAGAGGTGATGGAACTTTTTCACGAGTTTAACATGAAAGCAGCAATGTCAGTATCAAGAGATAATACATATTTTTGACAAGTTTGGATGTGATAAAAGAGTAGCCAAAGTTTGTTGTGTTACAAAATATAAGTCAAGAGAATAAAAGTATTAATTTGTTAATTTCAAGCATTAAAGGGTATATTTCAGTGTTCATTAAGAATCCAGATTTACAGATCACATCCAAGGATGATAATATCAAGACAATAAACAACAGGTTTGAAAGAAACGGCTACAATTGCAGTACAACTTGAAGATATCGAAGACTTTACAAGATACATTTTTAGTGCTTAAACAAACCTGAAATAGATTTTATGGAAAACACAGTCCGATTTAAAAAGTACACGGTGACTCAATACAAGAAGTACATGTAGCAGAGAAAACCATGGGAAATCTAAAATTATTCATACGTTTGAAAGGATTGAAAATCATTGCAAATTGCTGAAAATAAAAGTGCATGTTTTATCCCGTTGTCTTGCTGGTATAATCTAAAGATAATGTATTAAACACAAAGTATTCTCTTGATTGTTTTATTTCATTTCAAATGACCGAAAAAGAACAGTATATAAGATGTATTTACTACGATCCTGAAAGTCCAACTGACTACCAAATTTCGATCAACTATGGGAGCAAATTACACGGAACAAAATGAAAACAGAGCACACTAAATTTAAAGAATGGTTAACTGAACAATCTACTTACTCGTTACTTTTACATTACATTACATACTACTTACACATTACACAAGCAAGCAAGAACATTTTCCATATAAAAGAATCGCTGTTAGTCATTTTGATAACCAGTGACAAGTATTTATCAAATACAACGACGAATACCACAAATACATGTTGACAGAGAAATATGTTTTCTAAAAAAATATGCTTGGGTTGAAAGGAGAAAACGAGAAAGATAGATGATATACAAGATGCTTTTCTATAAATCTTTAAAGACCTGAAAGGGTACATTTTGATGAAGAAAAAAAGTTTTACAACAAAAATAGTTAAAGATTTGTCGGAAAAGAAAAACACTAAATGCTTTTCAACCTACTCAGACAAGAAAAGGAATCTAGAGTTTTTAAAAGAACTCTGAATTCAAGAAATTGAAAGTATTTAACTCAAAATTGAACCAGAAAATGTGTTGATGTTTTATCAGACTTAATTGAGGGATACAATAACACTCAACATAGATTAAGAGACATGACTCTGGTTGAAGCAAGAAAGGAGGTAAACAGATCAAAAGTATGATTGAACCAACTCGGTTATCTGATACCAGAGATACCCGAAAAACCCAAATTTAAAAAGATTTAAAATCACAAAACAACGTTTGAAAAGGCTACAGCAATTTCTTTGGTTATTTAAACAATTAAGATTATGCCTGAAAATTGGGAAAGGAATTGGAATATATCCAATACAAATAAAGTAATAATTATATTTCTGCTAAAACTGAAAAGTTCAAGCAGGAATTGAAACATTGCTATTGAAAAGGAAGATACAAAGAGATAACGGGTCAGCATTTAACTGAGCTGAAGTTAGACAATATAGACGGGAAACAAATCAAAAAGATATATTACATATTTGCCAATGTTAGAGCGGCTAAAATGTCCAAATAATTGTTAGATGTTATAATATTATTGATTAGAAAATATATAGCAGCCAAAAACTTATAAAGTTTACTGAATGAACTGAAATATTATTACCAGACATCAAATGGTAGCAGATCCTTCGCTGGAGTATTATCATTGAAGTTGGTGTTGCCTCTATCTGCTTTGAGTACAAGTTTGATTACATTTAAAAACATTTATCTTTCAAAAAGGCAAGAAAGGCATATGAAAATACGAAAAATAATTCTTTGTAAATAAATATAAATTGTTGGATTTTTTATTGGGGCCTTTAACTACAATTGATGGAATAGTTCTCATTACATGAGTAGCTCATTACCATTTAATACAGTGTAACATGTCAAATATATAAGAAACTATTGTTCAAAATCTCTCCAATGATAAAGTTAGCCATCTTGATTGATTCACCTTTTGTCTTGTGATTTTCAATCTCTTCATCAAAGGTATTTTATCATCATGTTTGGTTTGTTTTCGCTGGCTATCATACATCTTGTGTTTTACGAGTGAAAACATTTTCTTTGTTGCCCGGGATCAGACAAATCAAATCATGAACATGGAATGAACTAATCAATATGAAAGTCTTCTTCACTGACACTTCCATGTTTGTAAAAGTTAGCCATCTATGGTATAAATCAATAGTCAGAACACATAACATTTGTGGTCTTGTACCTGATTTAATGGTTTGTCGTAATGCATGCAAAACTCTGCTCCTTGTATTGTTAATTAACCTTAAATTTCATCACTGTAGCAATTTTATCTCTTGTATTCGTTAATGTGCTCGGATTTTTGCGTACATAATGCGATGTTTTCATCCCTCCATTTTTTCATATCAAAATTTACATTTATTTGGTGCTTGGTTAAACTATGTCATGTATTTCATTTCTACACATTTTGAACATGTCTTGAGACGCATCTGTTTTACGCAATTAGATTTCAAATTAGTTTTCACTATTCAAAGTAACAGTGAGTAACAAGTTAGTAAGCTTGCAATAAATATTTGTTCCACTTTAGATTTATCCTGAGTTAACCTTCGAATTGTCGTTGCGAATAAATGGAAGGTGAACAAAAAAAAATAAAAATAAGTTGGACAAATCGTGTCAAAGGTAATGTGTGCCATAGGTGCGTAGCACAGATACGCTGTGTCTGGCACAATCCCCAGAAAAGGCTACTTTACAAAAGTAAAAAAATCCACGTAGAGGTAAACTCGATGGACAACTTATGAAATATTCATTCGAATTCAAAGGATAATACGCTAAAAGGTGAAAAAAGAGCAATAAAAAAGGAAAACAAAAAACGTCTAAAGATCAAAGATATTATACCAGTTCACGAAGTTCAAATACAATTGTACCTTCGGTACACGTTGTCAGCATGATCTAGTATTTGATTAGTGGTGATATAGTTGTGTTATATTGTTTGTTCATTTAGTCAAATTGTAAAGTTGTTAATGGATGATTTAAGCAATAATCATTACTGACTTGAACAACAAGATTACTGCCAATATTAATCCTGTCAGAATTGAAGAAAACAAATGATTCAAGAGTGATAGCCAAAAAAATAGACGAAGTAAAACACAACATAAATATTAATGAAAGCACGATAAAAGCCATAAGAACAACTTACAATTTGTCTATACAGATTTGAATCTGAAGATAAAAGTAATAAAGATGTTACATGTACTGAAATTATAACAACTTGCATGCCGAGTTTAAACAATCTAAGACCGATGTAAAATAATATGTTGGTCGAAAAGTTGTAAATTATATCGGTGTGGAACCAGGCAGTATTGACGAAATAGACAGAAAAGAATTCTCTGATTTGCAACAAGTTTAGAACAGAAACAGATACATTCAAAACTGAAATAACTATGCAAAGACTCCCGCATTAAGTGGAAGAATTGATACAGTTAAAACCGAAATTTAAGAAAACATGGAGGCATTCGAACTGAATTGAACACGGAAATGGGCAGAGATGCTCTAGAATTGGTGTTATAATGGAAAAATTAGAAAAGAAATCGATAATAGTAAGAAGGAGTTTGAAGAGAAAAAAAAAACTAATGCCTGGGTGTGTGTTGTTGTATGTTTTTCTGATTGTGGAAAGTACGGAGTACCTGGATGGTAATGACTTTATTTAAGAGATATAGTTTAAATTGCTACAACAACAAAAGTACGGAGTACCTGGATGGTAATGACTTCATTTAAGAGATATAGTTTAAATGGCTACAACAACAAAAGTACGGAGTACCTGGATGGTAATGACTTCATTTAAGAGATATAGTTTAAATTGCTACAACAACAAAAGTATTGAGTACCTGGATGGTAATGACTTCATTTAAGAGATATAGTTTAAATTGCTACAACAACAAAAGTACGGAATACCTGGATGGTAATGACTTCATTTAAGAGATATAGTTTAAATGGCTACAACAACAAAAGTACGGAGTACCTGGATGGTAATGACTTCATTTAAGAGATATAGTTTAAATGGCTACAACAACAAAAGTACGGAATACCTGGATGGTAATGACTTCATTTAAGAGATATAGTTTAAATGGCTACAACAACAAAAGTACGGAGTACCTGGATGGTAATGACTTCATTTAAGAGATATAGTTTAAATGGCTGCAACAACAAAAGTACGGAGTACCTGGATGGAAATGACTTCATTTAAGAGATATAGTTTAAATTGCTACAACAACAAAAGTACGGAGTACCTGGATGGTAATAACTTCATTTAAGAGATATAGTTTAAATTGCTACAACAACAAAAGTACGGAATACCTGGATGGTAATGACTTCATTTAAGAGATATAGTTTAAATTGCTACAACAACAAACGTACGGAATACCTGGATGGTAATGACTTCATTTAAGAGATATAGTTTAAATTGCTGCAACAACAAAAGTACGGAATACCTGGATGGTAATGACTTCATTTAAGAGATATAGTTTAAATTGCTACAACAACAAAAGTACGGAGTACCTGGATGGTAATAACTTCATTTAAGAGATATAGTTTAAATTGCTACAACAACAAAAGTACGGAATACCTGGATGGTAATGACTTCATTTAAGAGATATAGTTTAAATTGCTACAACAACAAAAGTACGGAATACCTGGATGGTAATGACTTCATTTAAGAGATATAGTTTAAATTGCTACAACAACAAAAGTACGGAATACCTGGATGGTAATGACTTCATTTAAGAGATATAGTTTAAATTGCTACAACAACACCCATATTAGGAGCTGCTGTTTAATAAAATATAGGAATGGGTTGTTAGACGGTTTCAGGTATTAAACTACACCTCACACATTACTAAACAGTTATGTATTTACCTACGCTACGTCAAATGTTGCTGAATGCAGGTTATTCATATATATCACATTAAAGCATTGTGGCATTCGAAATAAGAAATCAGGCTTATACACAATGTTTATCACAATATATATAGATCGTATACAATTTTGGAGCTTTATATTGAATTTTACATTAGATTATAGGTAAGCAACCAACGTGTTGCTTACTCTTTAGACGTTAAGAAATAATTGGTTCTTTGAAGGAAAGATCTCACTTGAGGTGACGAACTTTAAAGTGTAAACAAATCACATGCATACCATCTATAAGAGAACAATGTTTTAATAATTGAACTGAATCACAAATAGGAAACACCTGTTTAATAATTGAACTGAATCACAAATAGGAAACACCTGTTTAATAATTGAACTGAATCACAAATAGGAAACACCTGTTTAATAATTGAACTGAATCACAAACAGGAAACACATGTTTAATAATTAAACTGAATCACAAATAGGAAACACCTGTTTAATAATTGAACTGAATCAAAACAGGAAACACCTGTTTAATAATTGAACTGAATCACAAATAGGAAACACCTGTTTAATAATTGAACTGAATCACAAATAGGAAACACCTGTTTAATAGGATGTAAATTAAAACTGGCAGCATTATTATTTGTGTTTTATATTTATAATTAGAATATAATTTTTCTAAATAAATAACAAAATGGCAGCATCAGCAATGATTATCGGAGGAGCATTAGCTAACGGTCTAACATTTTGAGAAGTAATAATCTGTTCAAAGTATCAGGATAAAGCTGAAAAGAAAGAACATAAAATGAAAAATGCATGTAAGGATTAAACAGAACAAACTGCACATTTCGATGAAAACGGAGTTAAGACGCTCGATTATAGGAATGGTAAGATTTAGAGAACAAGGTTTGGGGACTTAGAACATATACAACCTTGATGATGCTTTTCTTTATATATCTACCCACAATGCCGCTGGCATACATCATTTTTACGATCATCACACAACTACTCACCCAATTAATAAGTCAAAACTTGAAAAGCTACGATAGCTGAAACTAAATTATGTTTATGAACCGTCTGATGAACATGTAAAATACGACTATATATTCATTATATTTGTGATGGTGGTATTGTGTTTATTGCTCGCATGTTTCTTGAAAAAGAAAAACCGTATGCCATTTTCTTAGGTAATCGTGCAGTTGCACCTCATGTGCACCTCGCCTTCGGCAATAAAGGCGCGTTTGCTTGTTGAGCACTATAAATAAGGAAGTTGCCAAAGTAGGGTAAATACATAATTCCACATAAGCATGAAAAGACACCACAAAGAGCTAAGTACCTCAGTCTTTATATCATATATACCACAAGCAAGACTACGAAAGCAAACTTTAAAATTTCAAAGCAAAGTCCAAATATTTCGATTGTGACAGGTTGTTTCTTTGTGTTTGATATGAAGGTAAATGGAGATGCTAACATTAGTGTGGTAAGCAAGTTAGGTAGAATCGTTGTTAAAGACTTTACTATACAATGTGGAAGTGACGATCTATTTAAGATTATTGATTATAGTATTTTGTGATATACAAAGATTTGTGGTTACCTGATTCTTTTTAGGATAAATAGGTTTGAACAAGACATTATGAATGATAAATTGCTAAGTTGAGGTCAGTAGCAGGTAATGCACGATATACTGGTATTGAAGCTGTATAATGTGATATGTTTAGTAAACATGTTTAGAAAGCACTTGACTTTCATATAATAACAGATCATTCCCCGCTGTATATTTGTGTTCTTCCACGGAATTTCAGATTTAACATAACACTACTAAAAGTGTCTAGAGTGATAGAGATAGGAGATATGGATTATAAACTGGAAACTGTTTTTTTTAGAGGACGATAGGAATACTTAAAAATCAATTGCGTGATCAGGTACAAAAACGAAATTGCCTTTTTTAATGTCTACATAACTAGAGAGAGAATTATTAACATATCAGCCAATACAACTTTAAGAAACCTAACTCTAATCCAGAACGCTTTTTCAACTAAACGTTAGAAAAAGTAGTCTTTGAACGTATAAAGGTTCCCAATAGAAGCGACACTTTACGGAAGCCACCAAGTATTTCTTTCGTGAACAACAAAAGCACACAAAACTCACTGACACGAGTACTGTCACTTTTTACACTGATAACCAGATAACCATTGTATCTTGCTTGATTCAAGTAGTACTCTCGATAATAGTTTGTACTGGTCATAAATTAGTTAATGTTCAACAAGGTATCCAACAAACCAACAAAAAATAAAATGCATATGCTCACAAAATGTGTATTAATTACGTGTCTGATACGCAGGTAAACAATTAAAGCTATCAATTCAATCAATTATGTTTTATGCATGAATCATACCGAAGGTAGAGTGTGTTCTTTGCACAAAAAAATAGCATAGCTTTTACCTACGGATAATGTACCTAAAGAAGCGTGATAACATATTAATTTGTGGAGTGACTAATTGTAGAAATACTATGTTTCCACTCAATATTATAGAGTGTGAATACAATAACTTTTTGATTACATCGTTATCATCTGCACAACCTTTCTCTTCAACAAGATTTGCAGTAGACAGTGGTTATTTTAAAAAAAATGCGATTATCATGTATCCTGAAGATAAATTATATACTTAGTATAAGTGGTAAAGTAACTGGATGATATCTATCCAGGAAAAAATATATTTACATTCATGATTGTGGCAAAGGTGATGGTGCAAAATAGAAAGCTACTAACCTAATCAAACTAACTTTTAAAGCTAAAAAATTTCAAATGTCATATTGGTGATTGTGCAAAATTAGAACTCTCTTATAAAGGATTTCGGAGAAAATTCTCGTTTTCTAGAAGTGTTAGAGCATGGACAAAAGGCAATGGAAACTATCTTCATTGAAAATAATCTCATTGCAGATGATGTACAAAAAGAGATAGTAGAGGGGTTAAAACAAATCAAAAGAAACAAATTTTTAATGCATCTAGAACTTCCTTTTAAATACAATATGCGTACACATGAATAGGGTAATGTCAAGCAAATAACGCTTGTCGTCATAAGCAGATAATGCTATTATATTCATGTGGATGTTATACATCTCATGATTGCATGGTGTGAGTATATGCAACATGTCTGACCCATCCACCTGCTGATGGGTGAACCTCTAACAGAGTGTACAACTTGCCGGTGTCCACCGATAGTGAAACAGATTTTTGTCGAGGGTATCGACTTCCACCCTGTGAGGCAGAAGTTTTTTTATGTGAACTCAGTTAAGAAGCTCTTTGACGATGATCATAGAAAGTCTTGTACTTTTTAAAAGAACTCTGCTTATATAAAAAATTTGGACCCCAAGTTTGAAAACTTTTCATGTTGTACCTGTGTATTATATTTTATATACTTTATATAGAATGTTAACACCTTTCCCATTTATGTTTTATCTTGTAGTATTACACATTAAAGCTTATTTGAAAGGGTTTATGTTCCTAAATTATTTTACTTTTTAAGCTGCACTATATAGCCAGGCTTATGCTTACATGTTATTAAACCCTATACATACATACATACATACATACATACATACATACATACATACATACATACATACATACATACATACATACATACATACATACATACATACATACATACATACATACATACATACAATACATACATACATACATACATACATACATACATACATACATACATACATACATACATACATACATACATACATACATACATACATACATACATACATACATACATACATACATACATACATACATACATAAATGCATGCCATTTCCAAGTAATATTCCTTATGATTAAATAAACAATCTTTGTATATTTCGAATTTTAAATTATCTTTATTATAAATGTTTCATTGCTTTACAAACTTTCCATTCCTGAATTAAAAAAGTTTTTCCATTTATCCACAAAACTCTCTAAGTGAAACACCATTTAACTCATCCTTGAAAAGTCCAGGAATATTCTAATTCAATCGTGGTAAGCAAGATATATTACACTTTCGATAGTCACAAACGTCTCGACGAATAAGTGACTCTTGTATATAGACACGTTATGAATTAACATGGTATGTATCTCGGGTAATTAAAATTGCATTCTGTATACGATGGACCTCTGTAATTGCCTATTTACTGATCATGATAGCGAACTTTTTCCTCGTTTATTTCTTTCCCTAAAATACGGTATATATTTTATTTCTCTATATACTAGTTGTGCTATCTTATCAACACATAGTAAAATACTTGAATAAAATCTGTCCTCTGTAAACTATAGGTTTATCTATTTTGTGAAATGTGATCTAGCATACAACAAGAACCACGGTGGAATGTGTTTTGCTGTTGTTATTGTCCAGAATAATATATTCATTTGTTTGTCAAGTTCTCTTTTCTCGTGTAAAAATTATACTTCTAAGAGCACAATAAATAACATACGGAACATTTAACTGGTCCTGATAGTGCTTTGCTTTTACAACTGGGCCTTCTTTCGGTATGATATCTATGGAATTATGTATATTATTATATAGTATTTTCTTTTACGACAACATTTCTGGTGTACTGAAAACAATTCATGCATTTTTTACAAAAGAATTTTCTATGTTTATATCTGTTTATATGTAATGATACTAATCTTGGGAAAAAGTATTTATTCCAACATAATGGTACCTTCCATGTGTATAATCATTGGGACCACCATATTGAATGTATACATCTCTCTCTCTCTCTCTCTCTCTCTCTCTCTCTCTCTCTCTCTCTCTCTCTCTCTCTCTCAGTTTTATTATGTTCGATATAATATGGTAGGAGTGCATTTTATTACACATATGGACCCATGTAAAGTATCATTTAGGAGTGCATTTTATTACACATATGGACTCATGTAAAGTATCATTTAGGACTGCATTTTATTACACATATGGACTCATGTAAAGTATCATTTAGGAGTGCATTTTATTACACATATGGACTCATGTAAAGTATCATTTAGGAGTGCATTTTATTACACATATGGACTCATGTAAAGTATCATTTAGGAGTGCATTTTATTACACATATGGACTCATGTAAAGTATCATTTAGGAGTGCATTTTATTACACATATGGACTCATGTAAAGTATCATTTAGGAGTGCATTTTATTACACATATGGACTCATGTAAAGTATCATTTAGGAGTGCATTTTATTACACATATGGACTCATGTAAAGTATCATTTAGGAGTGCATTTTATTACACATATGGACTCATGTAAAGTATCATTTAGGAGTGCATTTTATTACACATATGGTACCGTTTAGGAGTGCATTTCATTACACATATGGAGTCATGTAAAGTATCATTTAGGAGTGCATTTTATTACACATATGGTACCATTTAGGAGTGCATTTTATTACACATATGGACTCATGTAAAGTACCATTTAGGACTGCATTTCATTACACATATGGACTCATGTAAAGTACTATTTAGGAGTGCATTTCATTACATACGTGGACTCAAGTAAAGTACCATTTAGGAGTGCATTTCATTACACATATGGACTCATGTAAAGTACCATTTAGGAGTGCATTTCTTTCACATATGGACTCATGTAAATTACCATTTAGGAGTGCATTTCATTACACACATGGACTCATGTAAGTACCATTTAGGAGTGCATTTCATTACACATATGGACTCATGTAAAGTACCATGTAGAAGTACATTTCGTTACAGTTGTATTACTCACGTTTAGGAAACCTATCGTCATATCACCACAATCATTTGTGACCAAAAACTGAGAAACAGGGCAATAAAGACCATACGAGTAGCTCACTAGAAACAGGACATTAAAGACCATACGAGTAGCTCACTAGAAACAGGGCAATAAAGACCATACAAGTAGCTCACTAACAGAGCAATAAAGACTATACGAGTGTCGCACTAGGTGCAGAGTTCTTGTTTCAGCATTAAAAAAGAAACATATTTTACAAAGTGAACAGAAATACCGATTTTCTAAGGTGGTATGCCTCAAATGTTGACCCAAAATAGTGGAATACCATGCTTTTGCACTTTATTATTTTTTTACCCTGATCACCTTGAGATTCGTTTCCAATGGTAACGCTGTAATATGAATCTTAGACATCTGAGGAACAAGTGGTGAAACTTTTAAATTCCTTTCTATAACGTTACTGACGTTGCTAAGGTGATTACTGGCGTTGCTAAGGTGAAAACATGTAGTGGGCATACTAATAATTGCAATTTTATAAAGAGCAATACGTTGAAAGGTGGAGGGGGATAATGTCTCACGAGGTTTAAAGTTTTTAATAATAATTTTTCTACTAGGAAAGTTTTAATTCGTGGATAAAAGGAATATCAATTGATTTTACGTTTGAAATTAAAATACGAAGAAATAAATCTAAACACTATGTAATGCTCATTAATAAATAAATCTAAACACTATGTAATACTCATTAATAAATAAATCTAAACACTATGTAATGCTCATTAATAAATAAATCTAAACACTATGTAATGCTCATTAAGTTATCCTCAAATAGTTTTCGGCGGAATCCACCCGCTATCACAGCAAAGCTCCAAATCCATCAACATGTATATATTTTCTTTAAATTCGTCAGAGAATGAGAAATCAAAGCTATCAAATGTTTACCCTCTTTAGAGTCACACCAACCCCCTCCCTGCAACGCAAGAAAATCCCTACAGTCCCCCATTTTTAACCCCATAAAAACCTATACTGAACAAATTCCGATACGTTCGATATGTAAGGCGATGAAAATTGCGTCCCAAATATTATTTCAATGAAGAGGAAAATGGACCACGAACGGACCGATTTCCCACAACAACAAAAACTTGCTATGAAAATTTCAGTAACGCATAAAAACAGAGTTAGGAGAAAATGTACAGCCGCACATGCACATTGTTGAAAATTTAATTTGGAACCAGGCGGGCACAAATGTGTTTATACAAGTGAATTGTCCCCTTGGTAATACAGCATGAAATCATTCATTCTTGACACCACTGTAAACAACGAGGAAGAAAGAAGGAGTTAAAGTATGGATGTCTCTTCACTCAAGATTTACCCTATGGCCAATCATATAAAACTGTTTAGTGTTACCTCAGCTCCCATTGGAGACCTTAGATCAAAACGAAAAGCTGGAGTTCATGAATTTATTCAGCACTTGTGCATAGTGAAACTGTAACCAGAAATTTAAGGTGCACTGTTGTTTCACATACCCTGTAATCTGAAGAAATACCAATTGATACCCTTGGCACTGATTTGATGTCATATAGGATCCTTTTGAATGAAAACCGGCCAACCAATTAAAATTGCATTCTTGACGATGAATGTACCCGAAGAAGAGTTTGTGCTTAATTTATGAAGAAAATATATTCACCTCTGGCATGAACCGAACTGCAGACCTTTCGATCTGTAAAATATCACGTGATACACCTAGACCAAGCGACCTTTCTTATTAACACTGTGTCAAAACAAATTATGAAGCTTTATCTGTACACTGAATGTTGGTGTTCTCTGCGCTTCGCCCAATGTAACAGTGATTATTCGCTTAAATCAATTAGATTTCGTAATTTTTCATCAGTGCCATAGTTGTAGACTTTTATCATCTCCATTTATTTTATAACGATTTCAAATAGCACGATAGACCACCTGCGCTAGTGAATATATAATTTTGTGAAGTATCGCTTAGTTTTATTGAATATTGATTTTGTACAATAATTCACTCAAGTCTTACTGGGATAGTTAAAATCAATTCTTTATTTTTAGTGTTGTCCGAAGTCTTCCTATAAGAGTGGATGGATGTGTTGGGCTAGTGTGCAAGAACATTTTTATTTTATATTTTACTGTTGTCGTATACCATATACGAGTGGACTGGTGTGAAAATATTGTACCGTTGTCGTATACCATATACGAGTGGACTGGTGTGAAAATATTGTACCGTTGTCGTATACCATATACGAGTGGACTGGTGTGAAAATATTGTGCCGTTGTCGTATACCATATACGAGTGGACTGGTGTGAAAATATTGTTCTGTTGTCGTATACCATATACGAGTGGACTGGTGTGAAAATATTGTCCTGTTGTCGTATACCATATACGAGTGGACTGGTGTGAAAATATTTTACTGCTGTCGTACACCATATGCGAGTGGACTGGTGTGAAAATATAGTACTCGGATTAATATGGCATATGTAAACTGCAAGAAACAAACAGTAATACAGGTAATGTAAACTGGTAGGCAGGTGAACAGACAAACAGTAATACAGGTAATGTAAACAGGTAGGCAGGTGAACAGACAAACATAATAGGATGCATGTCCTACGTTTGCACAGACACATCAAGTCATTTTAGCGCTAAAAAAAATTAATAGAACACGAACATACGTGGTGGAATTTTTTTTTTTACAAACCAATTAACTTTTTAATTATTTAATACATTACCATGTTATGTTTTTGTACAAGCATTCTGTACAGATCGTGAAAGTTAATATTTGAGCATTCTCACCTTCATATAACCTCTCCTTCATAGTCAGGTAATATACGCTTCGCGGGTACCAGTTAAAAAAAATACTTTTTAATTAATTAATAAATTAACATGTTCAACTTTTTTGGTGCAAGACTACAGACCGTGATAGTTAATATGAGTCACTCTTACCATCATATGACCTCTTCTTAGACAGACAGACGGACAGACAGATAGATAGATAGATAGATAGATAGATAGATAGATAGAAAGACAATGACAACGTTACAAATATTCATGATATGAATACCTTTTGGTAATTGATCCGTCAGTCTATCAAGTCATATATACACAAAAAATTATGCCTACTGCATGCACAATTATCCACCCATCCATCCACCGGGGAGCCGCGGTAGGTCAGTTTGCAGAAAGTCGGCTCGTAAATTAAAGTGTCGCGAGTTCAATATCCACACAGGTCAGCCCAGGTCGACTGCCTCGGTGTGTCCTTGGAAAAGGCACTTAGCTCCCGAGTCCTCTGAATAATATAGCTAATAATGTGTTACAATTGCCATTAAAACCAACTGACAACCCGTCCATCTGACCATCAATCCATTTTCTCCATCCATACATCCATCCATCCATGCATATATGCATACATAGTCAGTCAATCGGTGCATCAGCCATCCAATAATTAGCCCACGTCTTCTCCTTCATTCATTCATTCATCCATTCATCTACTCTTTCGTAAGCATTTTTCATCCAATTCTTGCGGTTGTATCTGCTTTGGTTATCTCCTTATATCTGAAATATCTTCTTGAAATAATGTAATTTCGCAATGTATAAATCTTCTTGTTTTTCATTTACCCCGTTTATTACTTGTGTGCAAAACAGCAGCAGCAACAACACAATAGCATTGAGAATTTGCTATGGTCCATCAAATCACATCAAGAACCAAAGATGTAAAAACTTCCGTGAATGCGTTCAATCCTTAAGTGTGTTAGAGGAATTTTGTTATACAGATTGCGGAAGCGCTGTTGACTTCTTTTTGACAGATAGAGAAGAAATCAATTCAAATTTCATAACACAGAGTATGTAAGGAATGAACATTACATGACAAATATATGGCATCAATGATTGTTTTGAGGTCAGAAATTTTGGCGCACTTTCAAATTCCGGTACTTATGCAAAATATTTCTGTATAAAGTATGCGAACCCTGTAATGTCAAATGTATCAATTGCTATTAATATACCTGTAACGTCAAATGTATTAATTACCATTATTTTTATTTTTTTTGTTCACACCTACCTATTCTAATGGAATATTGCCCTTTATATGAATGACATTATTGCTTAATATTAGGCGTATCATATCAATCTACCCTCGCTTGGAGAGCGACATATCTATCGCAACGGACGAACAGACGGACAAACAAAACAGACAAATTGGAAAGTGCACATAAATTAGGACAAAGATATATATATATATATATATATATATATATATATATATATATATATATATATATATATATATATATATATATATATATATATATATATATATATATATATATATATATATATATATATATGGTTTTTTTTAAAACAATAATTTTTACGAACTCGTGCTATTAGCCAGGTAATTTGGCAAATGCAGCCATGGACGGTGGAGCCTATCGATGCAGTGATACTTTTATGACTTGTTCTGTGTCTTTCCTGGGACTAACCGCGTATCATGTCTTAGTCCCGCGTCTCACTTGTCAAAGACGCTTACAGAGAAATGATCTTAGCGATGATTATTAAACATTAAAATATAATCGTGAAAAGTAATTCCTGTGCTTATAATGATTGATGTAATGAAATATCCCAGATTTTGAAGAATGTGATGAAACTGACCTTACACACAACATTATTTTTAAGACGGGGTTACTCCTAAATTCTCCTTCGGTAGCCCCACAATACCGTTAACCATTGACCCAGTTATTGGGCTTGATTCACAAATTCCCAAATCTCACACGATTTATATTCCTAATTTTTCAGTAAACTCCGTAATCAATTACATGTGTATTGCATGAACTGTGTTCTTGTATAATACATTATTTAGCTATTGCATAAAACAACGATGATAATCGAAGTTTATCTTTAGACAAAGCACCTGTGAAAATGCTGACTAAAATTCCGGGTCATTATCACGTGGTGTGTGTACAGCCTTAGTGATTTTACCGTGACTCAGGCAGGTTCAAACACGCGGCGGCTAACTTAGTTACATGCAGTTTTCCTTTATTCAGACGGTAATGTACTATTTTTAGACTGTTCATACTGTGGAAAGTTTCAAGCTATAATTAGGGACTTCATTGGTTGGTCAATTCCAATGACGCGAAGCTTTCGAGCGACTTTGATTGGTTGTCCCTCGCGACAATGACGTCAACCGTATCATAAGTAGGCTCTTTTACTACGCTACGCCATAATAGTAGCAAACCGGGGAGAGTACGTGTAGTCGCAGTCTGGCTGTGCGATCGGAGTGTAAATACTGATTCAAAAATACACAGTACTCTAAGAAAGGAATTTTATTTATATTATCTACAACTATGGCAGCAATTGAGGCACAAAGGCTAATTACCGTCTCTTTGGGAAAAATAGTAGCTTCAAGACAACAGCGTGGTGGTATCAACTTGCATAAGAACCTGTTAGTGGCTTGTGTGTTGAATAAAGCCCGGACTGCTTACATGATGGAAAGTTTTCACCATATGATGGCTAGCCGAAAATCACAACCCGAGACGGCTAAATTCTCACCCTCAGAATTACAAAAAGAAACTGTAAGTAAAACTGAAACTGAACAACACGTAGACAACAACGTGTCAGTGGAAGTCGAGTGTACTCAAAACGAGGTCAGTGACTCGCGCGTCTTGCCTGGGTCAGAGGTCACCATTGACGTAAATGACTTGGAAAACAAGGAAAACAACGCGCCTACTCATGTTTCATCCTACGCAGAAAAGTCAACACACAGTTTTTCAAATGCTGTAGTGACGGATAATGGGGTTTTACAGGAAAACCACACTTACACTGTCAGTGAAAATGTAAAGAACAAGTTGTGTATTAAATGTTGCGGCAAGAGAAGAAGGTCACGTGACTTTGATTGTGATTTGGTTACTCCCAAAAAACCTCGAATGGATAACGATGCTATTTCGGTACACAGCGATTACGAAGATTCCAACGACGGCATAGAAAGCATGCAGACGGAAACATCTCAAATATCCAGTCTGGTTACCATATTTAATTCAGGGTTCAGGGGTTTATGTCAAGATGGACCCATGGAACAAAACTCCGAAAGTGATTCGCAACCAAGTTTACATTCCAATCTTCATGAGAGATCACAACGGCTGGGAAACGGTCATCTAAAATCAGACAGTGTTTCCTGCAGTATTGAAGTCAAAGTAGATTCACTATCTATGTCATCAGTAATTGCATTAGCAGTATGAATGATAAACAGAAGGGTATAAGGACGAATGTGGAATGAGTTATGTGTGCGAATATTTGCTCAGTTGTTTCATTATGAACAAAATGTAAGGCGTGATCGTGTTTCATGTAATTCTCCGTACCGTAATGGATATAAGTGTATTGTTAACAATGTGATAATGAATTGTGCAATCAATTTTACCTGATTACATTGGACACAGTATGTGATAGTCATGTACAACACATGCGAACTTTGACTTCTATGAACGAATATAAAACTTAGTATTACTCGATCATCGAAAATGTTCCTTGCAGCATATTGTATTGTTGATCTCAGAACGTTGTATGCCAATATTATTTATTGTTTACCACATATTCGGCAACAGTCATGGGGTAATCGGTTCTTGGAACTGTCACGATTGAGGCTACCGATGGGGATTTTTGTTTTGTCCAGTGTCATTTTTTTTTTATAGCTTTGTTGGATAAATTTATTGACCTACTTATCGTTTTCCAAATCCGTGTGACTCTAATTCTATATCAAGAAGATCTCTGTTTCTTTTTTTCATGGCAGTATGTATTTTCTATCATTTCACTAATTTCCCAATTTCTAAGGCTCATTGGTTGCCTACAGGAACACGTCTTTATTATATCATAAGTACAGATATTAATCGTTTTGGCTCAAAACTTGTGCTAACGACAGCTGTTCCAAACACTGATTTGCGTCGAAGTTAAATATAGGAGTAACGTTCGTTCGTTTGATTAACGACGTGTGCGGCCATTCGGCCATTTACGTCGATATATGAGTAACCCGTGTTTGAACCTTTATATACCTTTGTGTGTGTGTGTGTGGGGGGGTGGGGGTGGAGGTGATTTTGTTATTTTTGTAGGCGGGGGTCTAAATTTTAAGTATTCCATGTTAACCGTAACCAGCAACAATTTCTTGTATTGTCGTATTTTTTTGTTGTCCCCATAGGGAGCCTCTGAAAGCTAACAACCTTTGTCCGCCCTATCATTCAATGTGTCTGCCACGGCCCGTTAGTCATCAAACTATGGTTATCCCGTGAAAACCGGGAACGCCTTTGTTCAATGGAGGCTTGTGGTATTTTATTGTTCACGTCGCCATGACGAAGTGTTTGTGTCATGTCTGAGAGGCGGCGAAGCGTTTCGCTAAACCTTGTCGCTCCTTTGTGTTGGCCGGAAACTAGGTCACTCGACTAGATGAGTAAACGTTGAGTGACAAGTCATGGCGTGACGTGATGAAGCATTTATAGCATATGAATAACGATTTATTTATTGAAGCAAGTGGAAATATTTTAAAATATTAAACATATGATAACGAATCTTTTGCTTTGTGGTCATTTTGCTGTTTCAGGAAGTTGATTACGTTATTCTTTCTATTATCTCTGTCTGTCGTACATAACGCATTATCTCTCTTGCACATGCCTACAAATGGAAAAAAAAGACAGTCGTTTGAATATGTCGTCTGTTTTTTAGTATTTGTATGCCGCATAACAGTAATGGTGGGGGCATATAGTATTAGACTTGTTAATGGTTGGGATCAATTAACATTGTTAAGTTTTGTGTAGGTGTTAGTTTATGCAATGTGGAGGGGCATCCGTATTCCGTGAGGAGATTTTATTTTGTAAACGTTCTTTCTTCAGAATTACTAGACATCGCTTATCGTTATATAATTCACAGTTGAATCCAGTCCTCTTGAACATGCATATACATGCCAGTCTGACCATAGGTACTTGACCGATAAATCCACAGGTACAATTACACAAACTGGCGGATAAAAATCATTAAAGTGAAAAGAAGTTTCACAAATGATATATAACTCGCATCCACAGACTCGGTTAAATATAGAAACCGACTCCACATGTGTGGTCACACGTACATACACATGCACAGATGCATTAGCGCAAGCAAAGATTTGCGTGTGTAACAGGTCATCAATGGCCGTTTTAAAAAGAGAACATACTGGAATTTTTAATTGATTCCAACCATTCATTTATTTGAAGATAATCATTTGGTGTGTTATGTTAATAATTTTAATATACATTAATACTATGAACTAGCTATAGAGCTTTATATATATATATATTTCATAATGAGATACTGAAATAAATCAGTGGGAGACAAATGTTATCACCACAGTGGCGATACCACCTTTATCGCTAGTGGTGATAACACTTTTGCAACTACTTTCTTTTCTTGTTTAATTCTATTTAATTTTTCTTCTTTCTCATGATGAACAGATCTTAAAATGTCTCAAGACTATACACACTCCAGTGTACATTTGTTTAATCAATAAGGAGACGCCGTAAAAAAATGCCTAAAAAACGAACTGGCGTGAATCCTGCAAATTATTTGTGACTAAACTTATATGAACTGTTGCTATTAGATATTGTCACCCATACAGTATCATATATTGTCACCCATACAGTATCATATGCCTTTTACACTCTACGACAAACGGACACATTTTTAGCAAAAACAACTGGTTAAATATAGTAATAAAAAATTTTAAGTAGCGATTCTAAATCGGAGCTAAATCGTAATCATGTCTGAAAAAGATGGAGAAATCGGGCATCAATGAGTGTTGATTGCAAACCGGAATTAAGTGATAATCGAAATTGGGGTGCATCGTCTGTTCCCAGACTAGATTGTAGCTTGCCAAGGCCAATATTTCACATTTGAATGCGGAAATTAACAAAATAAGAACCAAAATCCATACAAATAAACTCACGATGATTAAAATATGTTTAAAAGATGTTACGCTCTGATATCTGTAAGATATGACCGCTCTCTGATGTTTCTACCGTATTCCCACCCAAACGATGTTTCTACCGTATCCCCACCCAAACAATGTTCACTGTGTCAATCCGTGCAAGCAATGTGTAAATGAAGATAAAAAAAATCTCATTTTCGTTTGAAAAGAGTCATTAATTTGACAAAATACACAATTTGAGGCATTATTTGTACGAGCTAAATTTGTAAAAAGTCTCTGTCCTAAAATTATTGTAAAATTTGGAACTTATTTTTGTCGGTGTGGTAATGCAGCCGTTGATCGCATTACAGAATGGAGAAAAAATCCATGCAAATCGACGTTTTTTGTCAAATATATATATAACAAAAAGAAAATCTTCGTTATCTTGAGTAGATAAAAGGAAATATTTGACTCGTGACAACACAATGTTTCCAACTGCACTCGTGAAATATTTCCTTATATGTACTAAAGAAACGTAGATATCCTTTATGTATATGGATTTTAGAAAAAACTTTACCCCATACATGTACGCAGTCAGGTGTGTTTTGGGTTAAATGTTCAGAATGCATCAAATGCTATTTTACTTTAAGTGCTGAGCAAATTTTTTTTTTTAACCACTAGTCCAGGACAAGTGGTTTCAGAAAATTCGCTAGTCCCACCTTACTCTTCACTAGTAACACCGTACTTTTCACTGGTCCCAAAATGGTAATCACTTGCCGAGATTTGATGAGATGTATGTACTTAATCCATAGAAAAACAAACGAAATAATATACAACATAATTATTTCTTAAAAGAATTTAATTTTTCAAAAACATTGGTTGTTATACATTTGGCTTCTTCAGGTTCATGTATATATATTTTAACTGATGGATTTGAAAAAATGTCCATGTATATGTCTGCCACCTGCACCAGCACTAAGCCAGCAGTTGATAGATGTGTCTGGGTTGAAGTCCTCAAGCTCTGGTCCATTTGCGGAAATGTTCATTAGCATTTGTAAACTCTTTTGGTTTAAGGAATTCCTTAAAGAAGTCTTGATTAAGTTCATTGAACTAAATCCTCGTTCACACCCAGCAGTGGATGGGCTTATAACAAAAATGATTTCTAATAGTTTGCATAATTGACTGAGACTAGGTGGAGTATTCACTAAGAGTGTTCCAAGAATTTCAACAGGTGGATCCGGTGACTGCTTCCTTCAGAGTCAATACATTCAAGCCAGGTATAACAATCAACCCGATGCGGCTGCAAATTTTCTGTCTCTTAGTAGTGTCATATTTGACATTTTTTGCCATCACAGATTGTTGCTTATGTCTCTTTGGAGAAATAGCTACCGCACACTCAGTATCAGTCTTACGTTTTATCCCTCCACTTTCAAACAAATTTTCCTTCTCCGAATCGCCGTTATTACCTTCCTTGCGAAAATAATTTAGCAAACTCATTTTATCCACAGAGTAACTATCAGCTTGCTTGACAACTACTTCTAAAGTGATCATAACATACATTTTCTTTTAAATACGAACAGAGACAGCTCATTAATTAGCGTAATTGTTTCGCTTCAAACGCAATATCGCACGTGGACGTTAATCATCTGTATAATCAATTAAAAATTAAAGAATCATTACTGTCATTAATCAGTTCATAAAAGAAACCAACACTGATGTCGGTAAAGTACCTTTCATTAATTTAATTACACTGACTCGCTGGATTAAAATCATAGTGAGCCGCTCCTGATAATCTGGCTTGAGTAAACTCAATGCAACAAAGCCGCTTAAAACACTACTAATTGATCATACTGGCTTTCTTTTGTTTGACGTGTTATGATTTGCCGATAATTTGGTCGCTTAGCCCAATATGCAGTCAAGTGGTAACAGGATGTAAATGTATACACGAAGAGGGGTAGAATCAAGTATTCAGTACGCCCGGAGGGCATGATTGGCCAAATAAAGGTAGATATAGTGATTAAAGCACGAAAATAAGGACTAGCACGACTTTTTTAAAAAGCACTTGTCCCGGACTAGTGACTTGGAAAATTTTACTTGCCCGACTTCAAAAATGACTAGTCCGGGACGTCGGGCTATGAGATTTGCTCAGCCCTGACATACAATACGTATTATACTGATTGGAGCTACAATTATAGCTTAAGATTTCTTTGTAAACATTCATTTAATCTATTACAACCTATTGGATCAAGATTCCTCAATTTCACTCTTAACTGCCACCTCCACCCTCCACCGCGTTGTGTAATGAATGGGGATCTCTATCATAACCCTCGTTTTGTTTGTGCGTTTGTATGGTTTCTTTACGTCTACATAAAAAATCAACGAATGGGGATCTCTATCATAACCCTCGTTTTGTTTGTGCGTCTGTATATTTTCTTTACGTTTACATACAAA
This sequence comes from Margaritifera margaritifera, assembly GCA_029931535.1. Taxonomy (NCBI): domain Eukaryota; kingdom Metazoa; phylum Mollusca; class Bivalvia; order Unionida; family Margaritiferidae; genus Margaritifera; species Margaritifera margaritifera. Next base: position 53,424 of record JAQPZY010001415.1, on the reverse strand, counting down.
ATCCTGTACTAGCAGAGAGAGGATCCAGCGGGTTTTTTTTTTTTAAATTTTTTATTTACCAATAGCCTCTTTAGCTGCTGTTATCAATGTCTTATCGATCTGTTGTACGGGTGGCACGTATGTCAAGCGTGACGTCATCGCCATAATTTATGATATTGTCATGCTTACGCGTGCCATAAACTATTCTGTTGCGTATTCTCTAGCCCTCTTCATTAATAAAGCCACCTTGAATCAGTCGTCGATTACAAGCATATTTACAATTCTAATTTTGACCCACTCGCTCAGCAAGGGTACAATGGGGAAAATGGACTCGAATGTTTTTTGGGTTTTTTTTGTCGAAAATCTGGACCAGTAACATTTAATTGCTCTTGCCCCCCCAAAAAGTTTTTGTTGTTTGGAATGGTAGGAGTTGAAATAGTCGTACCCTGCGAGTGACCACTTTCGCCACCAAGTTGAAAGAGGATGTACACCTTATCACTGTCTACTTACGGAAAGTCACGAACTTAAGGCGTGATTTTTATTTGAATTCCTTGAGTAGATACATTAAAATTAGACCCCACCGACTCAAGTAGCAATGCCAGTTGATTCTATCGCCTCTTGGGTATGGTGTAAACTTAAACGCTAAGAACAGGATTTAAAAACAAAAAAAGGAACGAGACTGTTAATTTGAGGGAGCACTTATTTACTTATGTTCAGTGGCGTGTAGTAACCGCCCGGGTACAATTCCCATCAAACAATTTTATTTGTTGGGAGTGGGCCCCATAATACATTTTGCAGGGGAGATGAAGGGGGGGGGGGTGTGCGTCCAGAATTGTTATGTTTTCACAAACTGTTAATCACAAGCTCCAGAACTTTATTGTCCCAGATTCGACTCCTATGGTAAACAGACGCAGATTTTGATGGTTGCCCAACTACAGTCGATGATTCCATATACGTTATGTGTTCTGCTTTTCAACTCCAAAAGGTTGTAGTATGGGTGTGTATGTCCACAGATGCTGTAGGACGATATGCATCATGATACATTTACCACGATCCAATATTTAATTGTATCATGATACATTGGCCCCGATCCGTTATTTAATTGTATCATGATAAATTGGCCCCGATCCGATATTTAATTGTATCATGATACATTGGCCCCGATCCGATATTTAATTGTATCATGATACATTGGCCCCGATCCGATATTTAATTGTATCATGATACATTGGCCCCGATCCGATATTTAATTGTATCATGATACATTGGCCCCGATCCGATATTTAATTGTATCCCAATACATATTCTCAACTTATTTTTTTTATAAACATTATATGATGGACTATACTGTACCATTTCAATTCAGTAACATCTACGTATTACCTGTTTTTGAAACATTTGAATAAATGCAAAGTATATTTAATTATCAAAATGTAACTGTTTTGTGTAGACAGAATGACCGATTTTATAATATATATATAAACCCCATTAACTTTGTGTTGAAAGTTATCGACTTGCTAGGTAAACCATACAAATAGAAGCCAGCAGACATCGGTCGTCAGGGACAACTGCCACGAAATGAAATATAGAGATAATGCATTTAACGCCTCTTGCAGCAATATGTGAACTATGCTGATGAAATATTCTCTCTCTCTCTCTCTCTCTCTCTCTCTCTCTCTCTCTCTCTCTCTCTCTCTCTCTCTCTCTCACACACACACATAAGCATTATATTGAGCGCGTGCTCATATGTCCTATTTTGAGGTAGTAGCTAATTTACTGGTCATACTCTCTTACGTACACCAGGAAATCCATTTGCAACTCATCGAAATTATACTCGTTGCTGTTTTAAAGGTGAAACTTCTCGTTGCTCCTGCAACATCTAGTTCGTAATATCTTTAATTTTTGAAAGGCAAGGAATGTATATAATCTTATATTACAGTGACCTTTTTGGCTTATAACCAGCACTACGAGTTAGGTAACAGCACCTAGGAAATCTACTCCGAGGTGCAGTTAAGTACAGACAAGAGTACGCGACTCCTATTTACAGTCTGATTAAGAACGCTGCCTTACTTCATCTGACTGTTTTATAAATATCTATTTTGAACATTACCTTATGTGTACATGATCGGACAGGTGAGAAAAAAAAAGCCGATTGTTTTAGGCTTTTCTTAACTGACCTTGAAAGGTTATATATTTCTATTTACCAAAAGTTTAGCATTGGTATTTAGGTATGGAATAAAAACGTGTAAATGAAGTATTGTATGTTGCATTATACTGGAAAGAGTTTACAGCACACAGTGTCGCGATTAAAAGCCACCTTACACAACTGTGCACTAGTAATGTACTAAGTTTACAGCACAAGACAACTGTTCACTAGTAGTGTACTAATTTTACACCACGTGGTGCACTATATTGAACAACTTAGTTTGCTAAAAAGAACAAGACAGAGCATAAATATCTGTGTATTGATATTATGGTGAACCAATAATGAACAAAGCAAAACTAATGTTACATGTTGCATATTAAAGAAATCAGAATGATGACAACAATAATAATAACACGGTTGATTACATGGAGCGGAGGGGGGAGGGGGCTGGGCAAAATTAGCACAAAAACAACCGGAACGTTTCCTATAGTAAGTTTTCTTTACAGTTACATGGTTGAAATTATGCCCTAGTAACGCTTAAAATTCAGAACTTCCAATGACTCCTACCCAAAGACCCCTCGCCTACATGTTTACCTTCCCGTCCCCACCACCACCACGATAGTTCTGGATTAGTACATAGAGCACTTTGACTTTCCTACTTCATATTAAATCATAAAATGAATGTATAAGGAGGGGAGTTGAAGTGTCCCCTGTGGAGTAGTAGTAACAATACTATTTGTTGTGGTGATGGTGTTCGCTTTTTGTTCAAGGAGTCTTTTTCATTATTTTTTCTTTGTCTTATAATTACTATCACACCGTCTAATAAATAATCAACATAAAAAAAGAGAGAATTGATGGATTTATTAATGGATTTTTCTTGTCTGCAGAATATTTCAAGATACTCTTGTTTTTATTTATTTTTATTCTTTTTAAGACCGAGAATGGATTTTTATATACATTTTTTGTGTCATATTCCGCTATGTCGAATCACAGTTTAAGGTACTCGTAACTGTAACAAAAGTAATCTATTGCTTAGAATGTCACAATATAAGCTTTACTACCGTCAATTCCTGTCAAAACCTGTCACTTCTCACGCCTTGCGGCTATATTAATCCTTTGTAGTACCCCACCTAGGGTGTGTACATGTATTTAGTGCTGCTTTTGTGTAAAGTCAACTTAAGCCTTTGTAGCCCCATACCATTGCATGTACTTAGTGCTGCCTTGTGTAAACAACTGCGACATATTCATTCAGAGAAAGGCGTTTCAATGAAATTATATGGTCGGTAACAATCGCTCATGGCGTCTCTAGTTAACGTCATCTAGGACAAAGATGTGCTATCTGTTAGTGTTCATGTTTTCATTACATTACTATCTATTATCGGCCCCCCCCCCCTCCCCTACCGCCGTCAAGTGAGGTCTTTTTTTAGTCTAACGGGTTTAAGGGCTGTTTTTCCATTGGTTAACAAAAAAAAAAAAAAAAAAAAAAAAAAAAGCAGTATATAAAGCTACCATTAAAAAAGTAAACAGCTAAATAATAAACTGAAATATAATACCATTAAACTAAACTAATTTAAATTTATATAAATGACATCAAACTTTTTTTTAAAAAGTTAAATGAAAAAGTCTACTCTTTTTGTTTAGCGTAGATCTTTAATATGTCCAGTATAATTCTATTCTCGAATTGTTGGACACGGTATAGCAAAGTTATATAAAATAAACTTCTATTCTCGAATTGTTGGACACGGTGTAGCAAAGTTATATAAAATAAACTTCTATTCTCGAACTGTTGGACTCGGTGTAGCGAAGTTATATAAAATAAACTTCTATTCTCGAATTGTTGGACAAGGTGTAGCAAAGTTATATAAAATAAACTATTGAGATTAACTCTAAAAATCCAGTTAAGAATTATTTTATACTATCAAATACTACTACCTAATGGAAATACTACAACACCGTTTTAAGCACTCCCTACAAATTAGTGATCCAGTAGTCATAGCCTGAAATCCATTACATATATTATAAGTTTAAGTCAGGGGATCTGAGGGGAAGCAGTTTAAAGCAATGGCAAAAGCAAGAATATTTACTGCGTAATTCAAGGCCACCGGCCCATAATACATAGAATACGTGAGTACTTTAAGGACCCCAGCCCGTACTACTTATAATGCATCAGTTCTTTAAGGCTACGGGTCCATATTACATAGAACATATGAGTCATTCAAGGCCAACGGCCCCTATTACACAGAAAGCATTAGTAATTCAAGGCCACCGGCCAGTAATACATAGAATACATAAGTAATGCAAGGCCACCGGCCCGTAATGCATAGAATACAGAAGTACTTCAAGGCCACCGGCCCATATTACATAGTATACGTTATTTATTCTAAATTCAATATCGCACGTAGTGACGTATACATAAAATGTGATATAATATTGCAAGGAAGCCAGTTCTGTGTCCTTGCACTGCACTTATAATTTTTTTATATCAGAGATTCAGTAGCGTAGCAAAAAAATCTCCCCCCCCCCCTCGCAAAACGAAATTTTGGGGGCCCCTCCCAATTAAAAAAAAAAGCTGTTTGATGGGAATTTTGCTTGGGCAGTTGCTACGCCACTGAAAAAAAATGATCTTCTAATAAATGCGCGATACACAAACATTCAATCATGACCAATAATATTGTCACAATGAATATACCTTTTCAAAGTAAGTGAATCTTATGCGATTGAGGCATGCCCATAAAAACAAATGAATCTTATGCGATTAAGGCATGACCATAAAAACTGCACACAATCAAAGGGCGTAAAATGTCGTAAAATAAAGAAAATTGCAAATGAGGAGACAAAAATGCGTTAATAGGTATGAGCAAAAATCATGTACGCAAGCTGATGTCGATCAGAAATTGAACTGGAGGAGAACCTTATCTACAAAAAAACAAAGATGAATATAGCATAAACTTGCCAAATATTATTGCAATGATAATCAGCAATTATGATGTGTGTAAGATTACAAGTTAATCTGTGAGATCCATTGTTCAACAGGATTCGCGTCTTCGACTAACTTTCGAACAAAACGAGAATGTTCTGAAGATATAGTCTTTGCTGACTCTCCAGTAGAAATGTTAAGCACTCCAGTAGAAATGTTGAGCACTCCAGTCGAAATGCTAAGCTCTCCAGTAGAAATGTTAAGCACTCCAGTAGAAATGTTAAGCACTCTAGCAGAAATGTTAAGCGCTGCAGTAGAAATTTTAAGTTCAACAACTTTTAATTTATATGTTACATTCATAAGATCTTGCAGATATAATATATGTTACATTCATAAAATCTTGCAGATAGAATATGTTACATTCATAAGATCTTGCAGATAGAATATGTTACATTCATAAGATCTTGCAGATAGAATATGTTACATTTATAAGATCTTGCAGATAGAATATGTTACATTCATAAGATCTTGCAGATAGAATATGTTACATTCATAAGATCTTGCAGATAGAATATGTTACATTTATAAGATCTTGCAGATAGAATATGTTACATTCATAAGATCTTGCAGATAGAATATGTTACATTCATAAGATCTTGCAGATAGAATATGTTACATTCATAAGATCTTGCAGATAGAATATGTTACATTCATAAGATCTTGCAGATAGAATATGTTACATTCATAAAATCTTGCAGATAGAATATGTTACATTCATAAAATCTTGCAGATAGAATATCTGTTACATTCATAAAATCTTGCAGATAGAATATGTTACATTCATAAAATCTTGCAGATAGAATATGTTACATTCATAAAATCTTGCAGATAGAATATGTTACATTCATAAAATCTTGCAGATAGAATATGTTACATTCATAAGATCTTGCAGATAGAATATGTTACATTCATAAAATCTTGCAGATAGAATATGTTACATTCATAAGATCTTGCAGATAGAATATGTTACATTCATAAAATCTTGCAGATAGAATATCTGTTACATTCATAAAATCTTGCAGATATAATATCTGTTACATTCATAAAATCTTGCAGATAGAATATGTTACATTCATAAAATCTTGCAGATAGAATATGTTACATTCATAAAATCTTGCAGATAGAATATGTTACATTCATAAAATCTTGCAGATATAATATCTGTTACATTCATAAGATCTTGCAGATAGAATATGTTACATTCATAAAATCTTGCAGATAGAATATGTTACATTCATAAAATCTTGCAGATAGAATATGTTACATTCATAAAATCTTGCAGATATAATATCTGTTACATTCATAAAATCTTGCTGGTAGAAAAGGGGAGGGGGTAACCACATGTAGGCCAATGTTGTCTCGTTTTACAAGAACATTAGCAGTTTCGTGAATGTTCACCTACCAGTTTAAGTAGACACAGGATTGTGGACTGTCGGGCTGATGGATAGCGGGCATTGCGGTTTAAGCAGCGTGGGGAGAACAATGCGTTTACCGCTGTCTACCCTTGAATTATACATCCATATATAGTCTGCAACTTAAGATATGTATACCAGTACATGTATATATGTCTCTGGGCTAACTGATCACCCGAGTATCGCTAATACCTTATATTGATTGGACTGTTTCCTCAGTCCAGGTAGACAAGTACCCTGAACATTTCTAATTCCATAATGACCCTACCACCACTGCATCCACACAAATTTATCACAAGTTTATTTATATCAATCAATACATGTATATAATTTAAATATCAGGTCATTTACAAAAATATAGAACATGGTATGGTTGTGATTATCTCCCTGTTTTACCTTTAATTTACTTTAAAATATGACTTTAACATAAACATTTAGTTTCAAGTTATTTGCTGTATACTTGTGATAAGGGACTAATTGACCCTACCGTATATGCACCACCAGTCTGCCACACCTAAGAAGTGACTAATCACATGCCAGCAATGATTGCTGATAAAACGTAATTAATGTCTGTACTCATGTAGAAGTCGAGTTCAACTGGAAACAACATAGACCTTAGTCTGCCGTCACATTGTAGGTCTATGTTGTTTGTTCTACTGATAACTTCTAACAAACTGCACAGACCCAGATCTGCTGGTGCATTATACGAGGGCACATCTGGGGATGCGTAGTTTGCATTTGATCTGGACCTGTAAGTGAGCATAGACGGTAACTGTACACACTTTAGACATCTGACCGTACTTTAGTTCAATTACTTAGTAAGTTTGACTATCAGTATCTGAGACAATTAAGGATAACATTTTTTCAAACTTATAAACTAAACTCATCATCACTATCGTACTTGAAAATTTCATCTACAAATTTTAACAAATATAAAAATGAATATGCTAATGAAGTAGGTGGAACAAAAGGTCTTCTGCGGTAGGGTCAATTGTAGCCATTATCGTAACTGAAAATTTTGAATTGGCTTTAACAATCAACTGTAGATATAGCCACCTGTATTGGAGATTTTTATTACAGAACAATTTTGATCAAGTTACGATATAGGTAGGATGAAGTTGCGCGCCATAGACTTTATTTGAAGGAAGGAAGAACAAGTGGACATTCAGATATAAGCACATTTTACCCATGGAAGGCGATAAATTAGCTTTTAATTGAATTATATTTTGAAAGTCTAAAATGAGATTTATTTTCTGTTATTTATGAAATTCGGTTGCATTATCATTTCTTAAATTGAATTAAAAAGACAAATAATCACTGTTTTCATAAACTATTTTAAAACATTACAACAAATGCAAATTAAAATGTATTGAAGGAATGTCGCCGGTGACATCTCCAAAACACAATAACTTGAACCACCACCACCACAACAACAACAATAACAATAGCAGAGTATTACTGTATCCTTCAGAACAACAACAACAATAACAATAGCAGAGTATTGCTGTGTCCTTCAGAACAACAACAACAATAACAATAGCAGAGTATTACTGTGTCCTTCAGAACAACAACACCGACAAGAGCACCATCACCATCAATCATCATCGTCGTCGTCATCATCATCATCACAATCGTCGTCGTTATTATCATCATAATTGTCACTAAAACTAAAACTATTCCAATAACAATAATGATGATAACATTAGTATCATCATTGTCGTCATCATTGCAACAACAGCAACTGCAACAGACATAAAAAGTTACCGGAACAAACCAGTACTTGTACATTTGATCCAAGCTACTTACAACAAAAATAATAATAAAAATGAAAGATTAAAATTTCATTGAGAGATCTGACATGATAAATTGCTTATCATATTAACTATTTATTTTATGCTCGTGTTAAACGTGGCTAAATTTAAAAAAAAAAAACTACTCTGTACTTAAGTCAACTAAAAGTATCCGCCACTGTATATTCATTCATTCATTCATTCATTCATTCATTCATTCATTCATTCATTCATTCATTCATTCATTCATTCATTCATTCATTCGTTCGTTTGTTCATCTGAACAATAACATCACTTCATAATAACATGCGATCTGTCCAGTCTCTTTTAGTCTACCAAGATATTTGCATTGTACAAACAAGGTCAGCCTGATGCAACTTTTATACCATTGTGCAATGCCTTGTTCATTTTAGTGCACTACCTTGTTCACTTTAGTGCACTATCTTTTTCACTTTAGTGTACTGCCTTGTTCACTATAGTACACTACCTTGTGTTACGACCCTATGGCTCGAACAAACGAAACAAAAAGAAAGTGAAACCAACAATGTTTGTAAAAATCAACAAACAATTTATTTTAAATAATTAATGTGAAAATCAAAATACACTTACAGTTTCGTGTATTAAAATCCAAATAATCCAACAATTATTAGTGTCCTAATCACAAGTCCTATATATATAGAAACTATAAAATGTTCCAAGTGAATGAATGTTCCAAGTTAATGAATGTTCCAAGTTAATGAATGTTCCAAATGAATCTTCGTAATGAACGAATGTTCCGAATAGATGAGTCTTCGTAATGAACGAATGTTCCGAATAGAAGATGGTTCCGAATGAATGAGTCTGGACTGTCATGATGTTCCAAAGATAATATGATCCAGGTAGCTCTGTTGAAGATCACAGGAGGATTTTTATCAACGGTGTTTTCAAAGATTGCAAAGACAGTTCATGGCATAGCCAAAAAAGTGTCTCCACCTGATGTGGATGCTGCAAAATGTGCCGTTTCAGCTTTAGGAAAAGCAGTGGGACAAACAATTGAAGACACTATTAAGGGAAGCGAGAGCCACAGCAATCTATTGCATTGAAACCTGTCAAAGAAATCGTCAAGTAAATTGCATCCACCAAAGAAGCTGACGTGTAATGACGAGTACTGCTAAAAAAACTATTGCCTAAGCGCAGTGAAGAAATTATGAATGAACTTGAGACGCGTACGTCAGAAGCCAATACAAGAACAGCAGTGTGAAATATTATGGCAGGATCATGCCTAAACAAAATGTTTGTGTAACAAGAATGTATAAACATGCTGTCTTGATTTACACTTGTGTAACAAGAATGTATAAACATGCTGTCTCGATTTACACTTGTATAACAAGAATGTATAAACATGCTGTCTCGATTTACACTTGTGTAACAAGAATGTATAAACATGCTGTCTCGATTTACACCAGAATACTTAAAGCTTTTTGGTTAAGCGCCCATTGACGAATCCTCCACCGAGTACGAATAAGTGGAATACTTGGACAAAGATTCGCATCAAATGAATAAAATTGGAACAAGAATTATTGACACGCGATTTTTTCAAACCAGTGCTGCTCCACCTGCCAATTATCCCGCAAATACAAACGTGGCGCTAAGAAGCAATGGTTGGAGCTTATTTAAGACGGCACGATATCAACTGAATAATCAGACCGTTGAAAACATTAGCAACTCTCTGCCAGCTGCCAGCACCATCATGAATTTAATTTCGATTAGTGATGACCACAGCAGAAGTTCAGCAAAAAAATATGGTTTGGTACAAGGATACGATCAATGCAGCAGTTAGCAAAAAGTACAAACAAGGTGATGGTTTGATTGCTGATGATAATACACTTGTTGCAGCTTATGCTGGAGCTAATGCTGTAGCACACATCGGAGGCGTCTTTGTTGATCCAGAAAATGGAAATCATAATCTTGGTTTTACAATAAGGCACAATCTCACTGATTGTCTTAATGAAGTGTGCATGCTCTTGCTACTAAGCTCCATTTTTGGTTTTTGCCGCGACATTGATACGGTTTTTAGAGGCGTTAAGCACACGCTGGTTTTGGAACGAGCTGATCCAAATACTTATATGCATCACGAAGATGGCGTTGATGACGGAGAATTCATTCTTACCAAATTATCGTTTTGAATGCCAAAATTAACGTCTTCTATGTATCACGCACTAGAATTGGATAACCTTTTGTCCAGATTTAGCAAGAAACTTTATTTTGAGCAAATTCGCGTTTACAAAAGTGTTACGTATTTAGCAGCGCAATTTTCTGTCACGTAGAGAATAGCTACATTGCCAGGCAGGGATCTACATAGACACGTCTTCGAAACCTTTCAACGCACCACAAGAGATGAAGATCAAGACGAAGGCAGCCAGGTATTTGATAACATGGGGCTTACTCGTATTGCTGTTAGAGTCAATAGTATACAATATCCTGAGCGCGAACTTGAGCGTGATTTTAGGGTAGCTCATAGAATATATTCGCGTGCGTACTTTATGCTATAGAAAGCTATGCAAAAATACCAGGATGTCGACACGGGAACTCAAATATTTCAGGAGGTCTTTGCAAATCTGTTCACTATTTATCACATTAACGTTTCCAAGCATCTGGAGCACAAAAAAGACTCCATGGCAGACCCTTAAGTCAAGTGGACTATCCAACAAGATATATTAGCAAGATGACAGTGATTGTTTAGGAGAAACTGGTTTCACATAATAGTTCAAAGTTATCATATAAATGAGTTGCACTTCGGTCAAAGTGTTTTGAATCCATCACAACAGTAATCCCTTGCAGCAGCGCATAAAAACACAATAGCGTATCCATCAGACTTGGAAGCAACCAACTGCATCAGGGACAACATGTTATCGCGCTTACGAAGGAACTGTATGCAGATGTTGATGCAGCAAAACGTTCTAATATTGTATTAACCCTAAAGTTATCGGTCAGAAAAATATCTCGCATTGGTGGCGCTTTAAGTGCAATTTTACCATTTCTTGCAGCGTGATCACCAAAAATATTCTTGGTTCGTTAGGAATAGTATCAGCCTCAGGAGCAATATCTGGTGCTACAGAAAAGGCAACAAGCAGCAGAGGACTGCGACGCAGACCAAATAAACCCATTCGCTTTAGACAGGTGGCGTCCAAAACGCTGACCCATGTAAAACATCAGCTACAGAAAGTTTTGTCAAAACATTCTACATTGAAATGTCGTATCAGGAAGTGACTCTATCTCTCTCTGAAGCTCAGCGTAAACTAATTGATCTGGCCTCTTCTAGAGGTTGCCCAGTGTCCATAAGACTATCAGCTAAACAATTATCTTCTGACAGCGACAAGTTGGTGCTTAGAAAACGGCAAGATGACAAAAGTGAAAAAACAAAGTGCAGAAGGAAACGGTGTTGTACTTGATTTGTCAGCAGCACAACATAAAAACAAGGTGGAGTCTTACCACTTCTACCGCTGCTTGCTGCTGATAGTGCCGATGCGCTATTGCCTAGACTTCTTGGTAAGCTTTTTGGACGCGGCATGGGAAGTAAAAAAAAGAGATATAAAGATATAAAATCAGTTCGCTGTGGGTTTTTTTCTTCCACTGATGAGGAATGCTGCGTTGTCAATATCGAAAATTATTTTGATGGTTCTGAAACACATTGGGTTGGCATTGTCAACAGACCAGATAATGATACCACTGAATATTTTGATTCGTTTGGTCTGCTACCATGCCTTGCCATCCAAAAATATTTCTAGTGCCAGGCGAAGTTGTATTTACAACTCAACACAAATTGAGCATATAAATAGTTCAGCTTGTGGTCTTTATTGTATTTATTTTATCAGAGCACGAAGCCAAGGAAAATCTGCATTATATATCTTAAAGGAATTTAATGCGTTACCCAGTCTAAACAACGACAAGTTAGTTTTAAGTAAGCGTAATCAATAGAAATAATTTTCAAGTGTGTTTTATGTAAATGTCAAATATAATGACAGCTTCGTGTGCAGCAAGAATACGCATAGTCTTGAAGAAACTTCGTCTCAAAGTAAAAATGGACGTTCAGTCATACAATCTATATGTGCCATTAGCAGCAAATAAAATCCATGTTTGTGAAGACCATTTCTGGTGGTTGTTCTGATGTCCAACCGATTGTCGCACTTGACAAATAATTTTATATTTGCTCGTTATACGGATATATATATATATATATATATATATATATATATATATATATATATATATATATATATATATATATATATATATATATATATATATATATATATATATATATATATATATATATATATATATATATATATATATATATATATATATATATATATATGCATGCCTGCAATGACAATATTTGTATTCAAGGAATTGCAATTACTGGACACTGTTCTGTTTATGAGCGTCGTAAAATATATTGTTGCGCTTTTGATCTTAATTCGTTCACTGGAAAACTTCCAAAACAGAAAGGCGGCTGGACTCTGCCAGGACATAAGTATACCCGTCCCTCGAATCCTCTGGATAAACAGCTGGATGCCAAGGATCAACCGCTTTCTGCTCAACAACTCTATAACCAAGACAATGCCACAGCAATGCGGCATGGCATTTGCTACAGAGATCATTCAGAAGAAAAAAACCGCTGCGAGAAAATTATACTAAATGAGGTAGCCTCGATAAAACCAAAAGGGATGCGAGAACTTACTGACAGAGTTATTGTCAGAGGCGCTATTGGACTCAAATATAAACTTAACGTTGGAATCAAACCAGTGGCTAAAAGTCGCGAAACAAAACAAACGACTAAACAAACAAACAAAAAAACAGCCAAGAAAAAGAGGACGATATAAAAGCAGAAGAATTACACAAACCAGCAAGAAAACTTTTCCTAGAGTTGTTGCTAATGACGTTGATGACATCTGGCCTGCTGATCTTGTATACATGCATACATATTCCAGAAATAATGGCGGCGTCAAATACTTGTTAAATGTCATATATGTTTTTTGCAAGTATGCATGGAGTTTGCCTCTAAAAAATAAAACTGGCGCAGCTATCAGAGACGCGTTTATGTTTATGACAACGTCATCATTCAACAGCCAGCCGTAAACAGACGTAAACCAGCAAAACTCTGGGTTAACCATGGCGGCGAATTTTACAAATAGTACGTTTGAAAAATGACTGGAAGAAAATAAAATTCATTAGTATTCTACGTTCAATGAAGGCAAAGCAGTTATCGTTTAAAGATTCAATCGAACGCTAAAGAATGCGATGTGGAAACACTTTTAAAGAAATAAAACGAGCAAATATGTTGATGTGCTGCAGTCGCTAGTAGACAGGTATTACAATACGAAGCATAGAGGTATTGGGATGACGCCAGCACAAGCTAGCGACAAGCAAAATCAAGACAACGTGGCAAACAGATTTGTTTTAGACAAAAGTTTAAGCTCGTTGAACATGTAAAAGACAAAAACATGTTTAAACATACTGTAGATGCATTTGGTCATCATGTTGATTTGGCTACACGTAAAGGAGTTTATCCCCATAAACACATGTCCTCTTGGGATAAATTTGGTGAAACTAGCCTACCACACAAAAAATTTTTTTTTATAACCAACTTGAAAACGAAGATATCTCTGATGAGGATTTTAAACATGCTTGCAATGTCTAGAATACAATGAATGCTAAAAATCTCTATGATTATCATGATTTGGATCTGAAAACGGACGTGTTGTTACTCGCTGATATATTTGAAAATTTTAGAGATGTCTGCATGATATATTACACTTTAGATCCTGCTTGGTATTATTCCTGTACTGGATTAGGTTGGAGTGCTGAGCTTAAAATGTCTAAAGTACAGTTAGAACTTATCACTGACATAATAATGCATAATATGATTGAACGTGGAATTCGAGGTGGAATTTCAGTCATTTCAACAAAACATTCAAAAGCTAATCATAAATATTTAGGAGAAAATTATGTCCCTTAAAAACCATCCAAGAACATTATTTACTTAATCCTAATAATCTTTAGAACTGGGCAATGTTAAAAAAAATTACCAATCAGTGGCTTTTCTTGGGTGGATCCAGGGCATTTTACTGAAGAACTATTACAAAGCGATGATGATACTGGATATATTCTTGAAGTTGATCTTGAGTATCCACCTGGAATTCATCACTTGCATAATGATTATCCACTCGCTCCAGAAAATATCACCGTGTTAAGTAAACATACTCTACTTCATAAAAATAAACTCAACATTGTCAAATTTAATTGTTCCAAACCTTATTCCAATTTGATGGGGGGAAAAAAGGTACGTCTTTCACTATAGAAATCGAAGACAGTATCTCGATTTAGGTATGCAGCTCATTATAATTCGTCGTGTCCAAAAATTCAAACACGATGCCTGGTTAAAGACTTATATCGATTTTAATACAGAAAAAATAAAAATGGCAAAAAACAAATTTGAAGAAGATTTCTTTTAGGTCATGAACAATTAAGTATATGGTAAAACTATGGAAAACATTATAAAACGAGTTCTCGTAGAAATAGTTAATAAATAAGAACGACGTTATAAATTAGTTGATAATCCAAGATTTGTCGCTATGAAAATATTTGATGAAAACTTTGTAGCAAGAAACAAATATTGTTTTTAATAAACCTATTTATATTGGTTTCACTGTATTAGAACTACCAAAGTGTCATATGAATGACATTCATTGGAGATACATTAAAACTAAATATGGTAATACAGTCAAATTGCTTTTTACTGATACAGATTCATTATGTTATGAAATAGAGACATGGGTTATTAATGAGGACGTGCTTGCTTCAAAAGAATTATTTGATCTTTCTGATTATCCACCAAACAGCAAATTTTATGATGTCACAAGCAAAAAGACATTTTCAATTCAAAAAAGAGGTTACAAAAACAAATATTACTTTTATAGATACAAGAACTTGGACAGATGACATGTCCTTCTAATACAAAACAGTACTTTCTGTAAGAACTTGGACAGATGACATGTCTTTCTAATAAAAAGACAATACTTTCTGTAAGAACTTGGACAGATGACATGTCCTTCTAATACAAAACAGTACTTTCTGTAAGAACATGGACAGATGACATGCCCTTCTAATACAAAACAGTACTTTCTGTAAGAACTTGGACAGATGACATGTCCTTCTAATAAAAAAGTACTTTCTCTAAGAACTTGGACAGATGACATGTCCTTCTAATACAAAACAGTACTTTCTGTAAGAACTTGGACAGATGACATGTCTTTCTAATACAAAACAATACTTTCTGTAAGAACTTGGACAGATGACATGTCCTTCTAATACAAAACAGTACTTTCTGTAAGAACTTGGACAGATGACATGACCTTCTAATACAAAACAATACTTTCTGTAAGAACTTTGACAGATGACATGTCCTTCTAATACAAAACAGTACTTTCTGTAAGAACTTGGACAGATGACATGTCCTTCTAATACAAAACAGTTCTTTCTGTAAGAACTTGGACAGATGACATGTCCTTCTAATACAAGACAGTACTTTCTGTAATAGATTATCACAGATTTCTCTGTACAGAAATTATAAATACCGATTCGTAACAGATTTACAATTTCAGCGTTTTTGGATAAACGTTTTCTTCCTTGAGACCAATAACCATTAAAGTGCAAAAAAAAGACAACCTATGTTTTTGTGAAGAAGGGTAAATCAGAATTCCCCTTAAAACTTCACTCTAAATTGTCTGTACTCTTCATGTATTAAAGTTTAGGTCAGTTTCAAACTAGAGGAAAGTTGATAGTAAGCAAAAATGCCCTCATTTTGGAATTGATGTTTTTTTCAGACTGAAATCGATTTCAATTAGTGGAACTTAGATGATTCACCATCGCAAATCCATACACCAACTCTCCACGAAAAAAAACACTAAATCCACACCCCTGGACAATTACTCATGGACCACAACCCAGAGAGAAGGTGGGGATGCAATGAAATTTTGAAAACTTACTGTCAGCCTGTATCCCATACGGTCATCAAATGAGATTGAATGCTGCATCAAAAACAGCTTATAAAAACCCGATTTTGAGTTACATATCAAAAGCTTAAAATTCAATGCACACAACAACATTCCTAGCATTACTTACATGCACACAACAACATTCCTAACATTACTTAGTGACATTCTATATTTTCCACTTAGATACCTTGTCTTGGGGGTCAGTGAGAGCTAAAGTATCCACTAAGACCTTTGATTAACATCCACGATGACGTATTTTACGGATGTTATATTTTGACCCCTCTGACCTCTGCCCCCTTCCCCTGGACCCATGGAATTAACTGTTAAAACAGGGTAATAGTATGACATACCTTGCGTAATTTAAGAACTATACAAAAAAAAAAAAAAAATGAAAATCATACAGTAATTAACAGGACTGTGTATGTTGGAATTTAACTCAGCCCCTGGGCCCATGGGGTTGCAGAGAAATTTGGAAACCCTACTGCACTGACCCACCCCACGGGAAAGTCAACTGCCCAGTCTGGGAGCTGTATCCCGAACGGCGCTTATAATTAACATGAAGGACACATAGATAAAACTAAGGGACCTACTTTTGTTCCAGAATGCAATGATAACAACATTGAGCAATATAAAATGCCTTCTTTTACTTGTACTATAAAGAGTTTGAAGAATGCATTTCAAATCGATTCATCAAAGGGCTGTGGTGGCTTTAATAGAAATCAATGTTCTAAGATTAAACTTGAGTGCAATATCCAATCTGAAACACTGGGTGCATTTTTAATTACTTCTTCCTCTTTTATGCACTTTATAAGTTTATAAAGTTCGTAAAATAAAGAAAAAGTCGTACAAATTGTCAGTTTTCTTTGTTCTCCGAAGTGCCAATCTAAACGTTTGTGAAGAATAGTGTGGCGTAACTTTTACTAGTAACTTAGTGGACGTAACTTTGACTAATACTATTAACTAAGTGGATTCGTATGGAATTATACTTTTTGGTTGTTTACCTATTTATTTAGGGGAACATTTTAGAAAATTGACATTTTTGGCTAATTTCACGTCTGCATTATACAAAAGCTAGCGCATATATGAGTAAATGAACGTAACTTGATTTTACCCTTGTCAAGGGCGCTAAAATGTCGAACTTAAATTAAACTGAACGATTTATCCAACTGCACATAAAATCCAAGGCGCGTGCAATAGTCCATACTGTGCTTGTACTATTACAGGAATAAGTCTTCCCTATAGGTTAACTATTCTACCTTAAACTTGCCTTCCTTGACCTATATTTCTTTTGTAATTTTGTATCTTTACTTTTTAAAAGAGTAAGACATATTTTAAGCTTTTATTACTTCAACAAATTCGTTCAAGTTGTTATTCAACGTAAAATAAACCTAACTTTTGAGACCTTTTTGCAATTCACACTGATATATGTATCATTTGCATCTTAATACTGATATATATGTATCATTTGCAATTCACACTGATATATATATATATATATATATATATATATATATATATATATATATATATATATGTATCATTTGCAATTCACACTGATATATGTATCATTTGCACCTTAACACTGATACATGTATAATTTGCAATTCACACTGATATATATATATATATATATATATATATATATATATATATATATATATATATATATATATATATATATATAATTTGCACCTTTTTTTGTCTCAGAATGAACTGTAACTTTATTACATCCATTTGCTTCATAATTGATATCAGTGTATTAATCAGGATCGTGATTTCCAAGCTTTCCCGTCTGTTTGTTCCTGAACTTTACCGACATTGTGGAAGATACAAATCGACAAAGAGCGGGAAAGCATGCCACTACGTGGATTAGATTTTCCTTCAAATTTTTTTCTCAAAAATCTACCTCTTGTTTGCGATCTCCTCCTCTCCAATCTTCTTCTTCTGCTGCTATTGCAATTGATGTTCCTCCTTCTTATTCTCCGCTTTTTTTCCTTTTATTCTGCTGTTGCTTCCGTCTGGACGACTCCTGCTCCTCCTCTTTTTTACTTCTTTTTCTTTTTTATCTTTAGAGTATATATTTCTGACGTAGTATCTATAGAGCATATGTTTCTGGAGTAGTATCTTTAGAGTATATGATTCTGGCGTAGTATCTTTAGAGTATATGTTTCTGGCGTTGTATCTTTAGAGTATATATTTATGACGTAGTATCTTTAGAGTATATGATTCTGGCGTAGTATATTTAGAGTATATGTTTCTGGCGTAGTATCTTTAGAGTATATGATTCTGGCGTAGTATCTTTAGAGTATATGTTTCTGGCGTAGTATCTTTTGAGTATATATTTATGACGTAGTATCTTTAGAGTATATATTTCTGACGTATTATCTTTAGAGTATATATTTTTGACGTAGTATCTTTAGAGTATATATTTCTGCCGTAGTATCTTTAGAGTATATATTTCTGACGTAGTATCTTTCGAGCATATGTTTCTGGCGTAGTATCTTTTGAGTATATATTTCTGACGTAGTATCTTTTGAGTATATATTTATGACGTAGTATCTTTAGAGAATATATTTATGACGTAGTATCTTTAGAGTATATATTTATGACGTAGTATCTTTAGAGTATATATTTCTGACGTAGTATCTTTAGAGTATATATTTCTGGGGTAGGAATTAAGCATAAGCATTCAAATATTTGTGATACTTAGGCTGCCGACAATTGGACATTAATGAACTAAATTTTATTATCTATCTATTTACCTAATTATCTATCTATCTATCTCTGTCTGTCTCTCTGTCTGTCTCTCTGTCTCTCTGTATCTCTGTCTCTCTGTATCTCTGTCTCTGTCTCTGTCTGTCTCTCTCTCTCTCTCTCTCTCTCTCTCTCTCTCTCTATATATATATATATATATATATATATATATATATATATATATATTCATGTAAAGTCGTATTTTGGACAGTCAGATCGATGAATAATTTCTTATATTGAAATGGTAAATAATTTGAACTAATTAGTTAATACACAATAATATTCGGCATAATAATTTTTCATAAAGACAACAGTTCGAACATTGTAATATTCATAGAAAAATCCGGTCTTAAGAATGCGTCTGTTATTGATCCGGAAATGGCGTTGTCAATACAGTCAACTCGATTCATTGTTTCCTAAATGTACAACGGGCGTATTAACAACATCTATCTAAAAAAAAATCGATCATGCAGGGGATGGTCAGTACAATATCTGAACCGACATATTAATGCATGTGATCAATAATGTAACCATGACAAACACAAAACTGTCATAATACGCACACTGGCTACATATCAATAACGGGGGCAAAAGTTTATCCTATGATGTGTGATGAAAAAAATATCCCCAAAATAATCTACTACACCATCAGTAAAAGAAATCTGTTTGACAATACAATTCAGGTGATATTGCTTCTGTATATGCTTGGCCTATTACAAAATACTGATATATTGGAATATGGTGTCACCCTATTTATGTAAATCTATAGGCAAAATTAACAATACATTCTTCTTTTTTCCCTTCAGTTCCATGTTCATCCACAAAAATAATTTTTCGTTCGAAATATTTAATTAAAATGTCTTTTACTGTCAATATTTAATTTTTGATATATCCAGTAGTTTTGAGTGATACTGGTTTAGATATATTGCTTTTAACACTGTAATTCAGAGTCAAATAAAATAAAGACATAAAGTATGTGTAAGTTCTTTCTCTCTCTCTCTCTCTCTCTCTCTCTCTCTCTCTCTCTCTCTCTCTCTCTCTCTCTCTCTCTCTCTCTACACAATAAATCGTGTGCCTGTTTGTAAGTTCTGTGAAACTGATCTAAAACGTTAAAGCTGAGCTCTTATCTGTTCTTTTGTTGCATGGACCAAAATAAATTTGTCACATGAGATCATCGTCATGACCTTGTTTTGACCCTTGACCTGTTTCATATTTTTCATAGCGTTAAGTTTATGTGCCCCTCTTGGTCATTATACAATGTATTTTGGCCATATGACTTCAAATAAACACAGCAGAAACTATACATTGTAATTAATTTTAGGGGAGCTATATAGGCTATATTGCAATGTTGTAGACACAACCTCTATAAATGTACATGAGAAAACATGTACAGGTGTCCTCTCACCTTGATGTTCATCTATTCAAACCATAATGGTCACGTATGTTACGGATGAGTAGCCTCACTACATGTTTATGGGCTCAATTCAAGATTGAATATGAATCTTTTGGACTTGGTCATTTTTTGGTTGAAAGTTTTGAAAACTAAAAAAATGTAATTGCTTGTTCTAGTGGTAGTTGATTAACTATTTATGCCTATTTGTAATTACAACAATGTAATCTAGGTACTCATATCAGTTATAATTAGTTACAATGTATAGTTTCTTCTGTGCTCATATTAAGTCATATGGCCAAAATACATGGTGTAATGACCAAGAAAGTCACATAAACCTTAACGTCACGCCGTTCACAACTCATACTCTTTCAGATTATATCGTCGAGAATCTGTTTTGAACCGTGGGTCATATCTATCTTAGTGCATCGTCTCCGCGCATTAGTTTACGAGAACGTTGATTGGATCCTGCCCTGCTTCTCTAACGACAGAGTGAAGTCTATTAAAAACAAGGGGAACAGACTGTATATGGCGGGTCAGATGCGCTTCATTCTGACGTCATGTGCATAGTGTGATATCTGCCGCGTGGTACCTCGTTACATCGTGAGTTATCTGCTCCGTCAATGCCAGCAAATAATTCCTTACTTTTCCTCTACCGTATCTGACAAAATGTTTACATTCTGCACTAAAACCATTGTATAGAAAAGATTGAGCAAATACAGTCTAAACTGAGTATGCAGCAGTTATCAAAGCGTACGGTTTTCTCCAAGTGTCATTTTGCAACAAAAATATACAGCATTGTGGCAGTGGTATTATCCACTCAAGGTAGGTAAGCCACTGTGAGGATTATGCACTCGGAACATCCTCTGCCTTTTCTGTAACATGCTAGAAATAACTTCTAATGTAAATAGTGGATATTTTCAGGGGGGAGGGGGTAGGTGGTGGGGGTTTGATTGAAAAGGGAGATGGAACCGGCGGCCCACCCCCCAAAAAAAATAATTTAAAAAAAAAAAAAAAAACCAATAAGCGTGAAACAACAGGAACGTTTCCTAGAGTAAGTATTCTTTACAGTTAGATGGATCAAAGTATTTCCTGGAAACGATTAAAATGCAGGAGCTTCCGGGAACTTTGCCCCCCGCGCCCCTAATATTAAACTGCTTTCATGTCCGTTCTTATTACGTCATAATAATCTTATTGACGTCACAAAACTTAATGATGCATCATCACTAGTAGCTACTAAAGTAAAAGTCTGAGGTTATGGAAAGCGAGTAATTTATTCTATTTTTGATTTAACAAAAGGACAATCGATGTTCACCAAATGGCAGCATCCTACCCATGCAGGGCCATCCAATGGAGCACCTGGGTACCGAGGATCAAATGCACAGACAAAAGTGTTAGATATTAAGGTGTGATCGATTAACAATAGGTATATTCTATCATTATTTGCACGCAATAAACTATTAGGAATCGAGGAGTGTTCGATATTTAGAAAGTTTCTAATTCTGACATTTTATTCACTCTTCCTGTGCACCCCCTTTCAATCTCAAAACAGCCAAGGTGGCTCAGCGGTTATTTGGCCGGACTCGCGACCAGACAGATGTGGGTTCAAATCTTGCCATTACATCGGTTCAGATCGGTTGCCATGGAGTGATTAGGTAAGGACACTTTACTCCAATTGTCCCGGCATAATACAACTTTCATGTGTTGATGTGCCGTAAAACACCAGTCAAACAAATAAAATCTGTTCGGTCTCAGAAGACGAGGAACGTTCGTCTGATTACTGCGACTGTAGAGGTAACATTACTGTAATGCATGGTGTCTTCTTTGGTAGCAAAACTTGTACAACATGACCGAAATACGAGCTATGGTACTATGAGGGTTGTAATCGCATTTCCGTGATCCTCACGAAACTCGGCCACTCAGCAAGTTTAAATAATTTTGCTTACATAAGAATAGTGAATATGGCTGCAAGCGTTATTTATTCACTAATTATTACAATGTCCATTCGCACGTTTGAGAGCGCGTGATTTAATACTTGTGCTATTATCACAAAAATGTGTAGATTCATAATTGATCACGATATGTGCATGATATCGTGTGTTTGAGAGATATGCGATCTTAAATATCATGCCACAGAGTAATGTTAGATCTAATGAGAGAAAAAAAAACTTTGATTCTTCGTTACACCTCGTTGCCATCACACTTGTGGGTGATTTAAATTTTAAATGTTTTTATTACAGTGTTCAAAGTCACGTCCACGCTCATCTGTATATGCAAACACGGTAATGTATATACCAGTCTATCTTGTCAGACCTATAATTTATTTCGCCTATTAGTCCTGCCATGGATTATTGGTAACGAGGTTAAGAAGATGCCCGGTTAGGTTAACAACACGTGAAAAAGGTCTATTTTATGATGTGCCGATTCAGGAATTCAAGTAGACAGCATTTACTGACTGGACTCAAATACCTAGAAAGTGTTCACTATAAAACATCTTAAAATTTACAGCTTGAATGTTTTGTTCCTCTTGACAAGGATTGGTCCTTCTTTACATTGCTTTCACACCTGTGGGTTGATTTAAATGTTAAAGCATTTCGTTACAGTGCCAGAAACTCAAATACTATCAACTTTATTTATTTCTGATAAATTCCAAACTGAAAACTGTTCATTATACTTTAATCGACTACTCAGTCTAGACCACATTAGTTTATGTAACAGCTGTGGTTTAGTTGTAGTGACACAGCACGGTAAATTATCAATGATGCAATGCAGCTATTGATCAGGTTAATGAAATGTACACAGTAATATATAGGTCTTTACGAAATATGCTCAAAGTCACGCCCACTCTCATCTGCATATGCAAATCTGCTCCACTGTATCAAAACTGATAAAATTTTACATATTGTTTTTACTTCAACACGAAGGAAGCAAAGGTTTCAAATCTGTGTAAAAAAGATGACCTTATTTTAGTTATATAAGCTGAAAGTTAGTAAATATTTACTATATACCAGTCTACCTTGTCCGACTTATAGTGTGTAACATGATGTAACCACTCAAACAAGACATCGTCTAGTAATCATGCCATGGGTTGTTGGTAACGAGGTAAGAAAATTCACAGATAGGTTAATGACATGCAGATAATGTCTATTTCATGATGTACAGATTCAGGAATTCAACCAGAGGACATGCTAACTTTTGTGTTTTGAGAATCTGGGGCAAAAACCAATGATCTACCAACAGTCAGTGTCGGCTTATCAGAGTTTCCCGTAAATAAATACACTGAATATGCGCATAAACGGTTCTTCACAATTACATTCCTAGCTAGAGATATCCCGAAATGCCAGAAACTCAACCGTGATCCTTCAAATAATCAAAACTTAACTTTCAAAATAATTAAAACTTATAGACTAAGCGCATCCTGCTCTTGAGCCTATCTTATGAGCCTGTCTTATGAGCCTATCTTAGCCTATCTTATGAGCCTGTCTTATGAGCCTATCTTATGAGCCTATCTTAGCCTATCTTATGAGCCTATCTTATGAGCCTGTCTTATGAGCCTATCTTATGAGCCTGTCTTATGAGCCTATCTTATGAGCCTATCTTATGAGCCTGTCTTATGAGCCTATCTTATGAGCCTATCTTACTTAAAATCAAAGTTTTCTTTGTAAAAATTTATTGACTGGACCCGAACACCTAGAAAATGTTCACTATGAAATATAATGCTTTACTTCTCTTGCCCAAGTTAGGTAACATTTTTAGTAGAAACTCAGCCGTGCTATTGAAGTATGCATACAAAGAAAATATTGTAGAATTTTGTGTATAAAAAAGATGTTATGATAGAGGAGCATAGTTGATAAGGGACTGACCATTTTATTTTCCGCAGGGAGGTGGGGGCGCGTAAGGGGGTGTCAGGGATTTTTTGGGAAAACAATTTCCGACCTCCAAATAGGTAACAAAAATATTATTGCTCTGAATTGTAGAGACGAAGAACTAACCATATCCATTATATTAGTTTGAAAAAAATTATCTTTAAATAAAAACACAAAAAATATCCAGGTTGGAGAGAAAATCCCACCACCTCCACCCCAACCCGAAAACTATATGGTTGGTCCCTAAATCAGTTGATTACAGGATCACATTTATTTGGGAAAATGTCAAACTCTTTGCTCCAGTAATGTTCTGATAAAATGTATGAACGCAACGAGTCCATGAAAACTCTCTGATAGGAATAAAACTAAATAAACTAGCTAGTTACTTACATAGTCTTTAGTGCAAGTTCTTTCTGTGATTTTGGTATGCAGTTGTTAAAAAATTTCAAATCTACGCAATAATGTAGAAACACACAAAGCTATTCCCAGAAAATACCCAAGGAGCCATTTTTTTCTTCACAACTTATCACATAAACATTTTCTTTGTTTTCTTTTATTTATTTTTTTCTTAGAAATCCTTTTAAAACTCTTATCCTTTCATTCACATACATTCATAGCAGAATATCCGACATAGATATGATGAACACGTGTCTTGGAAAGAAATTATAACGACGTCACCCATCCGAGGTCGGTAGTCTCCCCTGGGTTCTCCAGGTCCGGCCCCCCCTTCCCCCCCCCCTCCGGTAACAGTCTCACACTAAAATCTGAGAGTACTTCATATAAGTTTGGCGTGGTCTCACATTAAAATCTGAGTCTTTGAGAGTACTTCATATAAGTTTGGCGTTGTCTCACATTAAAATCTGTGTCTTTGAGAGTACTTCATATAAGTTTGGCGTTGTCTCACATTAAAATCTGAGTCTTTGAGAGGTCTTCATATAAGTTTGGCGTTGTCTCACATTAAAATCTGAGTCTTTGAGAGTACTTCATATAAGTTTAGCGTTGTGTCTCACATTAAAATCTGAGTCTTTGAGAGGTCTTCATATAAGTTTAGCGTACAAGAGTGCTATAACGTTAATCTTCCAAATGCATTTGCATAGTATACACCTTTTTGGTTCCCTGTTTCAGAAATTGTACTGTCTTATGAATCAGAGCACCAGTCTAGGAATATCTGGACACACTCACGCCATCTAACGACAGGGGAGAGTAATGGTGAGTTTCACTTACGTATAAGAAAAGTTAAGAAAATAACTCGGTTGTTTTCTAACTAACTTTTGTTGCAATGAACTAAAAAGGATTGCAAACATACGTATTCAACACTGTATCAAATATTCATGATTAAAAATAAAATGTGTGATAAAATAGTTTTAACTCTCGTAGATATATTGATATCTTTCAGGCCGGCATAATGTCTCCTAGGAATACTTCAATGTATTAAAACCTCGAAGTAGGACTGTTAAACTTCTAATTTATAATGTCATAGCTATACATTATGTATAGTAGTTAAAGGTTTTGACAATTATCTATTTGTTTTTTTTTTAAAATAATTTTAATTATGACAATATTAATGCACCTCTAAAATACTGGTATATAATCATCCAGACTACAATCTCTTGGAAAGTTCAGAAGTGGTGTCATCTTCTGAGAAGTTCATTTCATTTTCTTCTTGAGCTATTAACTGTACAAATTATCACCCAGTATGCTTAACTGTACACATTACCTCTCCATCGCGCTTAACTGAACACATTACCTCTCCATCACACTTAACTGTACACATTACCTCTCCATCGCACTTATCTGTACACATTACCTCTCCATCGCGCTTATCTGTACACATTACCTCTCCAGCACGCGTAACTGTACACATTACCTCTCCATCGCGCTTAAGTATACACATTACCTCTCCATCGCGCTTAACTGTACACATTACCTCTCTAGCACGCGTAACTGTACACATTACCTCTCCATCGCGCTTAACTGTATACATGACCTCTCGATCACACTTAACTGTATACATTACCTCTCCATCGTGCTTAACTGTGTATATTACATCTCCATCGCACTTAACTATACACATTACCTCTCCATCACACTTAACTGTACACATTACCTCTCCATCACACTTAATTGTACACATTACCTCTCCATCACACTTAATTGTACACATTACCTCTCCATCACACTTAACTGTACACATTGCCTCTCCATCACACTTAACTATACACATTACCTCTCCATCACACTTAACTGTACACATTGCCTCTCCATCACACTTAACTGTACACATTACCTCTCCATCGTGCTTAACTGTATATATTACATCTCCATCGCACTTAACTATACACATTACCTCTCCATCAGACTTAACTGTACACATTACCTCTCCATCACACTTAACTGTATACATTACCTCTCCATCACACTTAACTGTACACATTGCCTCTCCATCACACTTAACTGTACACATTACCTCTCCATCACACTTAACTGTACACATTACCTTTCCATCACACCTAATTGTACACATTACGTCTCAATCACACTTAACTGTACACATTACCTCTCCATCACACTTAACTGTACACATTACCTCTCCAGCAGGCTTAACTGTATATATTACCTCTCCAGCGCGCTTAAGTATACACGTTACCTCTCCAGCACGCGTAACTGTAGACGGTACCTCTCCAGCACGCGTAACTGTACACATTACCTCTCAAGCCGGTTTAACTGTATACATTACCACTCCAGCACACTTAACTGTATATATTATCTCTACAGCACGCTTAATTGTACACATTACCTCTCCAACAGGCTTAACTATTCAAAGAACCTCTCCAGCTGACTTAACTATATACATTACCTCTCCATCAGGTTTAACTGAACACGTTACCTCTCCAGCAGGTTTAACTGCATCCATTACCTCTCCAGCACGCTTGACAATATACATTATCTATACAGGACACTTAACTGTACACGTTACCTCTCCAACACGCTTAACTGTATACAGAGCCCGAAGATGTTTCAATATAAAAGTTGCTCAAAAAGTAACAAGTCTTTCATTTCCATATTTCATTTTGTTTTTCAAGTTTTTTTTTCTTTTTTGGTTTTTTTGTTGTTTTTTTAGGGGTGAGGGGCTGGGGTTGTTTCTTTTAATCTTGAGATTCATGGTTAAAACAATGAGATTTCTTCCCATGCATTTCCCCCGTTCTACATTCTTCATATTTCTGAACGTAATGTCGGCAAATGGTACTCGACCTTGTCATACTTTAAAGTTAAGTAAATGTATCCAAAAGCACAACTTGCTTTAAAAACTTGGTTATATATTTGTTTCTGTACATTTCTTACATATTTGCTATCATTTTCTTTTTTACCCTTTGTCGTTGTGTGTGTGTGTGTGTGTGCGTGTGTGTGTGTGTGTGACCTATTGGACAAAGTTAGAAATATTATTGTTTTTAAAGATCAGGCGATTGTTAGCACGTAAAAGTCAACAACATAACAAAACAAATTATCCTCAAGGAAAATCCTTTGGATAGCCATCTTTCTTAACACGCGACGACGACGACGACGACGACGAAGAAGAAGAGAATGATGATGAAAAAAAAGAAAGAGATGAAGTGTTATGTATGATGTTTATATAATATTATAAATATTTTAGGAAATTATAAATGTTTCTTCACTTTAATATTTGCTTAAATCTTAATGTTATCATGAAAAACATGTTTAACTAGTGTCCTTGAATTAGGTTGTTTTGATCAATATGTTTTCTCAATTTGAAGGTCAAGGTTGAATTTTTGTTTACAAGTAAAATTCCATTAAGATGACACACATTCTAGAACATTCTGTCATGTGACCAATCTTTATATATGCCATGTTTGGTGGACATTTATTCAGTTTTGACATTACCATCAGTCTTGTAAAGAGCTATTACAGTTGTGAAAATTCATTCCAAATTCTAAGAGAGGAATTATTTTAAATATTCATTGGATTATAACAGTGCTCATAAACTTTTGGATTTTGGATTTTTAATTGATGATTTTGGAATTGAACTGAACTTATTCAGAGATTTTGGAATACTTCATTTTGACATCAGCACATCAAGATTTCTAGTACATCAGGACTTTGTAGACCATTAGCACATCATAACATTCAAGGACACAGCCGTGAAATCGGAACATTGTATATTTAGGACTTGTGATTAGAACAATCATTCTTATTGGATTATTAGGATTTCAAAACACATTACTGTAAGTGACTTTTTTGAATTTTCATTTTAATTATCTAGTAATAAATTGCTTGTTGATTTTTACTTGATTTGTTGGTTTCACTTTCTTTCTGTTACATTTTTCTTAGACCATAGAGTCGTAACAGAAGGAAAAGAAGAATCATAAGATAAAGAAGCTGGAGCAGAAAGAAACTGATAATATGAATGATAATAATGTTTGTATAAGACAATAATAATAATAATAATAATAATAATAATAATAATAATAATAACAATAATGACGTTTTCATCATCAGCATTATCATCATCATCATGACCTTCAGAAAATCAATATTTTAATGTTATCATATGTTAGCGAATCTTTATTTTTAGCGTATTAGCGACATACAATTTTGCCGATTTGCAAAATCTTTTTTTCAATAGTTATACAGTGTCAAACTGCTCACCAGGTAACGCCCAAAACCTCGAAAAGTCACAGCCAGCACAAGTTTATATCTGCAACATTCTTGCAGAAACGCCTGCTCTTGTTTTTACCTCAGTTTTCAATGGATTCGCAAAAGGTAACGACCCCCTGACTTCCCCTCTTTCACTCCCCCAAGAGATTCCAAGCTTTGAGCCAGCAACACTGGTACTATTAATGTTAACTCAAAGAACAAATGGTTGAATGTGTGAAAACTCAAAATGAGGCTGACCCTGGGGTCACGCGGTCTTTGCAGGCAGTAATGTTATTTACACGTTTTTGGCAAGTCATTGGGACCGTGATGTGAAAATGCTTTGCGATCTCAAGGCTGTGTTACGTGCATTCGGAAAGGTCAATCAGAAGATACTTTTCAATTACATGATTTCTGTGTTGCACGAAATGAAACTCTCCATTACGCTGTAATCGCTGTTCACCACCAATATGGCAGGCCAATAGGGCCATAACGTGAAAACATTTCGCGTTTTCGAAACTTGAATGCACGAATTTTAACCATGAATAAGCGATCTCGAGAGAACCAATTCGAAAGTTGTTTAAATCATATGATCACGTATTCAGCACAGTGTGAATGCGCGCTTTCGAAGCTCGATTACGTGGTCTAGAAAGCGCCAATCGGAGAAGTATTTTATGAGATGATTGGTTTCATTATTTGAAAATCGATGTGTTTTTGAGGCTTGAATACAGGATCTCTTGACCCGAATAAGTGATGGAGATCGAGAATGTGCATTCCTGTCTCCGATACGTTATAATGTGATTTAAACGACCTTTCCGATTGGCTCTCTTGAGACCTCAAATTCAAGCTTCAAATACGCGCATCTGAGCTTCGAGAACTCTAAATGTTTCTCTCGAATTCACATAATCAACAATCGTCATGACCGCAATGATTTAATATATATATATATATATATATATATATATATATATATATCTATATATATATATATATATATATATATATATATATCACTGGAAAGCAGCTCGATACAAGCAAGAAGTGTATGCTGGGGAAGCAGCACAGGTTGGGGAGAAAGAAAGAGTGATGCATTTTGTTTGAATGATATTGTCTGTTTTATCACAGAAAAAGCAATTGCATAATGTAAGAAAATTAATTTTCTAATTCAGCTATTATTGTAGCCACAAAAATAAGAAAATAAATAAATAAATAGACAATCAACACCTAAAAAAATAAAAAAATAAAAATAAATAAAATGACAACCTCAACCTCAACAAATTACATCGTAAAATATATGCTTCTTAAATTAAACATTTAGTTTTCTTGTTGCACTTTTGTTTTAGTATTATTGTCAAATTTTAAATTACAAACTATGCACTAAAGTTATGACGTTTTTCCTAATTTTGCTTCAACATCTTTGCTGAAATTTATACCATCGATGTTGTGTTAGAATAAATAATAATCTCTAATGTAAAGTTAATTCGGAAAAAAAGACATGAAAATATTATGTAGAATACTGATTAGTCACCAGTCACTTGTACATATTTTGGTGTCTTGCCTTTGGGTCCTTAATTTTTAGGAGACATGTGCGTGTATATATATATATATATATATATATATATATATATATATATATATATATATATATATATATATATATATATATATATATATATATATATATATATATATATATACAGTCCCGCTGCCGCTCAGGGTTGGGGGCAGGGGGCAAGGGGAAGGACTGCAATTGCCCAGAGGCCCGGCGATTTCTAGGGTCCCGCCGTCAACTCACTTATAAAAATTAACCTAGTTTTCTAGTTTTGGGGCGAATGACTGCTCTGCCGATGCGCCGGAATTTCTGTCGGCGGGCAGATAGATGGATAGATATAGATATGAGATAGACTGACACATTTCTGCAGAGAGAGAGAGAGAGATTGGTTGACATCTAGACGTAGTCACGTGCTCGGAGAATCCATATATATATATATATATATATATGATTAGCTCGAAACGTTGGGAAACCGTTTTGAATTTGTGCCGTTATAAATTTTTGTGTCTATATAATTTTTGTGTCTATATATATATATATATATATATATATATATATATATATATATATATATATATATATATATATATATATATATATATATATACACATAACAGAGAAAGCTTTTATGGGGTTATTTGTTATATAAGCTTTCCAACACATTTTTATCAATATTTAACCAGTTCAAACCAACAAAAGCAAACAAACAAACCAACAGAAATGACCCCCATAAAACCGGAACGTACTGGATATATGACCAGATAACTGCCAGATGCCCGTCACGAGGTCGGTCGACGGTCAGTAAATAGCCTAGGGTCAAACGTGAAGCGGAATAAAGCACAGCACTCGTATCTGGCCGAAGTAACAGCATTCAATGTTAATTGTTTGTAAGATAGTGCTAGTTGTTGTGTAAATCAATGAGATTATGCCTATTTACCGATCATCTCACTATGTCCGATAATATAAATCTAAACAATCCTCCATTAATTGGCTTTTGAACCTAAAATAAGGCTTGCGTCCTCACCTTTGACATTTTTACTGACAAAGACCAACAAAAGAATTATACAACAATGTTCTCTCTTGTTTACCTGCTGACAAAGACCAACAAAAGAATTACACAACAATGTTCTCTCATGTTTACCTGCTGATAACATTTTATCAAATCATGTAACTTTACATAAAAGTACAAATGCGTGTGAAGAAGCAAACTTCAACAAAAATCAAATTATTATTAATAAAACGTAAAGTAGGCACTAATAAATCTAATCAATATACACATTGTAACTAAGGGGCATACCTGTACACAATATACATATTATAACTAAGGGGCATACCTGTACACAATATACATATTGTAACTAAGAGGCATACCTGTACACAATATACACATTGTAACTAAGGAGCATACCTGTACACAATATACACATTGTAACTAAGGGGAATACCTGTACACAATATACACATTGTAACTAAGGGGGATATCTGTACACAATATACACATTGTAACTAAGGGGCATACCTGTACACAATATACACATTGTAACTAAGGGGCATACCTGTACACAATATGCATATTGTAACTAAAGGGCATACCTGATTGCATCTCATTTTAGGTGAAATTTTAGAACTTCAGTAAACCGAAAACCCAGAAAAACAAACTTTAACTTGGTTGCAGGGAATTTCTCTCCCTAGAGGTTTAATTACATACATACACACTAGACAGACAGACAGACAGACAGATATATATATATATATATATATATATATATATATATATATATATATATATATATATAAAAATAAATATGTTCATACATACATGCATACAAACATACCGTCAGCAAAGATAAAGTTCAATGGGAAGCCCATTATAGAATTCATAAATAAGTGCCTACGCTGTTGACAGTGTCTGCGGTATATATGTCTTTTAACCAATTGAGGCTTCTTGACTATTTACAGTGGTTTTAGTTTTAATATTTTTCAAAGGAATTGCCTCTGGAAATCTTGTAGACACACATATTATGGTCAACAAGTATTGGTTGCCTGACTTGGTCCTAGGTAAGGGACCGACACAATCTACCATTATTCTACTAAATCTTGCAGTGAGCTAACCATACAAGATATACCAAATGTGATTTTTTCAGAGTTTCTATTGAAAACCTCTATTACTATACACAGCTTTGAGAAGTGATGCTTCATCATACCTTGGATTACACTGAATTAGATGTTCACCCAAACAACCACCCAACATGAAAACTGTATAATTGACAATACTCCAATGCTTCGTAAAGAAAATGAGGAGACAGTGTTCATGGATACTTGAGTAATTTTGTACAAATCGTACAAAATTATTCTGCATGCAAGGTTTACTGAAGCCAGTCTGTTTGCTGGAAGTTAAATTTTTTAGTATTTAATAGATTTCTAATGTGATAATTTGTACATGTACACATCATAATTAGAGAATCCTGTCTTGAAAGCCAAGGTCACAGGTCAAGGTTGTGTACTTTTACGGTGCGGGCTGTAACCCTGAAAATAATAAAGACAGTGGTATAAAAATGTAATACATGTAAGATTCAAGGGTATAGAATATATCCATTTCAAGGTTCTCACTTCCAGATCAAAGGTAAACATTACTCTATTTATTTTGAGGTTGTAATTCGGGAACTCTATAACGTAGTGATAGACAGTCAACTTGTATGAGTTATACGAACCGAGGTATTCACACTACATTTTCATGGATCTACTTCAAAGCCAGATCTCATGGCTGTGTCATTTTTTTATTTTAATTTTCATGTCTAAATGTTAGACTGGAAGCTGTTAAATTACTACAGATTGTCACGGAATTGTGTGGACATAGTTGCAAGTGTATTGTATTCTAATGTCAACATAGTATTGGTCCTGTTGCCGCGTACAGAAGTACACGTTCTGTATGCTAAAATGTAGTTATGTCGGACGATTGTGACATATATGATTTCACTCACTTGGTTGCCCGACAAACTTTATAAGTTCCGGTGTTTTTCAAAACCGATCACTTCTATTCAGGTATTATGGGATTGCGGACTACATGGAAAATTTACTTACCTCCGAAATTGGAGAGCTTGACAACAGGCAAAACTATGCACCTCCGAAAATGAAGATTTGACAACGGAAGTGCTCCAATAAGCATGGGCAATTTTACGTTTTGCAAAAACACAAGCTAACCCATTTTTAGCAATTTTTTTTTACTTAGTTTAAATTACAATAAAGTTTAAATTACAATCAAGACATATATGAGATTGACCTTAGCAATTCCTGAAAATAAACGAAGTAATTGGGCCAAATGTTTGCAACTATTTTGTTATTCTTAACATACAGACGTAGGCGTAGGGATAGTAAATCGCCAGATAGCAGAGGCGCTTACTTAGTGATGGCTGTACGAATGCACCTCATGTTTTCCATCCGAGTTCCCGCCACGTACTAGTATAAAGAGTTTGAATGTTTCATTGTAGTCATATAGTTTGATGTCTTGCCAGGATGATGCCTCCTTTAAGACAGTCATCTTGCAGCTGTAGAACTGATGTTGTCTCCTTTACGACAGTCTTCTTGCAGTTGTAGAGCTGATGTTGTCTCCTTTACGACAGTCATCTTGCAGTTGTAGAGCTGATGCTGTCTCTTTGCGACAGTCATCTTGCAGTTGTAGAGCTGATGTTGTCTCCTTTACGACAGTCATCTTGCAGTTGTAGTCCTGATGCTGTCTCTTTGCGACAGTCATCTTGCAGTTGTAGAGCTGATGCTGTCTCCTTTGCGACAGTCATCTTGCAGTTGTAGAGCTGATGCTGTCTCTTTGCGACAGTCATCTTGCAGCTGTAGAGCTGATGCTGCCTCCTTAACGACAGTTATCTTGCAGCTGCAGAGCTTTTGCTGCCTCCTTTACGACAGTCATCTTGCAACTCTAAAGTTGATTTCCCGAGTGCTTGGCCCAGTAATATTGGTTGTGGAACCACTTGAGTAGTATATGGGGGGTATTGAGGTCAGTGGGGGCACTCTGGGTACAAACGGGAATTTAGCATGGCGGGGGAACTCTGGGTACCAACGGGAATTTAACATGGCGGGGGCACTCTGGGTACAAACGGGAAATTAACATTGGGGCCTCTACAGGTACCAACGGGAATTTTAACATGGTAGGCAAGAATGGAAAATTAATCTTTTCTTGAAAAATGGGTGGCCCTGAAAAGGGCCGTTGGAGGAGGATTACTTTTTCCTCCAACATTGAGTAAAGAAGCCTAGGAAGGTGGTGTGAGATTTTTTCTTCTTCTGGAGTGGGGCTGGTGGATTGGGTAGCCAGTCTGGATGTTCCATACGTCTGAACTTATCCTGGATTTTCATCCAGTTTAAATTCAGGCGTTGAAATTCCTTTTCTTTCCTGGCCTGTTCCTTCTGACTTCTTTCGAGAGCCCACAAGATCTTAATGTGGGCTACTTCTTGCTCCAAAACTTTTCTTAATAATAATTTTGTCGTGTGAAGATTTATCTCTTCACGCCTGACGCTACTGGCGGGTGGATAGATCCAACAATCTTCCTGAACTTTGTTTAGGAAGTATTCCACCCCATCCAGTAAGTCGAGGGCTGACTTGATAAAACCCACACGACAAGAAGCCGAAGAAGTCTTTTGGGTTTCCTCCACCAAGACATCCTTCACCAGCCTCCTCGCTGAAGTGAAAGCCGCTAGTTGGCTGGTGACGTATGGCTTGGTGGCAGGATATCTCCACCAACACTCCAACCTTTCCACTAAAGACTCCACACCCACCATGATATCCCAGGCTTCCTGCAATAGCTCTACAGTATTCATTCTTCAGTTGAAGTGTGAATGGTGCGACTGCGGAAGGCGCCGCTTTATATGCTCGAAGCGCGGACGTGAAGGAAAACATCCCTTTTTTTCCAAAACATAATTTTTTTTATCAAGCATACAAACAAAACACACACGACACCATCCTTTTTATTTTTTTCTTTTTTTATCATGCACACTCTATACAAACACATACCAGGGAATGGGAATTTTTTTGAAGTGGGGCAAAGACAAACACACAAACTCAAACACACCAACATACAAACACCTATGGCAATTATGAAAATTAATCTTTTCTTGAGTAATGGGTGGCCCTGAAAAGGGCCGTTTGGTTTTTTAGTACATCTAGAGGTGTGGTCACCTCCCTGGTTTTGCCCGACAAGCGGGACAGCTTCCCCTCCATGTGGCTACACTCATGCAGCGCTTGTTGTTGTTGTGAAGGATAAACGGAGGATGGTCCGCTTCAGGATCCCAATTTTCTTTTTCCTCCATCATCCAATGAGGTTTGATGGGGATATTCTTCTCTCTCTCCTCCTTCTCCTTCTTCTCCAGGTCATGGAGGAGGTGCCAGACCACCTCTAAATGAACTCGGACCTGTCTCACGATTTCAGTCTTGTTCATCTTGATAGATAAAATGGGCAGCTCGACTAGGGAAGGTGTTGTTTTAATATACTAGAAGCGCGGACGTGAAGGAAAACATTCCTTTCCAAACAAAAAAAAAACATTACTCCCACTACCCCGAGTCTGACGTCATCCCTATGACGTCATTCTAGGCTTCGCGGATTTTACACTCCATGACCCCTTACCCCAAAAACACAGACCCAGTGCGCGGACCTAAAAGAAACTACTTTTGATAAAAAAAAAACACATACAAACACACCACCCTTTTTTATTTTTGATTTTGTATTTTTATCAAACACACCACACTATCCTTTTTTTTTATTTTTATCAAACACACCACACTATCCTTTTTTATATTTTTTATCAAACACACACCACACTCTCTATACAAACAATATTTTTTGGGAAAGGGAATTTTGTGAAGGGGCAAAGACAAACTCAAACACACAAACATACAAACACATATATATGGCAATGATATGAAAATTAATCTTTTCTTGATTAATGGGTGGCCCTGAAAAGGACCGTTGGGGTTAAGAAGTTATGTTGTTTAACTTCTAGTAGCAGTAGCGGCAGCCGCAGCAGGGCGGCCACGTTTAGCCACGGGTCTCACGGCTTTAAGACAAGCTCTCTTTCTGGTAAAAGAGAAGGCAAACTCATCGCAGTCTATCTTACAGCTGACTTCTCCGTCGGGTAGTTTCATGGACTGCAAGAGTTGTTGTTGTTGTTGTCTTTGCTGTTGCTGCTGCTGCTGCAGTCTTTGTCTCTCCTCCCATTCCGTTCTGTCCCTGATGATTTCTTCCCTCATGACTTCTTCCAATAGATCATAAGCCATTTGTAGGAAGATCATTGTCTTTCTCTCAGGGTTGGTATCCATCAAATGATGCTTCACCCTCTGCATGTTCACCATAGCGTCGTTCAGTTTGCTTATCTTGGCTGTTGCCATCTTCTTGAAGTGTTGTTGAGATCCTGACGAGTCAACGAGAGTGACTACACTGGCCAACGCACCGCTTTATATGCTTGAAGCGAGGACGCGATGGAAAACATGGGGTTCAGATTGAGAGTGAGAAATGGATAGAGGGGGTGACTTCAGATCGATAGAAAGAGATAGAACATAATAATTTTTTCAAATTCAATAAAAAAAACCACACAACACCATTATTTTCAAAAAATCAACATTTTTTTAATGAACAAGAAGAAGCTTCTCTAACATAAAAAGGTAATAACAATCAACAAGATATTAAACAGGAACGTATTTACAGGGTTGACAACGTTGGGAAGGTAAACTAAACTTCCACTTTTCTACATCTACATCATTCTGATGCACACTACGTTTCTGAGCTAAAGACAAGAGATAACCATAATGTTCACAAAACCATCGTTCTACTTTAGCATCGTTTCGAGCATAGTCTCTATCAAAACAAGTCACTAAATGTTCTAAGGAATATCCGAGACTGCGTTGATGAAGAAAATGTACACAATATTGTCCACACACCATAGAATCCAATCCTTGTAATCGGGCATTATTGAATCGAGTAGAGATGGCATTTCTTCTCATAAACTCGATGATGTCGTCTTCCAAAGGAGGTAATCCATAAGAATCAAAATATTCCACACCACCATTGTGATCGTTGGGAAAGTACACAGCTACCCAATGGGTTCCTGGTCGATGACTGTCGTCGGTATTGATGTCAACAGGTAATGAAGTTCCTGGTATCCATTTTTTTCACAGGTAACGAAAAGTCATTAATTCACACTTGACTTTATGCTTGAATGTGTCTCTCAAGTAAGTCGACGAATCACGCACAGTCTCAATAGCCTTTTGTAAATGAGCTTCGATGCGTCGGATCTCCAGAGGAGTGAGTGGAGGTGAAGAAGAATGCTGCAAGTCTTTATACCATTGTCTCAACACCTTTTCTTCCGAGATCTGAGACCAGGCGTCCTCCATATATTCGTCCATTTTTTCTTCGGCCGTCATCATCAAACATTTGTCGTGTTGTTTCTGACTGGGATGATCAATTTGACATCCATGACAATCTTTCCTAGACAGTTCTGTAATTTTGGAACCCATTGCCGTAGCAAAACAAGAGACTAAATGTTGTTCTTGTTCTGGCCATCTTGATGGCATACATGGAATAAATCCAGCAAACTTTGGAAAAGGATTTTTTTCTTCTTCTTTTTTAGGTTCTGAATGAATGACTTCGTCATCATCATCATCCGTGGTAGTTTGTGACTGTTGTACTTCACAAAATCCCTCGTCTATCTCCATAGGTTCTTCTTCTACGTGTTGCATCTTTTTTCTTTTCCTTCTAATAGTCTAGAATCACTTCTCTCAAGCTGTTGATTTCTAGAGTATTATCAAATTCTGCATACAAGATGACGTTCACCGTGTCGGGTAGAGGATTTGCAAACTGAAGTTCCACACGAAGTGGGCCTGATTTTATAGGGTGGAAATGTTCTTCGTCGTTGCCTTGGTCCGGAGTGAAATCAAAACCCCACAAGGCATACACTCCAGCATAATCCTCGTACGAAATACCGTGGCTGGTGTTGGTACCTAACTGTCCTGTGGCTTCAAACAGGCTCAAGTAAGATCGCAAGTAATTTCTCTCGGTAAACTTAGGTTCAAAAGGTCTGATACACAATGTCTTGCCATCTCGACTGACTTCTATCTTGGAGACGTTGTAGTGTTTAAACTCGAACGGATTCTGATTGTGGACTCCGTTGAGGGCTGCATTACTGACGATGCCAATCAGCAAACGTTTAGGGAGCTGTCCTTGGAAGACGTGATCTTCGACTTTGGATCGGAGTCCAGCTGCAATGGTAAAGGTTTTCACTTCCACGCGTCGCACAGGATACTTGGCAGTGGTTCTGCTCAACGTTTGACTGATGTCGTTGGCTACTTTAGGTAAGACTTCTACACGGCGCACGTAAAGTTTGGCTTCTTGGATTTTGGTTTTCCACTCGTTGCTTTCGGCCATCAAATGGAAGTCGGCACTACTGCGATTCAGTCTCAGACGTACATCCACTCCGTTTAACAAATACTTGTCTTGCAACCACATGTCCAAATGCAAACGATCCATCAGTTCTAAACTGCGTCTGATTTTCTTTCGACGGTCGTTAAATCCCACATTGTGTTGGACTGCTGGAATTATATCTCTAGTACCATTATTACCATCCTCAGTAGACTTCGCCGCTACTGACAGGTCTGTTTGGTTGAACTTTTCCGAGGTGTCAGGTTTCCAGACCACCGAAGCATCCAGATGAGTGTTCTTGGCTTCTTTTCCGTACGTCAAGAGATTTTCCAAATAAGTACGGTAAGGGTAAGTATCCAAGCTGCTGCTGACCAGTTTGTTATTCAAGTACAAATCTATTCCGCTGAACAAGGAATGCATGAAATTATTGACGGGTGCCACTCGGTCACCGTCCCCAGGAAGGGTGTTGTCATTTTTTTATACTTGGAGTTTCAGGTACAAGTAGCTGTTATTCAGATCGATGTAATCTTCAGTTTGTCCTTTGATTTCAAATTCGATAGGAGCTGATTCCGTCAAAGACGATACAGGATGAAATTCCACCCATTGGGATTCTTGCATCGTCATCATGGTGGGAAGCATGGTAAACATATCCAGTTCTGACTTGGTACATTCGCAAGAATCTCGGTGCATCATTTTCAAAGGTTTTAGTAATCAAACACGTCTAATTCTCTGACGGTTCTTCTTTTCTTATTCTTTTTTGGAACACCACCGTGTGTTTTATGAACTCTGAAGGGATTTCGACGTCGTCTCTTTCTACCTTGTCCTTGCTGTGAAGTGGAGGAAGAAGTAATGCCAGGGCCTGAAGCGTGAAGCGCATTTATAGGACTCTCTCGGAGACCTAAAAGATCTTTGCCAGTGTTCATCAACACATTTTTGCCTGCTCTCATAAAGGCTTCTTTAGGATTTTGTTTGTCAATGAGGACGTTTTGCAAAAATTCTTTTCCTTGCGTCAAAGCGGCATCTTTTAAGGCATGGAATCCTCGAGTCACCAGGGGTTTCAAAATAGGGGCTACCGTCCGAAAAGCCGATTTTAACATATCTCCTTAACCATGTCCTCGTTGTCGAGTCACTCCTCGGTACACTGGATACATTTTTTGGATGTTACAATGCGTTGGAGAACTTTTTTCGAAAATGTAGTTTCGCCGTGACTTTTCCTTGGTCAATGAATGGCACACTTTGTCCCAAATCTCCTTTTATACTAATGTTGACACTGTCAAAATACGATTTACTGACTGGAAGATAATGAGGGTGTACAAATTCATGGTGAACGTGATATGTGTTTCCACCACCTTCTTCTTTAGCACCAGCGCCAGAATCCAGTTTGAAAGGAAGGACTCTCAGTAAGGGCGCAGCTGTGTGTCCCACCACGTTGTACTCCACCACATCGGAGTACACAAACATTAAATTTAGTCCAACGTTCAATTCGATAGGGGCTTTAAAAGTATCTCCGAATTCTACGTTGCTTGCGACTTTTTTAGTAGCATACTTTTTATTTCCACCCAAAATAGCATACAATCCAGGAGAAAAAGTGATGGTTAAGGGTGTTTTCTCCTCCACGGGTAATTCTTTGTCTTTCTCGCCAATGAGTTGCCCCTTTTCTTTGAAACATTGCAAGATGAAACGGCGTGGCACAGCATGGTAAGCGATTCGTACAAATTTTTGGGCATCTTTTAAGGCATTGCCAAATTGGAGTGAAAACTTGTTCGCAATCGTCTCCACCAAATGTTCAGCACTGAAATAATACCCCGTAGGAATTCTCATGGTATACTGCGACAAGACATGAGATTTAGGATCTACTACCCTTTTCTTTGATTCCGACATTTTAGGATCATTTTTTTCCAACTCATCTTGCATTTTTGGGTTCAAGATTTCCACGACGAAAGTGTTTTGACCTTCGTTGATGTTTGTGATTTGCGTAGGATGAATGATTTCTACCAAACTTTCTTCCCAATGAGCGTCGTGATCCAATTGGATGGACTGAGGTAATTTGGTGGTGAAACAACATAAGGTGTTGTTGGGAACTGTCACTGGGTAAAGTTAAATAAAATTGGTCATTCATAGTAGGTCCAAAGTGGTTTTGGCGTCCGAGGTGTCACTCGAGTTCAAAGGATGTTCAAAGGGTTCCAAAAGAGGAGTGGTATTATGGTGACTGGAAGAAGGTGGTGGACTGGCGTTGGTCGTCCTACCGTTGTGGTAACTGTTGTCCGTCGTCGTCGTAAATTTCAAAGAGGGACTGGGTAAAAGATAACCGATGCAACTGCTAAGTAAAATGGTCCACAATTGTTTGTCTCCTTGTTGTAAACTCAAATTGGCAATAGCTGCTCCGATGACACAATACACCACAAAAATTTGGCAGAAAAAGACGATTTGATTTTT
Organism: Margaritifera margaritifera; assembly: GCA_029931535.1. Lineage (NCBI taxonomy): Eukaryota > Metazoa > Mollusca > Bivalvia > Unionida > Margaritiferidae > Margaritifera > Margaritifera margaritifera. Next base: position 12,016 of record JAQPZY010001415.1, on the reverse strand, counting down.
AGGCACACGTAACCCGCACCACACCCAGAACGGTTGTTTTTGTAATTCTTGAAGAGAGGAACTCTGCGAAGGAGTTGAGGTCGTGGTTGTGTTGAATGGCATGTTAGGTTACTGCTTCTTCTTCTTTTTATAGTCGACGACTTGGGAAGCAGCAATCCAATAATCAAAACTAGGAGGATATCCTTTCCAACGTACTTTGACTTCTTCTACTCGACGTTTGCCTACTTTGCGTGTTCTTTGTTCGAGAATGCTTTCGATGTCGTACAAGGCGTCTTCTTTTTTAGTCACTCGTTGTAACTCAGGCAAGTAAAATGTTCCTTGGAGCACTTCACCGTGCATGTCTTCCAATTTATAGACGGGAGGATCGCGTCCACGCACGGGTGTAGTGACACGAAACAATTCGGTGGTCCAGTTGGGTAAATAACCTTTGTCAAAAGTGTGTTTGGTTTTTCCGATGCGAACCCAATCTCCCGTCTTCAACTCCAGCAAGGTTTTTTTCTGGATTGGTCTGCTCTGGGGTGTACCAAAGAATCGATCAAATACGGTCACTTCGTTTTCAGGACTGACCTCTTAGGGGGGAACATCCGATGCTTCGATGGTACGATTGATTGTACGCTTTGACCAAACGAGGTAACACGTCGATGTACTTGAGAGTGTGTTGATGTGTAAGATATTTCCACATGCGTTCTTTCAAAGTTCTTTGAAAACGTTCCACGATACTGGCTTTGGTTTCAAGATTTTCGGTAGTAAAAAAATGAATCTGTCTTTGTTTCAATTCTTTTTGGAAAGCTTGGTTTAGAAATTCGGTGCCTTTGTCAGTTTGCCATCGTAAAGGGTGACGACCACTTTGTTTCAAGACCAATTTTAAGGCACGTACCAATTCGGTACTGCTTTTAGAAGTCAAAGGCACGAGCAAAGCAAATTTAGAAAACACGTCGATGACACAAAACAAATATTTGTGACCACAATTGTAGGTTGCCAAATGAGAGACGTCGGCTAAATCGGCTTGCCATTGATGATCGATGCCTTCCACTTGGTTTGGACTTCTAGAAAATTTTCGTCGAATGGGTTTGTATAACGTGTACGTCGATTGTTCTTGTAACCATCGTCGTACTTCGGGCAAACGTACACTTTTCAATTTACTATTGGCAGCTCGATACAATTTTTGAACTCCTCTGTAACCAGCAGCATGGTCAGGATTGTAATAAAGGCTGGCTAAAAGTTTCTCCATGATTCCTCAATAAGTTACCCACAGTTGGATGCTACTACTTTGAGTGTCGTGAGGTTTGGACGAAGCGGCTTGACGCGTTCGACGAGCCACAGGAGTGGGTAGTGAAGAAGGGGCAATGATGGTAGGTTTCTTTTTGGTGGTGTCTTTTTTCACTTCAGTCTTGCTGTCTTTCTTTTTTTCTTCTGCTGAAGAAGGAGTGGACATCTTCTTTTTAACCCAAGCTTTCATGGCTTCTCGATGAGGGGTAGGAGAGGGTGTCAACAAGGAAGCTGCAATTTGACTAGGTATGCCAGCAGACGGAGTTTGAAACACTTCTCGGCGCTCGTCTTATTCTGGCATCCCCGTGGCGGTGTCTGTTTTAGTGGTGGTGGTGGTAACTTTAGGTTCGCTTTTCATCAGGGTTTTGAAATCTCTCAGAGTGGGTGGAGCTGTTTCGTCGACAGCTTTTTGGTGAAAGAGTTGCAGACGTTGTAAGAGTTGACCGTACCGTTGCGATTTTTCTGTTTCTGACAAATCGCTTCGTTCCATCAGCGTTTGCAATTCTTGTTGCAACTGTGACATCTCGTTGAGATTAGGATTGGGTGGTAAATGAGGTATCCGTTTTTCGTTCCAACGATGGAATTCCAGCCATCGTTTGTAAGGTACTAAAGTCAGTTTTCGTCCTTCCATTTCATCCAAAGGTACAAAAAGGTGTGGTCTTTCCAGAGAAGGGTGTCCTTTTTATCTTCTTTTTTTTATCGCATGACACCTCCTAAAAGTGGTCCAGCAATCGTTCCTAACAAAGGACCCGCTATTTTTAACAACGGTCCTAACAGCATAGGTAGAAATCCTCCTCGTTGCACCAACATTTTTTTCTTTTGTTGGAGAGGTATTTTTTTTTTCACCATTTGGCGAAGAACGTTCCGATGTTTGCCTAATTTTTGTTTCTGTATCTTGGACAAAGGTACCGTTCCTTTCAAGACGTTAAAACAACATTCACACACGGTATCGATGATTTCTTTGGGGGCTGTTTGAATGAGTTGTTTTCGCATGGGAGGATTGGATTTGGTCAGGACAGACAAGACGTCCCAATGTTTCGCCAGACGAGGTGGAAGTCCTTTTTTGCTTTTCTTCTTTTTTTGGTGGTGGTGGTGGTGTGCACGTTTGGGAGCCATCTTAGAGGTTAGGAATAAGTCTGAAGTCTCTTTCAGGTCACCCTTCTATTTTATACTGGAACACGTCTCCACTGATTGTCTGCACGACGTACCATCTTCATGACAGGCCTCACTCGACGTTGAGGTGTTTTCAATGGACTAAATCGTCTCAATTCTTCTTTGGATAAATCCACTAAACTTTGTAACACGCCGGTACTTTCTTGGACTTTGGTTTTAGGGGACGGTACTTTGTTCGCGGCCGCTGCCATGGCTAGATCAGCCGAAGTCGAGGGTCCCGACGTGGTGACTTTCGAAATGGGTTTCCATTTTTGCATCAAATTAGGAAACACTTGTCTTAAGTCCGGTTTGGCAGGCATCATGATCATGAAGGGTGGTGAAAAAGACGAAGAAGTGGACGCAAAAGGAGACCTCGTCACTGCTGGCTGTGGTGGTGGTGTCTTGCGGGTGTACGTTTGCGTCCTGGCAGCAGAACCTCTCTTGCGGCTCCTTGCAGTGGTGGGTGTTTTCTTCTTCTTGGCAGAACTTTTCTTCTTTTTCTTGGGGGCTTTCTTTTTAGGGCTTTTCTTTTTTGTGGCTTTCTTTTTGGGACTTTTCTTCTTTTTTGGTGTTTTGGGTTTTTTGGCTTGGGCATTAGGATCCCATTTCAAAAGGGAACGAATCATAACCTCTCCTAAAGCACCGCTCCCTCCAGGGGTTAAAATGATTTGTTTTTTAGTCCGTGGATCGATTCTAGGATCTGCTAGTTGTGACAACGCCCCTTTATGTTTTTGAAAAAAAACGTTGAGTTTGACGAGGGATGTGAATGATGCCTTGCAGTAATTGACGTGCCGTCAAAGTAAACCATCGTAACACTTCTTTAAGACTAGCTTCTAACAAATGAGCACGGACTTGTGCATTTTTTTCGCGACTGATGCCATACAAGGCACGAATCAATTTAGCAGGAGGATGAGATTGAAAGGAAGTAATCTCGAAGACTGTGAGACAGAAATGACGTAGTAGATGTTTTTATAGTTTTTTTCTTCAGAGTGTGACTGAAGGGGACGTGTAAATGAAAGGACCTCCTTCTTGGCACCAGTGGTGAAACAAGTGGGCAAGAAATCTCAAATAGTCGGGAGTGGTCGGTTTTAAGTCAATTAGTTAATACGCATGAGGTGTTTGAGTGGCATCGTCGTACGCATAATTCAACCAAGGAGTGCCTAACTATTTGGCTAACACTTGCACTTGAGATTTGTCTCTGGGGCTTTTAAACAACACCACGTAATGAGAGTTGAGACTGATGGTACGATGGGCTTTACTTTGTTGAAATAAATTTTGAGTAATGTAAATGATGCTGGCATTTCGATGGTGTCCTTTTCGTGTAAACCAAAGTTTAATTTCTTCTTCGTCTTCTCCTAACATGTCGTCAAAGATGACCAGATGTGTTTGACTCACGTCAGACACGATCCCATCGTCTTCGCGAAGGATGCCTTCTACAAACGAAATGGCTTCTCCTTGACTTTCTTTCAATAAAGTGTAAGACGATTGCCACTCTTTGTAACGCCACAGGATACGTTGAGGTGGACGATCGAACAAATGAGATTTGTGTTCGATCAAACGTTTGACAAATTCGGTTTTGCCTGAACCACTGGGTCCAGCAATCAACATGTTAAAGGGATGGCGCAGATACAAAGCGTCCCAACTGGGACGATCTAACTTTTCGTCAATCGCTTTGACCACAGAGGAAGTAGAAGAGGCAGACGAGGCAGAAGAAGATGTAGCCATGACTGAGGTAGGAAGATTTTTGAGAAGAAGACAAAAGACCCAAGACATTTTTTATACGTTTCATACACGTTTATTTTTATTTTTTCAAAAACAAACAAACAAACAAAAACATATTTTACAAGTCATGAAGGACAAAAATGCAAACGGCAAAAATGGTGAGGTACAAGATTAAGGCTACCACTAAAAGAATTAAAGTTCTGTACAAACAAGTAAATGTACAACAAGAACAAAACACTGTCCTAGGAATGGAAGGTCCAGGCACTGGTGGTAGTATTCTTCTGGTCGTCTTTGTTTTGGAAAAATGTTCCTCAGAGGGTTGTATTTGGACGACGACGACGGTGTGGTCTTTCTCTGCTGTGTCAGGTTCTTCTTCTTCCAGGATGGTTTCTAAGGTCATTTTTTTTTTACTTAGGTTCCCATTGCACTTTAGGAAACTTAGTGACGTGCCAGATCTTTGGCAAACTGAGCCACTTCTTGTAGCCAAGCATCGAAACCAATTTTTCTCCAGTCACGTACATCTTTACAATCGGTAAGTTGTTGGTGTAACTCACTAGCAATACACACTTCTTGAAACGTGTCAAAGGTAGATAAAGTTTGACTAATGTCTTCTTCACACGGAGGTACACCACTTGTCTTCATCACCACTCTCAACACTTTGAGTACAATTTGTCTTTCGTGTACCGATAAAGCATGAATGGTCATGTTTTTTTTTTTTTTTTGATGGGTCATCAAAATAGTCCAAAACAACCACGGGTCCTCCAAAATAATCCAAGACAAACACTGATCCTCAAAAATACTCCACAACGAATGTCCTGGAAAACGAAATCCAAGAAAGGTAGTCACTAACACACACACTGCATAGCGTCCAAAATTCAATGGAAACAGTTCTTGTATCAAGTGTTTATAATCCTCTAAGGTCTGAACACGATCGTTGACTTCCTTCCACGGAATCAGTTTCACGAGTGAAGACCACAGATCAGGCATGGTGAGATTTTATAGGGTGAGATTCCCAAGGTGGGTATCTTTTGTGGCGGGTTTTTATATCCAGGTTCTTTTGTGATAGACTATTCCAGGGATTCTACAATGAAAGGTTTTCTCCAGAATCTTTCTTCTGACAGTTTGGAAGTAAACATACCTTAAAAATCGAGAAATGACTTTGAGTTTGTGTTTCACTTGTATCTTGACAAACTCTCGGTAAATGCGTTCTCGCACCTTCAAAGGCAAACCACGAATGTACTCTGGTAAAGTTTCCGACTTGGAAAGAAGTAACTCTCCTTTGTGTTCTTCACGATAGCGGTGATAGTTTCTCTCCAGAATCAGACTTCTGATACGGTGGAAGTAGCAATAGTTTAAAAATCGAGGAATGACTTTGAGTTTGCGTTTCACTTGGATCTGGACCAACTCTTTGTAAATTCGTACTCGCAACTTCGAAGGCAAGTCACGAATGCGATTTTCTGAACTAGTCTTCTTCGTGACAAAATACTCACACTTTAGCCAAATGGAATCGGTGGGTAAAGGATGTCTAAGATGATCAGTGAGAAGAACCGTATTACACGTCAGTCGACGTAAAGACGTTTCGTCTTGAGGTGACACTTCTAGTAAAAGTTTTTGGTATTCTGGTCTGTTGGTCACATTTTTTTCCTTCACTTCGTTCCATCGAATTCTATGGATCACTGAAACATTGTAGGTGGTGATTCCAAACTCTTAAAGTGGTCTTCTAGTCCTTCATGAATGTCTGACCATTTGAATATCTTGGTACTAATCAGTATTTTTTATAAAATTCAGATGCCAATGGTTAAAACATGTATGTCGTAAAGGATGTAACTGTTCTTTACGTTTCACTTGTATCTGAACCCATTCTCTGTAAATGTGTTCTAGCAACTCCAAAGGTAAACCACGAATGTACCATTGTAAAGTATCATCCGACATGTTACTTCTTCTTGGCATCTGGCTCGTAGAACCCGTACTCTTCTAAGGCCACTAAAGGTAAGAACTGACAGTGCGGAGACCATCTGGCATGTTCAATGTAAGCTGAGTCGGTAGGCTCCCATTGGTGAAGTCTCACACCGCAACTGAAACACTGAACTTTATCTCCTTCTCCCAAGTAGATAAATCCAGATCTGGCTAAAGCTTTGTCAGTAGTTGATTGTAGTAGATATTTAGGCCACTTGTCTTGGAACGTCTGGAGTCGCCTTTCATACTTGGAATAGCCAGGCAAAGCCACAGGTATCGTCAATTCTTTATGACATTCACAGGTACGTTTAGCATTTTTCCCAATAAAGAAGAAAGGAGGTCCTGCATCTCTAGAGGGACGGTGAGGCACACGCACAGCATCGACGATGTCCAAGCGTACGGCATCCGTCTGATCGTGTGAATCGCCGATGCCAAAGCGTACGGAATCCGTCTCGTCGCATGGCACTGCATCGCACTCCAAGTCGTGATGGCACTTGGAGTTCACACTAGATTTCTCCCTTGGTGGGTGGGTGGCATGAGTATTCTTATTCATCTTTGGTGGGAGGATGACAAAATTACTCATCTTTTTTTCTTCTTGCTCGGTCAACGTTGAAAGTCAGAATGGAAGTGGTTCCTTTTTTTATACCTGTCGATTGTACCATCCGCAAAGTACTGTAATGTAATCGGTGGAAACTCCAAAGAAAGGTAAGCACAGTTTGGAGACCATCTGATATGTTCCAGGATAGCTGAATTTTTAGGGTTCATGTAAATGGTTACACCACAACTGAAACATTTCACTTTGTTTCCCTGTCCAAAGTAGACAAATCCTGCTCTGGCTAAAGAATTGGAAGTCGGTAATCCATGCCATTTAGGCCATTTTTTGAACGTGTTCAATCGACTGGCACAATCACAATAGTCAGGCAAGACCACGGGAAATTTGTATTCTTTCAACTTGAGGTCTACAGTGGGTTAATCACACGGTGTTGAAGTCATCGTCAATCTTGGTGTTGGCTTTTCTGTTCAAGGGGGTGCCCTTTTTTATACTGCAGATCGGCGTGTCCGTAAGGCAAAGTGGTGTGGTCTGGAAGTCTCACTCGCTTCTAGTACACGATTTGGTACACTTTTTGTAAAGGACGAGTGACAATTTGGTGATTAGGTAACCGTACGATCTTGTGAGGTTCTAACGTGTGCACTCGAAAGGCTTCCACTTGTCCAGACAGCAAAACATTTTTCAAAACCTCAAAGTTAACCACTTGGCTGGTTCGATAGTTGAGGGTTAATCCTTTGACTTTGCATTGGGTGTGAAATTGTCCTTGTGGGTCTCGGTATCGGTAACCGTAATTTTTAGGGCCACCGCTGGCAAAACTCAGGATGGTGTCTTGAGGGTGCTCGTCTGTCCAGGCTCCTAAACGATCTCCTTGAATGGTAGGGTATGGGCAACCGAGTCGATGGATGTACATGCAACTGTCGGTGTCAAAGTACAGGACACGATCTCCCAAGACTTCTAAAGCTTCGTCGTACAACTTCAAACGAGCATGGGCTGTCACGTAGGCGGCAATGACTACGTTGCTAAACTTGTCGGGTTTTACAAACTTGGGTTCTTCTTCGAAATTGACTAAGATAAAATCATCACGGACGATTTCGACGTGTTTGACTAGTACACTTTTGTCGTCCACCAGTTGAAGGTAGCGATAAGGATCGGTCACGTATTCCGTTTTGGTTAAGATGGGTCGTTGGGCCATTTTTCCCCACAAACAATTGAGCATGACTTTGGCAAACGATCTTTTTCCTTCGTTCTTTTCGACGTCTTCCAAAGTGATGCCTTCGATGTCACGGTACTCTTCTTTGAATCGAACTTGGTCTTCGGGAGTCTGACACCACGACTGATAGCCGCTGGCTTCTTGTTTGAGTTTGAGAAACTGGTTGACGTACCCCGAGAAAATGCCTGGATGATTCGTGGCGTCGTCCTTTTGGTATTGTGATGTGGTTGGAAAGTGCCAGATACACTTTCAACAAACGGTATCCTCGATCCAGAGCTCGAAACAATTCGGCGCTGACCCATGTTCCTGTCAAAGATCGTTCTTCCTCCGTGTGGTGACAGGGGTGATCTTGGTTGCATGTTTCGGCACACGTACGACATAAAGGAAACATCAGTTTTCCTTGGCAATGGTGAGGTAAGATGGGGTTGTACAAGTTGGTCGGAGGTAAGACTTTACATTTGATCAATCCTTCGTATTGACGAATGTGTTGCACATCGATGTGTTCTGTCAAGATTTCTGGGTGTCCGGTTGGAAAACGAGCATATTTACACACCCAAGGATACAAAGAACACACGTCGATGTATTTGATTTCTTCTCCTTTGGATTCGTCTACGTTGTACAGCAAGCGAGTGGCATTGGTTCGTCCTCCAAATAAACTGTGGCGCGGATCCAAAGGTTCGATGTCGGCCATGTCGTAACTTTCGGTGATGCTCTTAAATTCAGGATCGGTTTTCAAACGTCGATCGTAGTCGTGCTCCCACATTTCAACCACTTGGTATCCTTGACTTTCTAACTTGAGTCGTCGTTGGTAAGTGCGTTCGTACAACTGTTCCATGGTAGAGTCTGAATAAGGACTTTTCATGTCTCGATCAGGATAACAGGTAGGACATCCGTGAAACAAGCAACCCTGAAATTCGTACACCGTGTGCAGGTTTTCTAAATCCCAACCATCCACGGAATAAGATCCAATCTTCTTTTCTCCTCCTCCGTTTCTGGCATGTTGTATCCAATTGTCTTCTTTTTGGCACAAGTAATGGAGCCAACGTAAAGCTTTGGCCGAATATTGACGACTGGCAAAGAGAGACGTGTTGGAGTCAATGATGGCTAGTTCGTTCTCGGGCATGAAATTTTGGGTGTACACTAAGGAACAGGCTTTGGGTAGGGTGAACGCATCTTTCAAAGGATCGACGTCTCCGTGATCTAGAAATAACTCTCGAAACTTTCCACAGCAACGCCGTAAAATGTCCACATCAGATCGACAGTACTTCAACATTTCCTCTTGAAAGTCAAATGGATCGGACTGGTGAGCGCGGTACCAAGCGTGAAAGGCTTCTCGCTGTTCGGGGCGCATTTCGTCGGGGTCGTAATCATGGAGGTCAGGCAAATGAGGTAGGACGGCATGTTGATTAGCTTCCGTGTTGAAGAAGTGAGGAAAATAGCCTTTGGCCATTTCTGTCATGCCAAATGTTTTTGGCATTCGACTCAAAAGGCATGGCTAAATAACTCATGGAATCTTTGAATTTGACTTGGCCCACTTTCATGTAGATGAGTTTTTTTCCGTTCATGGTGACTTCAGGGCGTTCGGTACCTTGTCGCAAATAATAATTTAACAAAAACTGTCCATCGAATCCCGAGAAATTGTGAGCTATGACGGTCGCATAGCGATGACAGTCTCCGTAACGTTGAATGTCCTCTTCGCTCCAAGTGTCGTCGGTAGGGTCTAAAATCCATTCAGCAAACTCGGACAAAGTGTTAGGACCCCGAAAGATTTTTTCACGTCCTCCTGGAATCCGACTACAATGAGGACAGTGAAAATGGATCGTTTCTTGAATGCACTTCTCACAAGCCCGATGAGCCACGCAAAAATTGGGAATGTGAATGCCTGTTTCTTGCATGCATTCAAAATAAAAAAAGATGAAATCCACTTGGTTCTTGTTCTTCTTTAATTCTTTCTTCTCTGTCTTGTCGTACTTTTGAATAAAACATCGATGATCAAAGTTCACCATCTGCTGACAAATGTTACATCTTTTTTTTCCAGTACAAGTGTGGCTCTTGGGGTCATTGGTGCGAATCAGGTTTCCACACGTGGAGCACAATTTCAATAAGTCGCAAGCACATTTTTGTTGGTGTCCTTGTGTCCTGCGATGTTGTTCGTTACAAGAGGGACTGACAAAAGTGCGTCGACACGTCTCACAATGGACGTGGTGTTGTTCAGGAAGGCATGGTTTGTCCGCTAAACAGCCCCGACATCTCTTACCGCAATGAAGGTGTCGCTCCCGACTGTTAAACCCTTGGTTGCATTTCTCGCAATAGTAAGAGTAGCCTAAAAATCCGGTGATACTAGTGATGGTATCGAAATGTTCTTGGTGGTAATAGAGGTGAATGTATTTTCCTTCATGAAAATCGGGGCCTCGAAACAGCATATCTCCGCGCACTTCTTGAGGGTGTACTTTCAACGTGTAGTGAGGAGCCAAGACGTCTTGAAGTTGTTGCATTTGAGAAATGCCACAGACGGTGTCTTTAGGGATGCCTGCTTGTCGTAACAGGAGTTCTGCTTCTTTTCGTTGTTGGACTCTGTTAGATCGTCGAATGTTATTCCAGGCTCTTTTCCATTCTTTGCTCTCTTTCTTGTTGGCATGCGTTCGCTCCACCACGATGGCCCGAGCCAAACACATCTGGTCTTGAGTATTGTCAATATGGACGACACTCTGTTTGGTACTGCGAAGATCGTCCACCAGTAACGCTTTCCTACTTTGTCCGCTCCCTCGAGGAGGAGCAACGTGAGTCATGTAAAGTGTAGCCTTTCCATCCGTGAAGGTAAACTTGTCGTTAGATTGTTGAACGTGTTCGATTTTGGACATGACTTTGTCTGGTGTTAATTCTGCCGGGGTGCTGAACTCGATCCAAACAGATGACTTCAAATTGTCGTGATGGATGGCCAGTCTCAATCGATCGTCTTCTTTGGCTCCACATTGTCGTTTCAAGTTCTGTAACACAGATCCCCACAAATCGCTAATGAACCCCGCCGCTTTCTCGTGAGGCACTTCGGACTTCAAGTCTTTAAAGTGAACCGTGTGAGTGTAGGCTGTGGTTTTAAATTTTCGAGAGGTTATTTTTTGCGTCTCTCGAATCCGATAGTAATTTTCAGGAGCCACGGTAGTAGGTCCTTTTTGGTCAGGGGTTCTAGTGGTGGTTTTTGTTTTGAGTCGGTTAGAAGGTGGTAAGGTTTCAGGTTCACTCATCTCTTCTTCGAAATCGCTAGCATGGACTTGAGCTAGCAGTTCAGCCAGCGGTGTTTCAGGCGGCACGGAATGTCTTCGTCGCCGTGGCCTCTTCGTTTCTTCTTCTTCTTCTGGTTTCTCATAGATTGGGCGTGATCTTTTCATCTTGAAATCTGATTTAGATCTGATGGAGTTTCACACAGGAACCTATATATAGAGAGACCTTCTTACCTTCAGAATCAGTCTTTGTGATTGAACTTTCAAACTGTAAAGATGGAAGAGTCAAGAAGACAGATTGCTTTTTTGGTGAGAGATTTGCAGACGGTCCTTCGAAAGTATACTACCAGTAAGAGTAAGGACTACTCCTCCTCTACCTCTCGAGATAAAAGTCAAGATACTTGTTATATCTGCCAAGAGAAAGGACATTGGGCTCCAGAATGTCCACAACGTCAAAACCAAAACAGAGATAAATGAAAAGATACTTGTTATTATTGTAAAGGAAAAGGACATTGGTCTTCGGAGTGCCCTCAGAAAGAACAAGAAAAAAATCTACCAGAGAGGGAGGAAGCCGAAGGATCTTCAAACCTAGAAGAAGAAGAAGAACATATCGTCAAGAAAAGCAAGAAAGTTAGATGGATGGAAGACAATGAGAATGAAGAAGAAAAAGAACCCTTGATTCCTGTGAAGAAATTCAAGAAGAACAAGAGAGACAGACAGTGAACAATTAACTTTTTTTGGAGTGTTATGTGATGTTCATGGTGAATTATTTTGTAAAAAAAAAAATGAGAATAGACCAGAATGGAAAAAAAGTAAGTGTTTTTTGTGTTGTTATTTTAGAGTATGGATACACGCACGCACGCACTCACTCTTACACAAATGGGGATTTTTAAAGTTTTACTTGATTTTTTTGGCAATTTGATTTCTTTTCTAGAGAAT